>NW_019775577.1:165349-197380 GCF_001039355.2 Lingula anatina
GGGGGGGAGAGAGGGGGGGGGGGGGGTGGGGGGGGGTGGGGGACAGCACATCCTTGACGGTTTGACTAGTACTTCAAAGAGCATATTTAGAACAGCGGACTTACAGATCCACGGATCAGATATGGCCGACCAACTTGAATACGTGTTGGGTAATCCCCGCGGGGAATCTATTCAGTGTCTATCCGGGAATAAAGCGGCAAGTTTTTAGTGGGTCGCCATATTTGATCCGAGGAACTGTTAGTCTGCTGTTCGGAATGCGCTAAAATCTTTAAAAGCAGGAATTTCCCATCTAGGATTTAATTGCATGTGGTTTGAACTTAGTATCCCGCTAAGGTTCTAGAATAGATAAAAGAGCCCAGTTTTGGGCGTGCCTACAGAAGCCTTAAATTCACTCATGTATTAGCTAGAAGAACCTGTGTCCATCGGCTCAAAAATGAATAATCAGATATATTCTTATAAATCTCACCACATGATATCACCTGGCTTCACCTACGCGTCACGGCATAACCGGTATTAGTGTTCTTGTTCATACCACACAACGGATCAATTTTGATGAGAAAGATTTTGTTTATTTCCCGTCTCACATGACGCCGTGTCAACATCACGCATTTCTTCCTAGGCGTCACGAATTGTGAAGCTTAAATTATCTGTCTAGTTCTTGTAACCAAAAGACGTTGTGTAAACTGTCAATCCCTTTGTAAATAATGAATAGGTTTTGGGTTTCCAAGATTTTGTCAAATTACTTGTTAGTGATATCGTAATTTTTTTACCTTTGAAAATAATTAGTACCAGTGGCAAAGCTCATTGTGAAAAGTTAATTTGGAACTTACTCAATTGCGAGAAATTAGTTGCACTGCTAAAATTTGCGCTGTAAAGGATTTCCAGGACTTATTTACCGTGTCTTGAGAGGCGTTACAGGATATACACATATAAAGGTTAATACAGGTAATTGGCACCACGTAAGTGTGAGGATGTGAACCGCTATGATGGATAAAAAGATGGAAGAAACCGCAACATTCAAATACTTGCAAAATGCTTTACATTTACTTCCATCTTGCCAACTGTGGGCAACATCAAGGACTCGATCGGCTGGTTGCTTTGCCATCGTAATAGATAAGATTTTGATTCACATATAGTGATTAGAGTCCGGGAATCTTTTCTTTCCTGTTTTTGTGTACCCTAGCTAGCTTAAGCTTCTTTTTGCATTGATGAGCCGTCTGATTTTCCAAGTATGCAGGTCAAAAAGAACCCTGGAAGAAATCTGATGCGTTCATTAGTGATATGTAGCATTAATAAGAAGCATAAGCCGGTTGTGGCGCTAAGAGGATTTGATCACAAGTCTGGTAAAAAAAAAATCTTGTCCTTGATTTGGATATAATCCTACAGGTAAATCTATTTGGCACCGTCTTTGAATGTGACGAAATCGATGAGACATTTCTGGGAAATATACCCCCGGTATGAACACAAAACCCAGTCAATCCCATGACTTTGTCAAAAAAAGGTTTTAAATAGTTAGATCGTCATAACCAAGTCGCACCAAGGGTGAGAAGGCCTGAAAATGATAGCTGGAAGATCATAAAGATAAGAGATAAAAAAAACAATAAAGAGTAATGATGATTTAGAGTGATGTGTGTGTGTGTGTGTGTGTGTGTGTGTGTGTGTGTGTGTGTGTGAGGGAGAGAGAGAGAGAGAGAGAGGGAGAGAGAGAGAGAGTAAACTGACAAAATCCATTTCTAAAATTTCTTCATGATGCTTAATTCCGATTATAAACTCAGTGTGCAAACTAAGGCCTTCAGTTTCACCGAATTCGTCGGATATTTTCCTGGTTGCAACATGCAACAAAAAGGTTATTGAATTTTTCACAAAAGGATAGAGTTACTAACGAACATAACACGCTGTAAGGAAATAATGATAAATACCTCAGATAACAACTACGTCAAGAAACGTGTAATTGGCTTCCATCAGTCACAAGTCACAAATCATTGTTCCTTCAAGCAACTTTTAACCTTGCAAGATGATTAGAGAACAACAGCTGTTTTGCTTAAATCTAGTTGGCTTTGCAGATGTCTCAAATCCTAACGAACACATTAAATAATTGGAATTGCCATTCCTGGAAATTTAGACAACACTGCCAATGACTTTGCTGCCAATTACGAAAACATGTAACTGAAAATTCGAAGAATTGACATGACAGAATCCTTTGATTAAGAAACAGTCTCCAGCAAACAAATCAGAGAACTTAATCACTTTCTTGATTCCAATGTTTTCTTCTTTTTATAGACGGTGTTGAGTCTACATGCACAGTGGCTATTATACCCTTGATTCCTTCATATGTCGAATAATAATTACTATTGCAATTTAATTATCCCATTTAGATTATCTCTATGATAAAGTTCTGTCATTTAGATACGCTCAAACCTCGAAAAGTGTCAGCATGGGCCACTTTTCAAGAAACAAGTATCCTTTGTCAGATAAACATATATATCTAGAATAAATGGCCTGTTTAAAAAGCTAACGAGCACAACTGATTGCTTGCAACACTGCCTATAATGAGATCAAGTACGAGCCGCCCTGCTTTAGAGCGGAATTCATAAAACGCCTTAGCCAAGACTACTATGGTTCTTAGCCGACTGAGATGAGTCTCCGAAAGAACATCGTAGGTCCTTTTTTCCTTTTACATGCCTTTCCTTAGCTTCTGCCCAGATCGAATTGAGATATTTTTGATTAACTGAAAATGGTTTTCCCTAACGGTTTTGAAAGTGTCTCATTTATGTTTGTCTTCTTCGTCTATTCTGACACTCCCTTTCTTAATGACACTCTATGGCCGGATTCATAACCGAAGTTGATCCGCAGATAAACAGATCCGTGGATCAAATATGGCCGACCCACTTGAAAGCTTGCCGCATAACCCGCCTAATAGCCATTGAATAGATTCCTCTCACTTTCAATTGGGAGGACCATATTTCATCCGCGGATCTGTTAGTCCTCGATTCAACTTTGGTTGTAAATGCGGACTTAAAAGGAGTGTCTTCTGATTTCAACAGTTTATTTTTTAAAGATTATCTGTTTATTCATTTGTTTATTCATTCACTCATTTGATATTTGAAACCGTTCTCAGACTACCGGGAATCCATAGTATATGACGGAGTTATACGTGACTAAGAGGCATGTCATCAGTAAATCCTTACAATACGAGCTGGAAACCTTCTAATTACGTGTTATAACTTGATACTCGATGAAACAATACAGAGATCAAAACACGCAGTTCAATAGCATGCGCAAAGGTTTCAAACATGCTGAGACAAACAGGCTATTTTCTTAGAAAGAGAGAAAAATATCGTCAGTCCTCGTCTGCCTTGTTAATTAAGAGAGAGTTAATGTGAAAGAAAAACAGTCCTCCCAGAAAAACTGACAAAGGTGATTATTTTTAATGTACCTGTGGGTATAAGAGGACCGCGTAATCACGTTGCGTATGCTGGTTTCGGTGCTAATACGTTCGACAGCAGTTTTAGCGACCATGATAATTGCACAGGTTGTCAAAATAAAAACGGCACAATGCGAGCATGACCAAGAGATAATTTCTTTTTTGAACGAAATTTCTCCACACTTGCACAGTGTATGAGTATAAATTTAATTTTAATAACCCACCCGGAATATAGCTGTATCAGAATATGTTTGGAATACGGTGAATTGCCTGGGCTGTTGGTGGAAAAATCTGTTTGGGCAGCTAGCCAAGGGCTCACATGTGCAAGACATACGAAGTGGTGCGCGTTACTTAAACCAACTGTGGTACTCCCCTAGAAACTAGATTAAAGTTTTCACTTTACAAAGATAAAATATCATGTTTTAAAATGAGGTATTTGTTTCCTTTGTCCACACATTGTAGCCTACAGCCCTGGATCCAGTTTTACAAATAAAAAAGTCAGTCCTTTGGTTTAATTGACTAGGATGTCCATGAGAGTGCTGTAACACTATTTCTGATAGGGTGAGACGTGTGCATGTGACCAGTAATGTTGGTAGCAAAGATGCTAGCCAGGGAACTTGACCGTGTGTGTGTGTGTGTGTGTGTGTGTGTGTGTGTGATATTGGTAGTCTATGGGGCTTGGTTGTATACGAATGAGAGATAGACTAATTTTTTTTCCTTTGAACACAATTTCGTGATCGATAAGCATTATGTCACTAACATGCTTTGTCCGAATTGTGTGCTAAACAGAGTGTGAAATGCATGAAAGACTCGCACAAATCATGCAGAAATGCAACACCGTCATGAATAAGAATCAGGCCAAAAAGGTCCCTAAATCGGAGTGAAAAAAGCTGGTTTCATAACATAATTTCACTTCCAAATATACAATGACACAAAACGAAATAATATCCTTTGCAAAACCACAGTTTGCGTCAACAAGTCTGTTATTTAAAAAAATCCGTAAACATATAAACCAGAGAGGCTCAGGTGTCGCTTACGATTACGTAGATATATGTCCAAATGCCTCGTTTAAAAAAATTACAAGCCGTTCAAAATGACAGCAGTAAAACTCCTGTTACACCGGGCTTGCGAGCTCTGCAGGTCACAAAATGGGTGTGAGCAAGGCTTAAGTATCACTCGAGCTCTTGCAATATTGGACAGAAATTTAATTTACCAAACGGAAGCATGTGTTCTTGTAGCTGAGAGGAAAGATAAATGAGAAAATGTCACTGGAGTTAGATGTAATTATGGGGTTATATGGAGGGAATATGTTGAAAAGAAGCAATATACTAACCACACAATGCAGAACCACACACGAAAATATAAATATGGTATCATATTTTCAGATAAGGTCACTAATTCGTGCTTCCAGCGAAAAGATTAATATTGTGTCAGATTATCTCATTTCAGCGAACTTTCCCAATAACCACATCCCTTCTCTTTAGTGGCACACCGTCTTATCTTGCTACTTACACTNCTGGGATACTACAAGGCGCTTTCCATTGCCTTTATTGTACAATTATCCCTATCATCTCCTGACAACTGTGCCCAAGCTGCGGTAATTGTTTCACGTTGTAGTATAAACGGACATTGCACGGGATATGAGGCAGAAATAAATCTTAGAACAATTTCCCCGGGGTCTTCCATAGTTTTCTATACAAATCGACTCATCAAGTATTGACCTCCTAGCTCCAAAGAATTATTTGAAATATAACTGCCATGCCTACGGCTTGATGGAAGTACGCCTTGCTTCTGAGATATAAGAAATTACCAAGAAAGAGGCCAGATAAGGACAAAAACGCTTTGTATAAATGACCTGGAAATAAATTGACAGCAACGAATACACAAGGTGCCCGTTCGTTAATTAGAAACGGCACGATATCTTTGGCATTGTGACTTTATTTGATGGCATGCAACTCCCTGCAGCTGTATATCGGAGACGGAATCACACTATATGGCGTCAAAGAATTGCCATCAGTCTTCTCGAGCCTTGTGTCCATTTTGAGTGAAGTGTACATGATTATCCAAATATAGGGAAACCTTATTGGACAATGGGGCATCTAAGTATATTGGACTAACAAAGTCCTGCAAATATAGTTTGGTTTTATGCTGTTGATAGCCGTTGAAAGTCTTTGTTTTAGTTTATCACCTCTTACTTGGTAGTACAACATTCGACCTCACAATCAACCAATTTAGACCCATTCTATGTTAAATAATGTAATTTTGTTTTCATTCGGACAACATAGATCTATAATTTCTAGGTATAGACTCTTTACATATACTCCAACCAAGTGTTTGCGTTAATTTTTCACAAACGCGAAATAAAATCAACGCTGGAGAACATTGTACCAGTACAGTTAAGCGAAATTAATTAGTACGAACACTAAATTTGTTTCAGAGAAAAATAAAAACCGTTCGCCCAGCTGTACTTAGTGTGGTGTCCGAGAAAATATTCTAATCAATAGAATCTCTGTTCGTCGCCCTTTGTTTGTAAACAAGTAATTGATCGGACTCTTACATAATAGAATGCATCTTAAACCAAACAAGCACGCACTATTTTTGAATGACATATATATATATATGTATTGGACACGCTCTAGAAATAACCAATAGTTCTACAGCTAAAAGTCGTCATCCTTATCATCATCATCATCAAAATAATAATAATAATAATAATAATAATAATTATTATTATTATTGATAGCACCCTCCGTAGTATGTGTGTTGTTTCGATGAGGACTATCTTCTGGACTTCGTGGATGTTGATGTTTCCAGGGATTTTGTCGGTGTATTTCTCTAATCCCTTCTTCACAAGTCCCAGAGCTCCAATGACCACAGGTATTGTTATGGTCTTTGTTCCCCACATTCTGTTGATCTCGATCTCCAGGTCCTTGTACTTTGACAGCTTTTCTGTTACCTTGACAGAGGTGTTGCGTTCTGATGGTATTGCCATGTCTATAAGGGTGCATACCTTGTTTCTCTTGTTCTTGATGACGATATCTGGTCTATTCGCTTTGATTTCTCTGTCGGTCTGTATGGGCATGTCCCATAGGATGGTGATCTCATCGTTCTCAGTGACTGCGTTGGGCTGATTATTATTATTATTATTATTATTATTATTATTATTATTATTATTTCTTAACTTATTTTGTGGCTGATTTAATTGCTGACTTCATCTTTGCTTCATCCCAATAATGTAGGTCTTGGATGGAGTGCTGAACAATACAGGGATCACCTATCCTTGACTCCAATTACGTCTCATTTCTCGTGTTGACTTATCTAGATTGATGGAAGACACGGCCAACGTCAAGAAAACAAATGGCGAGAGAAGTCTTCTTGATTCAGATTTCAATATTCATTTTGGTTGTCGTGCATGTTTTTAACAATCCCAACCGGTCATATTCAAACATATTAAAAGCATGGGTAAAGAGTACCCAGTAAACAGTTATACTGAATAACAGTTATGTAGATCAGGTGAAATTCCAATCACATTTCCAGAGCTGCAGTTGCCGCAATATCCTGGAGATTAAATTTTAGACGCAATGGAAAAATTATGCATTACTTTTTACTAGATGTTAAGTGTGTGTGTGTGTGTGTGTGTGTGTGTGTGTGTGTAGATTTCTGGCCCCTTGTGTGTGTGTGTCTGTGTGTGTGTGTGGAAGAGAGAGAGAGAGAGAGAGAGAGAGAAAGTATATGCACATTAACTATTTGACATTTTGACATACATATGATGTGTCCTTGCCATATCCTATCCAACGTCACCACGCAATTCATTAGCTCAATGCACTTCCCGAACGAAGAATATGACAAAGGACTAGCTAATAAGTGCTGTAAATCCATCTTTAGCGTTAATGTAATGTTCTTTTAAAACAGCGCGCTCCCACTCACGAAACAAAATGGCCTGCGATGTGTTATGTGCTCTTCTTGCAGTACTGAAACATTATGCAGGTTAGTCGCCATTCCAACCGAATGCAAACTTTCCAACTACGCACCTGCACACCATGTATCCATACAGAAACAAAAAAAAACACCCTGTTCTTTTGAGGGGATAAAGCCCCAAAGCACGAGGTACAATGAGAACGCTGGTACATGTAGTTTTGGTATTTGGTGAGCTTTTCGTTACACACTAAGATCGGGGCATAAGTAAGCTTAGGGCCTGGGCTACATGTATTTAATGGGCACATTTGGGACGAAGAAAGCCTAGATATGAAGTTACTCGGTTCACATATTATTTTAAGTGCACTGTGTGTAAAAGAGGCAAAATGTCAGGAATATCAATTTCCTCAACATGCCTCTGTCTTGAAAGTTCAAATGTCTTGTCTTCAAGAGAAAAAGACGCCGTCTTGAAGACAGTTGAACTGCCAGGTTGTATTCAGTTATTCCGCCGTTTTACATTCATTCATTCATGCATTCATTTCTTATAGTTTATTCATTCATTCATCTGTTTATCCATTTATTTTTTCAAGATATTGTTGAGAGATATTGTTCGTTTGTTAGCTTTGAGAGATTCATTCGGCAGCCGGGCTACATCCTCCCCAGGGAGGTGAGAGTGCCAACACCCAGTCTGTATCTTGGCCAAAATTGCCCAGGCATCCGTTTTAAACCGGAAATGTATATAATGGAGTGCAGTATAACGGCACCAAACTTTCCTTTTTTATTTTACATATTTCTAGCTATGTTTATTCAGCGATCACTTCATGTCTTTTGATTTTGTCAAATAATTTGGGTGGCTTGCAGGCAATTACTTTGTCTCCGATTTTGGTTCTTTTTATTTTGTCCAATAATTTGGGGTGACTTAAGTTCATTACAGGTAATTACTTTGTCTCCGTTTTTGGTTCATAAAAAGGCGTTTTTGAATAGTACTTCCGAGAGAATTAATAAGCTTACAATCACTTTTATAGCATCTTTCAAAATATCTGTATAGCAGTGTGTTGCAATCAATTCTTCATGCTACTGTAAATAAGGCATCCGTCTTATCCCAAAAGTATGCAAAAATCAAGCAAAAACCACTTGTTTATTATACGAGGTCATTAGACGTCTTCGTCTTTTCAAAGCATATTAGGAACATGTATGTCTAAAATGTCGAAATAATTTGAAGTCCTCTTATTTGGCGTGGAAGCCATAAACGAATCGTCAAACAAAAAAAGGTACGGCTCAGTAATTAATTGTACATTCTGCAAATAGCCTAGCTCATTATTTGATCCACACCGTCCAAAATAACGTTTTTCAAAAGACGATCAACAGATGTTTTAATAAGGTTTGGATTGACGTTATACCGGTGTGTATTGTACATGTGAAGCGTCCGCGGGATCACAGGATGTCAAATACAAGACTTGCTAGCCCAATTTTGCACAAATAGAATTAATTGGAGTATTTTGCATGGTGTGACATGCAAGCCTCCTGGTGACTGTGAAGACGTATATTCAAGTGCTTTGTTTTGCTGTAGAAGAGAAGGTTAAGCGAGTACAATATGTTTTCAGCATTTTATGGATGGTTAAAGCGAACTTTGCTCGGGCTTCAATATAATAGGCTATTTTCTAGAAATTCTAGAAAGTAAATATTCATTTGTTTTTCACTATATCATCTATTTTCTCATTTATTTATCCTTTTTATTTATCGGTTCATCTATTCACCCCCAGCGATTTTTGCATATCAATTCACTCATCTATTCATCCATCTATTCATATCCTTTTATTTATTAGCAGCCTGTTTTCTTTACAATGTATCATGCACCGATCTGTTATTAACCTTGGTCAATAAGCATTCTTAATTACGGCCATAGAGAATGTGTTATTGTCCGTATTTCTATACTGTTCCTCGTCTTTGTTCAGATCTTTTAATACACACATCAGCAATCATGGACAAAAGGCTGCTTGGAGTTAATGAAAGGTCATTAGATAGCTGCTAGTTATAGGGCCTTTTGGCAATTCGTTAAATAAGCTGATATCTGCTTGTTTCCTCTAAAACCATTATACCGTATTAATATTTTTGAATTTTTTTAGGATTGGTTTCTAGCATGTTGACTTTTTTGAAACAGCTTTAACATTTAAGTTATAAACTGTCCCATTAGTCAGTTTTTTAAAACAGATATATGCACTGTATGTCATTACAGGCTTTGGACAGGGGAAATGGGTTTTATAATGCACATGAATAAAATGACATTCCTGTCCTTAAATTTATATTTCAGCTCTAGTTGGTTATATTCTTCCTGTATTCTTTATGTCGGTTTAATGACAATTTAATTTTCAAAAGCAGTAAAACCTATCGTGCATGTTTCTCTATATCCACGAATATTGACGGTCTCACACAAAAGAGATCAACGTTTTTACTGATGCTGGTTACGTAACACGCGAGGACATATTCGCAACTATGAATACGGTTACAATTAATACGATATATTCGTGTTCGATTCCATTTGCCTGTAGGTGTTTTCGTGCACGCAAAGACCGTGTGCTTTTTGTAGAAAAATATATCCTTTTCATTATCAAGAAAACATCTCGGAAATACCACGGTNTTGGGATACTACAAGGCGCTTTCCATTGCCTTTATTGTACAATTATCCCTATCATCTCCTGACAACTGTGCCCAAGCTGCGGTAATTGTTTCACGTTGTAGTATAAACGGACATTGCACGGGATATGAGGCAGAAATAAATCTTAGAACAATTTCCCCGGGGTCTTCCATAGTTTTCTATACAAATCGACTCATCAAGTATTGACCTCCTAGCTCCAAAGAATTATTTGAAATATACCTGCCATGTCTACGGCTTGATGGAAATACGCCTTGCTTCTGAGATATAAGAAATTACCAAGAAAGAGGCCAGATAAGGACAAAAACGCTTTGTATAAATGACCTGGAAATGAATTGACAGCAACGAATACACAAGGTGCCCGTTCGTTAATTAGAAACGGCACGATATCTTTGGCATTGTGACTTTATTTGATGGCATGCAACTCCCTGCAGCTGTATATCGGAGACGGAATCACACTATGGCGTCAAAGAATTGCCATCAGTCTTCTCGAGCCTTGTGTCCATTGTGGGCTGTAGTGTAGGCCTACATGATTATCCAAATATAGGGAAACCTTATTGGACAATGGGGCATCTAAGTATATTGGACTAACAAAGTCCTGCAAATATAGTTTGGTTTTATGCTGTTGATAGCCGTTGAAAGTCTTTGTTTTAGTTTATCACCTCTTACTTGGTAGTACAACATTCGACCTCACAATCAACCAATTTAGACCCATTCTATGTTTAATAATGTAATTTTGTTTTCATTCGGACAAATTAGATCTATATTTTCTAGGTATAGACTCTTTATATATACTCTAAGTAAGTGTCTGCGTTAAAATTTTTCACTAACGCGACATAAAATTAACGCTGGAGAACATTGTACCAGAACAGTTAAGCGATATTATAATAAGTATGAACACTAAATTTGTTTCAGAAAAAAAAGATAAAACCGTTCGCCCAGCTGTATTAAGCATGGTGTCCAAGAAAATATGCCAATCAATAGAATCTTTGTTAGTCACCCTGTGTTTGTAAACAAGTAATTAATCGGACTCTTACATAATTAAATACATGTAAAGCCAAATAAGCTTAGCACGCACTATTTTTGAATGACATATGTATAAGGACACGCTTTAGAAATAACAACAGTTCTTCAGCTGAAAATCATCATCATCATCGTCATCATCATCATAATTATTTATCTATTTATTTATTTATTTATTTATTATTATTAAAGGCTGATTTAGTTGTTGAATTCACCATTGCTTCCCATTCACCCAATAATGTAGGTCTTGGATGGCATGCTGAACAATACAGGGATCACCTATCCTTGACTCCAATTACGTCTCATTTCTCGTGTTGACTTATCTAGATTGATGGAAAACGCGGCCAACGTCAAGAAAACAAATGGCGACAGAGGTCTTTTTGTTTCGGATTCATTTTGGCTGTCGTGCATGTTTTTAACAATCCCAACCGGTCATATTCAAAACATGGATAAAGAGTCCCCATTTAACAGTTATACTGAATAACAGTTATAAAGATCAGGTGAAATTCCAAGCACATTTCCAGAGCTGCAGTTGCCGCAATATCCTGGAGATTAAATTTTAGACGCAATGGAAAAATTATGCATTACTTTTTACTAGATGTTAAGTGTGTGTGTGTGAGTGTGTGTGTGTGTGTGTGTGTGTATTTCTGTCCCTCTGTGTGTGTGTGTGTGTGTGTTGTGTGTGTGTGTGTGTGTGTGTGGAAGAGAGAGAAAGTACATGCACATTAACTATTTGACATTTTGACATACACATGATTTGTCCTTGCCATATCCTATCCAACGTCACCACGCAATGACGGGGCTTCATTAGCTCAATGCACTTCCCGAACGAAGAATATGACAAAGGACTAGCTAATAAGTGCTGTAAATCCATCTTTAGCGTTAATGTAATGTTCTTTTAAAACAGCGCGCTCCCACTCACAAAACAAAATGGCCTGCGATGTGTTATGTGCTCTTCTGGCAGTACTGAAACATTATGCAGGTTAGTCGCCATTCCAACCGAGTGCAAACTTTCCAACTACGCACCTGCACACCATGTATCCATACAGAAACAAAAAACACCTTGTTCTTTTGAGGGGATTAAGCCCCAAAGCACGGGGTACAATGAGAACGCTGGTAGTTTTGGTATTTGGTGAGCTTTTCGTTACACACTAAGATCGGGGCATAAGTAAGCTTAGGGCCTGGGCTACATGTATTTAATGGGCACATTTGGGACGAAGAAAGCCTAGATATGAAGTTTCTCGGTTCACATATTATTTTAAGTGCACTGTGTGTAAAAGAGGCAAAATGTCAGGAATATCAATTTCCTCAACATGCCTCTGTCTTGAAAGTTCAAATGTCTTGTCTTCAAGAGAAAAAGACGCCGTCTTGAAGACAGTTGAACTGCCAGGTTGTATTCAGTTATTCCGCCGTTTTACATTCATTCATTCATGCATTCATTTCTTATAGTTTATTCATTCATTCATCTGTTTATCCATTTATTTTTTCAAGATATTGTTGAGAGATATTGTTCGTTTGTTAGCTTTGAGAGATTCATTCGGCAGCCGGGCTACATCCTCCCCAGGGAGGTGAGAGTGCCAACACCCATTCTGTATCTTGGCCAAAATTGCCCAGGCATCCGTTTTAAACCGCGCTGAAATGTATATAATGGAGTGCAGTATAACGGCACCAAACTTTCCTTTTTTATTTTACATATTTCTAGCTATGTTTATTCAGCGATCACTTCATGTCTTTTGATTTTGTCAAATAATTTGGGTGGCTTGCAGGCAATTACTTTGTCTCCGATTTTGGTTCTTTTTATTTTGTCCAATAATTTGGGGTGACTTAAGTTCATTACAGGTAATGACTTTGTCTCCGTTTTTGGTTCATAAAAAGGCGTTTTTGAATAGTACTTCCGAGAGAATTAATAAGCTTACAATCACTTTTATAGCATCTTTCAAAATATCTGTATAGCAGTGTGTTGCAATCAATTCTTCATGCTACTGTAAATAAGGCATCCGTCTTATCCCAAAAGTATGCAAAAATCAAGCAAAAACCACTTGTTTATTATACGAGGTCATTAGACGTCTTCGTCTTTTCAAAGCATATTAGGAACATGTATGTCTAAAATGTCGAAATAATTTGAAGTCCTCTTATTTGGGGTGGAAGCCATAAACGAATCTTCAAAAAAAAAAAAAAGGTACGGCTCAGTAATTTATTGTACATTCTGCAAATAGCCTAGCTCATTATTTGATCCACACCGTCCAAAATAACGTTTTTCAAAAGATGATCAACAGATGTTTTAATAAGGTTTGGATTGACGTTATACCGGTGTTAATTGTACATGAGAAGCGTCCGCGGGATCACAGGATGTCAAATACAAGACTTGCTAGCCCAATTTTGCACAAATAGAATTAATTGGAGTATTTTGCATGGTGTGACATGCAAGCCTCCTGGTGACTGTGAAGACGTATATTCAAGTGCTTTGTTTTGCTGTAGAAGAGAAGGTTAAGCGAGTACAATATGTTTTCAGCATTTTATGGATGGTTAAAGCGAACTTTGCTCGGGCTTCAATATAATAGGCTATTTTCTAGAAATTCTAAAAGTAAATATTCATTTGTTTTTCACTATATCATCTATTTTCTCATTTATTTATCCTTTTTATTTATCGGTTCATCTATTCACCCCAGCGATTTTTGCAAATCAATTCACTCATCTTTTCATCCATCTATTCATATCCTTTTATTTATTAGCAGCCTGTATTCTTTACAATGTATCATGCACCGATCTGTTATTAACCTTGGTCAATAAGCATTCTTAATTACGGCCATAGAGAATGTGTTATTGTCCGTATTTCTATACTGTTCCTCGTCTTTGTTCAGATCTTTTAATACACACATCAGCAATCTTGGAGTTAATGAAAGGTCATTAGATAGCTGCTAGTTATAGGGCCTTTTGGCAATTCGTTAAATAAGCTGATATCTGCTTGTTTCCTCTAAAACCATTATACCGTATTAATATTTTGAATTTTTTTATGATTGGTTTCTAGCATGTTGACTTTTTTGAAACAGCTTTAACATTTAAGTTATAAACTGTCCCATTAGTCAGTTTTTTAAAACAGATATATGCACTGTATGTCATTACAGGCTTTTGGACAGCGGAAATGGGTTTTGTAATGCACATGAATAAAATGACATTTCTGTCCTTAAATGTATATTTCAGCTCTAGTTGGTTATATTCTACCTGTATTCTTTATGTCGGTTTAATGACAATTTAATTTTCAAAAGCAGTAAAACCTATCGTGCATGTTTCTCTATATCCACGAATATTGACGGTCTCACACAAAAGAGATCAACGTTTTTACTGATGCTGGTTACGTAACACGCGAGGACATATTCGCAACTATGAATACGGTTACAATTAATACGATATATTCGTGTTCGATTCCATTTGCCTGTCGGTGTTTTCGAACACGCAAAGACCGTGTGCTTTTTGTAGAAAAATATATCCTTTTCATTATCAAGAAAACATCTCGGAAATACCACAGTTTTACATTCCATATGTGGTTTCACTATTCTATTCATCGGGTTGTCACGAACGTCTGGCACTCTGCAAATTGCACAATTAATGAAGTAACGAGAAAAAAGAAGATATAAGGCACTCTAGTGCATGCGCATTGCGGTTTCCAGAAACGCTCTTTGCTTTTCCATGGCAACGAGGATAATCCCCAGGACGTAAGGCGCACAATCTCGTCCTCCTATAACTACGTCACGTCATATATAAAAAGCAGTTCACACATCCAGGTAGGCCACTTTCTAGCCGTGAAGTCGTCAACACAAAATCGAAACTGAAACGAACGCACGTAGCTATAGCTTTAGAACTTCTCACTTAAAGCGCACGCTGTTTACACATTGACAGCGTACACTGGTTGAGCGTTCACAAACGGCAGCATGAACAACTCTTTAATTGAAATCTCCATTGAAGATGATTGATGAATGATTATCTCCCCGCTTTTGTATATTTATTCAAAGAGAGAGAGAGATGCCGATCCAATTACCGTCGTGTTTCATTTGAAGCTCTTAACATCACAACGGCGACGATGCGTTACTCAGTGATTCGAATCATCCCCTTGGTGTTTCTGCTTGACTTCAAAGCCAAGTCGGAGATACTCGTTCCCGATCTTCCACACAAACAGTACACCGTGAATGGGGACATTAATTTGGGCGGGATATTTCCTCTCTCCGCCTTTGATACAAAACTACCATGTGGCAGCAAGTTGTGGTACGTTGGAATCGTGCAGATGGTGGAATCTATGGTGTACGCCATAGAACTGATCAACAACCGATCCGATTTGCTCCCGGGAATCAGACTGGGTTACGCTATTTTGGACAGTTGTTTAAAAGATACCACCGCCCTGGCTCAGGCCATGCATTTCATCCCGCGCAACGACACAATTTGCAACAGTTTCGACCTAATGACGCCAGCGCCGCCCGTGGGTACTGCAAACACCGGGTCGTCTGCCGCGGTTTCGGTTTCTAACAATTCCAAAGAATATCACTTATCCTTCGACGTCGTTGGTGTCGTCGGGGCAATGAAGAGCGGCAGCACCATGCAAGTGGCAAATGCTTTGAATTTGTTCCATGTTCCTCTGATCAGCTACGCCTCCTCTTCAGATACGCTGAGCGATAAGTCTAAATACCCTTACTTCATGCGTTTGGTGTCGCCAGATAAATTTCAGGTGCGTTGTTGACATTGTACATATTTCTGCTGTGAAGTAGGCCTACGTAGTTTTAATTGTTAAGATGTTAAAATGTCCAATGTTTGTGTATGTTTTACAGGTCGGGTGTAGATTCTTTCTCTGAAGTTAATTTTGTGTTATAAAGTATCTTTCAGGCTTACTTTCAAACAAATAAGCCGTATCCTTTTGATTCTTGTCTATCAAAATTAGAAAATCGCCGCTCTTTTTTTTTACTTTCATTATCCTGTTCGTTTGACGTTCTTCGTCGAATAAAACGATATTAGTTTTTAATCGAAAGTAGAGTGTTATATCTTAAATTCGGTACGCGTTACATTATTTCGCATTTATTGCTCTAACTTTTGTCGATGTTTCTCTGTCAAAGATGTTGGGTTTTGTCAATGTCTGATTGGCAGTGAGAAATATTAAACAATATTTTCACTGCAATTTTGTTATTTGTCCATTCACTGTTGTCAAGAGGTGATTTTTATTTTTATTATTTCCACCACAGGTTTTTTATCACCATGTCCATGAAAGTCAATATTCTTGTCAATTTGTTCAGTTCGTTCAGTGTGTTCACTTCATCTGTTACAACTTTTCCAAATAGTTGATGTTCTCAGCTTACTTTTTGTCTACTCCAGTATCAATTTTTTTATTACGCCAATGGAACTTATTTTTCTTGAAACGATGTCTTAATTGGCTGACTTATAGAGTTACATTCTACAAATGTGTATATGCTGGAGTGACAAAGATATCCCAGTGATGTTTAACTATAGAATTCCCGATCTTGGGTGGGCTATAAGCAATGCATGGCAACTGGGTGAAAATATAACTTAATGTTTGGCGTAGTTAAACAATATGCTGACTAATTACATCATTGATTACATGACTATTTACACCCTTAATTACATGACTAATTACTTCATTAATTGGATGAAAAGGTATAGATTTACCCTAAGACGCACCTGTAGCTGAAACCAACGGGTCCAATTAAGTAGAAATATAATCTTAACATCAGAGCTACTGAAAATGAGGATATATATAATAGACTATAATAAGCCTACATACAACCCCAGGTTGCTGAAAGTGACACCCTTGTGTTAACTTAGAGCCAACTTAGGGAAAACCTTTCCAGCCTATTTGCACTTCAATATTCCCAGCCATCTTAGACGATAAAAGTAAGGTGGTTTTACGTAGGCTGGCAAATTGGACCAACGCGCTTGGAGTATTAATGCTTCTTTATGTATATAAATTACACTAATTTACGTAAAAACCAGGAAAGCCATTTGTTGCACAACATAATAGAAACCACTAGTTGCATTACACTGAATAATCTTACATGCTCAAATGCAAGTTGCTTAACTTAATTGGGTATTGAATTAAATTTTATTTAACTCACTATTATTTTAATATTACACTGTATGTTGAAAAGGCATATAATCTAGTGTGATGGCACGTATAGTTGGGCAAACCTTATCCTTAGATTTGATGTTAACAAGACTATTCAAATGTCAGGCATTTTGCGTAGAATTCTCGCAGTTTCTTTTGAACATCCACGCATTTCACCTCAAACCTCTATTTAACAGCTGCAGGTTCAGAGATGAAATACTGTTAATCACTCTGTTCATTATGGGTAACAAGATTAATAGCTGACGATAGTCGTGGTGATATGGCCCACACCCTCAGCCTGCCTTATTAAACAATATTACTTAAGAAGGTTTTATCTGCAAAAATGTATGCCGTGCTCATATCGAATATGCTATTACTTTATTAATGTTTAGCCTCAAAAGAGTTGCACAATATTACGTTAGGGTTTGCGCATTACTTAAAACCCGGGTTATTATTGTTATTTATTTTTTTGAATATCTGAAAATAAAGGCCCATTTAAGATAGAACGGTACACATGACTGATCCAGGCTAGTGTTCTCTCTATATATTTCTCCTCTCTCTCTCTCTCTCTCTCTCTCTCTCATAATATTTTCATTCTTTAGTTAGAAATAAAACACTGGCCAGCATGCAGACAAGATGGAAGCAACCGAAAAGCAATGTCCTCCCTCTGTCACTAATCGCATTCAAGGAGAGCTAAACGTATGTGTAAAGGTTGTCTAATAACAAAAAGAACAATGACTAAAGACTCACTGCTGTTAGTCACAGCACATTTTTAGATATGATCAATAGATTGACGACTAGCGCACGCGTCGTCTTTCCTGTCGTGCTGTCGCTTTAACCGAACAGCACGATTGAACAAAAACTGCACTATAATTTATATTAAGCCATAATTCCCACCATTCCATTTCAAATAGGCCGCATTCAGAAAAAATGGACTAGCTAGTCCGTGCGTCAAATATCGCCACCCACTAAAAAGCTTGTCGTCTAATCCGCTTTTAGACACTGAATAGATTCCCCGTGGGGAAGTATTCAAGTGGGTCAGCCATATTTGAACCTCGGACTAGTTAGTCCACTATTCTGAATGCGGCCATACTCCTTTCCCTGCCTTGGTTCATGTATCAGCAGTGGCTGAGGCATTAACGAGATAATATATATAGATATATATATATATATATATATATATATATATATATATATATATATATATATTTACGAGGATAGCACCTGTTTCCATCACTTAATTCTCCCAGGAAACGCAGTGCTTGCATTCAAGTGCCTCGAGGACACATGGCGACAAGATGTTTGGGATAAAAATAGGGACATAAAGATGGATAAGAGCTCTTTGGAGTGACTCATACATATTTCGTGCAGTCTTGCGATTTTTTCAAGTCCTCGGGGGGGGGGGGGTCACATTCAACCATCACTTCCTACCAGAAGATATATTATTATTATTTGTCGAATCATGCCAGAGCATTGTGCTTGACCTTAAACTTGCTGTTGGTACTTGGTACCCAGTTTCCGATTCGAGGTACATCTTTGTGCGTTTCTGCCGTCTCCTGATGGGATAATTGATATTAATGGCGTGTTTTCCTGCTGGAACCCACTACAGCACCGGACACTGAAATGCAAGTCACATGATTACACATTTACTAGCTTAATATCTCTGAAGAAAATCCCATTATTTATTAGGAAGTGAAGTGAATATTTGTGTCCAAGGGTAATAGGAATTCAAATGTGATGTACATTTGTGTCTTTATCGTGTTTTGTTCAACATCACATTGCAGTGCAGCCCTAGATCGGTTCTCTTTTATGTTTTATTTTCAATCTTTTAGTTAGTTTGCACTCACTTGAGATAAAATTTAAAAGATGGACTAATTAAATGATTAATGACAGTATGATAAAGAAACCATTTGAAGTTATATATTTTCACCTACATGTACAATGTAAGTATGTAAATGAACTTAAGAGACATGTATCAGTATACAATTGAAATTGGTATTACTCTAATGCGGTGTTGTATGAAATTCGTTCATTTATTCTTTGAAAAACAAACGATCGAGTGAACAGAGAGAGAAAAGGAGGATGAGACAAATAGTGAGCGGATTACACACTGAAATATGAACTCCTGATTAATACCATTATTAAACTTAGGGACAGACTGCGTGTGCTTTGTTATTTCCAACCACACAGCTCGAGCATGCAAGAGATTTGACGACTTGCACGGCAATTCTGGGAAATAACAAGCCATAACAGTGGTTTCGCGCCTTATTTAGTGAGTGCATTTTGTATTTATCTTTTTTCTTTGACATGGACGAACAAAAGAAAAGGCTATTTGTTTCGGTTTCCATTTATTTGCACCATCCTTGATTTTGAACAAATTATTCTCGCTAACCATAACTTTTACAAATGTAATGGAGGCGAAATGTGTCACACGGACCCTATTTTTCTTAATAAGATGTAATAGTTCTACTTTTATAATAAATAAGAGGTACGAGTGATGTTAGATTACTCTGTAGAGTCGTAATTGTAAGGTACGTTCGTTTGTTTGTTGCAATTTCAACAATTCAAGATAGTCATAATGATTTGTAATTTGAACCGCCAGCTATGGCTTGTTGTTTTGGCGGATAACCCCCAGCTTTATTTATACATGAATGATAGTCACGACTTTCAGACTGCCAGATTGAAATAAAGACAATTGCCGCTATCACGAACAGACGGACAAACGCGGCAAAGTACTACAGATCGGTGTTATTCTCAAATCAGGTTTTACATGGAATTGCTGGTCACTCTATAAATACAAAACCTGTCCCTGAAGACTAAATTAAATCATTGAACATTTTTGATTGAACACAGCACCAGAATGGTTTCGGGGAAGTCATTAGGTGCAAAGAAAGGCCCCTGACAATGGAAGTACTTGCAGTCAAACCCCACATAAGAATGCCCCGGTTGGACTTGCGGGAGGACAAGAACCCTGTTGCGTTTGGACCGGGAACGTTTATTGTTTCTTATTCAATTTATTGGTACATAAGTCCAATATATGACGCAAACCTTTGAATATAGGATTATTATTTACTGACGCGATATGCCCGGAAATTTCGAGCTCATTTCCTTCTTGTATCGTTTAATTTCCTATCGTTCAGTAACCATCCTGCTGCTTGCAATTGTGCCCGTGTAAAGGGACGTGACCGATACAAAATTGATAAAATCGCTCTGCGTCATGCCTTTGTGAAGCAGTATTATCTTCTACGTCTATTCTTAGAAGATAATAATGTCTTGGGTCGTGTTTCATTCAAATCTGCATCATGTAACACGATATCGTTAGTGGTATTGAAAAGGGCATGGAAATATGTCACCTCCATACAAGTAAATTGGAAATTTGTGGATATTGCGGTTTCTGCAAATGTTAGGGCTACAAGGGTCTAGTTTCGATTTCTTTATTCAAAAGATTACGTAACCTGAATTTGTTACATTACATAAACGCCACTGTAAAAATAAAAAATGCCTCTAAAAAGGTACCTCTTTCGATTTACACAATGAGCTTTAATTTATCCCTATCTTTCATGCCAACCTAATATCTTTGAAACCATCGTATTCCCCACATTCTCAAAATCAGTGTCTTATATGCATAGCACGTTCTTGTATTGTCACGTTTTAAAAAATGTGCTGAGGATCGTAGCAAACCGCCACTAAAATAAAGGTATACGTTATCGGCTATAAAAGGGTCGTTCACGCTGATTATCTTCTGAAACGAGTTGGCTTATGGTGAAATAAGCTGATGGGATTGGCCATTTTAGTCAGTGGAAAAGGACAGATGATGACATTTTCTCCTTATAATCTTATGTTTATATCTATTTAATGGTTGGAGGTCCAGCTTCATACTGTTTTCATCATTTAATTTTTTTTGCCACTTGTAGGAGAACGTATGTTTCAGAGACTCACCAGACTTTAAGGACTAAATTGCTTAGTTAGAAGTGGTATAAAACATCAACCCCAAGTGCAAATGCATTGATTCGTGAGTCGAAGAAAATTCCTGTTTTCATTCGAAATCAAGGATACGATACCGTTACTTTTTCATATTGAAATGCCCAATTTTTTTAATTAAAACGTTCAGGAGGCCTACATATCACAACATGAGAGACACTGTAGAAGAGCTGTAATTTATGGAATCAGCGTCAACCCTTTTCACTGGATTAAATCATTGCAAAATATACATACATGTATGTGATCCATTTGTGTTACAGAAATTGATAATGTTCTTGATAGCCTTGCTCTTTACGTATTATGTAGGGTTTTTTAGCAGACCACTTTGCCAAATGATGCTTTTGTAATAAAGTCATTAAAATCTGCTTTTTAAGTAGAAGTATGCTAAGAAAAACCTTAAAATGCCGTTTTTAAAAATAATTGTACTTATATTTTACTGTATTTTATTTATTCACTTATTTGTTTGTTCAAGAATGGCTTGGTAACAAATCAGCGTCAACAAGAACCATCGTCAGAATGGTTGAAGACATGCCACGGAAGCATCAAGTTTCATAGAGAAGTTTAAATAAAACAAACACATTATTCGTGTTAATTTGCTGAATATTACTCATCCGTTTTTTCTTCCAGTCGTGCAGTTCTATCCCATGTTATCTAATCATCTAAAACGATACACATATATATTATTCTCTCTTAAAGTGAAGTGGAAAAACCAGCATAATGGAAAATTATGTTGACAGTACCTGTTATACTGTATGCCATAAAACCACTTAGTCTTTTACATGTAACGCCAACGCTACTTCAGTCATAAAGTAATGCTAGAACTCATTCCCTGAATTGCCGAAGATCATCCAAACAGGATAAACAGTTTATTTTGTAAAGTTCGTGAAATAGGATATAGACATCATTAAAACATTGCACCTGAATAAATGAAACAGCTACACATCTAGGGCCTCTTCAGAATCGGTTACATCGACCCAGCCAATGCGTGTTAACTCCGCAGTGACTCTTGCTGAATGCAACTTATTAACAGACTAACACGCCCCCTCCTGGTGCTGAGTAGAATATAGAAAAGATGGTGATTAGACGAATACGGGGGGGGGAGGGGGGGGACGTGCTAGGTTTTAATCATTCAACGAGAGGACCGGTGGAGTTAGAGTGCATTATCTAGATCGGCAAAACCCATTCTGAACGTTCCCCTATTGTTAATCTGACGGCATTAGCATTCATCTGAATTATTGTTGGTTCCTCTATGCAATTTGATTCGTGCAAATCAAACCAAATACGCCGTCAGCACAACACAATGCAACAGAAAGTCTTTAAGATTGCATGCAACTTTAGGGCTGAAAAAGAAAACATCACCTGAAATTGCATGCGTTGGCAGCATTCACTTGTGTAACAGGCTCTCTTATGAAAAGAAATGAAACACTCACAAATGTTATATGAATACTTTTATAAAAGCAAATATTGTATAGCCTACAGAAAATTAGACGTGGTAGTAAGCAGTAGGAGCAGTAGGCGGTATATAATAAATTTCATTTTTATTTAAGCACCCTCCTGTAAACCCATTTTCCCAGTAATGCACTACCCTTCTTTGCATCATCTGAAGCTGTAATTTCCTTCAGGATGTTCATATTAATGCTAAATAAGATTCGTGCAAAAACACGTTGGGATTAGTTTAAGTTAGCTTGACGTTGTTTTTTATTTTAAATGACATCTTTGAAATGCACATTACTTCTTTTGTTAAGTTGTTATCTCAACATACAACAGAATGCTACCGAATTTTACCAGTTTGTTTTTTTCATCTTGCAACATGTCGATCTTGCACAGATCGAAAATAAGAATTCTAACACTAATACCACCAATCAGAATATTTTACTATGATAAAGACTAACGCGCACAAATCATCACCCATATGTTAAACTTGTATCTGGGTCCACATGGGTTCTACGTGGGTGAGCTAATGACCTGCTAGGGCAAACCATGTGTAGACCTATGTGGTGGCAACTATCAAACCCATCCAGAACCCCTTATAAGTGGACTGTATGGGTCCCCATAAGGAACCGGTTTTGGTCTTTCGACGTAATTGCCTTGACACCAAGCATCTTTAATTTCTTTACCATGAAAAGCCTTTGGATTTGATTACAATGAAAAATGATAATTTAGCCAAATATCTTATAAAGTGTAGTCATTTTCACGTTTGTCTTTTAGGTTAAAGCTATGATAGACATCATCCTCTACCATGGCTGGTCATACATATCCGCCGTCCACGAGGAAGGCAATTACGGTGAGACCGCTCTCAAGACTTTCCGGCGCTACGCTAAGGCCTTCGGCATCTGTATCGCCGTGGACGCTCAGCTAAGCCTGTCTTCAACGGAGGAAGATAATGACCAGGTAGTGAGAAACTTGGTGAACCATAAAAATGCTCACGTGGTGGTGGTTTTCAGTGGACCAGCAGTGGCTCTTCAGCTCTTCAAGGCCGTCGAACGTGCAGGAATAACGAGGATGTTTCAGTGGATTGGAAGCGAGGCGTGGGGCACCCGGATCAACTCTCTGGTTGAGGTGTTGGATGTCGTTGCCGGAGCAATAACGGTGCAGGTTTCATGGCGGTATGTGCCTGATTTTGATCGATATTTCACCTCTCTCCAGCTGGGGGATAAGCCGGAAAACCCGTGGTTTGAGGAGTTCTGGGAGATGCAGTTTGGATGCTCCTGGAAAGATGGCGCCACCCGCCCTTGCGACGAAACAGATACCGTTTCAAAAAGCGCCACCTATAAACCGATTAAGAATATTTCCCCGGTGATAGATTCCGTAACCACATTTGCCTACGCCTTGCATGACGTCATCGAAAAGCGTTGCCCCGGAGCGACGGGAAAAGGAGCTCGTGACTGCATCACTGGGCCACACCTACTAGAGAGCTTAAAGAACATCACATTTGAAGGAGTTCTGGGGAAGATCGCCTTTGATGAAAATGGGGACTTTTTGGGACAATACGACCTTGTGCAACTGATAGATGTTCGAGGACCCAACTATAAACAGGTCAAACTGGCCACATGGGACGCCACTCTCAACGGCCTGATATTCGACGGTAAGCCAATAAAATGGAACTTGGACGACTCGGACCCTGCGAATCAAACCGTCCCCGAATCAGTGTGTGCTAAACCTTGCAGGCCTGGGGAGTTCTACATCCCTAAAGAACTCAAATGTTGCTGGGAGTGCCGCCACTGTAGGGACAACGAAATCACCACCAACAACGCCTCCACCTGCCTGGCGTGTCCCATCTTTCAATGGCCAGAACAGTCGACCTTCACCTCATGTGAGCCGATCGCAGCAGAGCACGTGCGATGGGGAGATCCATTGGCCATTGGCATAGTAATTGTAGCTTTACTAGGTCTCTTGGCTACAGTGGCCACTTCAGTTTTCTACATTCGATTCAACAAAGAACGCCTCATTAAAGCCTCCAGTCGTGAACTCAGTTTCCTCATGCTCATTGGAATACTTCTCGGTTACGTAACGGCAATCATTTTCTTGGCGACCCCCAAAGATTATTTGTGCTACTGTGAGTATTTGGGCTTCAGTCTCAGCTTTTCTTGGCTGTATGCACCTCTAGCGACCAGAACCAACAGAATTTATAGAATTTTCAACACTGGGAAGAAATCGACCATTCGACCAAAATTCATCTCACCGAGGTCACAAGTGACAATAGCGACGATATTTATTACTGTTCAGGTAGGTCCTTTTAATAGGTCCTTTTTATACTTGAAAGAAAATCCGTCTAATGCCTTTGACTAATTTAACATAGTAATTAGGGGCTCATGTCTTCAAAACAAGAAACTTAAACCCTAACAATGGCACACCCTAGCCGTCAACCATGCTAATTTACATGATAATATATCTCTTAGGGTCTATTCCCACAACTTTAGATCGATCTATCACCGCGGGGAGTCTCACCAGACTACCGTCAGATAATCCCCTTTAAGTGTCNTGATTCGTGCAAATCAAACGAAATACGCCGTAAGCACAACACAATGCAACAGAAAGTCTTTAAGATTGCATGCAACTTTAGGGCTGAAAAAGAAAACATCACCTGAAATTGCATGCGTTGGCAGCATTCACTTGTGTAACAGGCTCTCTAATGAAAAGAAATGAAACACTCACAAATGTTATATGAATACTTTTATAAAAGCAAATATTGTATAGCCTACAGAAAATTAGACGTGGTAGTAAGCAGTAGGAGCAGTAGGCGGTATATAATAAATTTCATTTTTATTTAAGTACCCTCCTGTAAACCCATTTTCCCAGTAATGCACTACCCATCTTTGCATCATCTGAAGCTGTAATTTCCTTCAGGATGTTCATATTAATGCTAAATAAGATTCGTGCAAAAACACGTTGGGATTAAATTAAGTTAGCTTGACGTTGTTTTTTAATTTAAATGACATCTTTGAAATGCACAATACTTCTTTTGTTAAGTTGTTATCTCAACATACAACAGAATGCTACCGAATTTTACCAGTTTTTTTTATCTTGCAACATGTCGATCTTGCACAGATCGAAAATAAGAATTCTAACACTAATACCACCAATCACAATATTTTACTATGATAAAGACTAACGCGCACAAATCATCACCAACATGTTAAACTTGTATCTGGGTCCACATGGGTTCTACGTGGGTGAGCTAATGACCTGCTAGGGCAAACCATGTGTAGACCTATGTGGTGGCAACTATCAAACCCATCCAGAACCCCTTATAAGTGGACTGTATGGGTCCCCATAAGGAACCGGTTTTGGTCTTTCGACGTAATTGCCTTGACACCAAGCATCTTTAATTTCTTTACCATGAAAAGCCTTTGGATTTGATAACAAAGAAAAATGATAAAGTAGCCAAATATCTTATAAAGTGTAGTCATTTTCACGTTTGTCTTTTAGGTTAAAGCTATGATAGACATCATCCTCTACCATGGCTGGTCTTACATATCCGCCATCCACGAGGAAGGCAATTACGGTGAGACCGCTCTCAAGACTTTCCGGCGCTACGCTAAGGCCTTCGGCATCTGTATCGCCGTGGACGCTCAGCTAAGCCTGTCTTCAACGGAGGAAGATAATGACCAAGTAGTGAGAAACTTGGTGAACCATAAAAATGCTCACGTGGTGGTGGTTTTCAGTGGACCAGCTGTGGCTCTTCAGCTCTTCAAGGCCGTTGAACGTGCAGGAATAACGAGGATGTTTCAGTGGATTGGAAGCGAGGCGTGGGGCACCCGGATCAACTCTCTGGTTGAGGTGTTGGATGTCGTTGCCGGAGCAATAACGGTGCAGGTTTCATGGCGGTATGTGCCTGATTTTGATCGATATTTCACCTCTCTCCAGCTGGGGGATAAGCCGGGAAACCCGTGGTTTGAGGAGTTCTGGGAGATGCAGTTTGGATGCTCCTGGAAAGATGGCGCCACCCGCCCTTGCGACGAAACAGATACCGTTTCAAAAAGCGCCACCTATAAACCGATTAAGAATATTTCCCCGGTGATAGATTCCGTAACAACATTTGCCTACGCCTTGCATGACGTCATCGAAAAGCGTTGCCCCGGAGCGACGGGAAAAGGAGCTCGTGACTGCATCAGTGGGCCACACCTACTAGAGAGCTTAAAGAACATCACATTTGAAGGAGTTCTGGGGAAGATCGCCTTTGATGAAAATGGGGACTTTTTGGGACAATACGACCTTGTGCAACTGATAGATGTTCGAGGACCCAACTATAAACAGGTCAAACTGGCCACATGGGACGCCACTCTCAACGGCCTGATATTCGACGGTAAGCCAATAAAATGGAACTTGGACGACTCGGACCCTGCGAATCAAACCGTCCCCGAATCAGTGTGTGCTAAACCATGCAGGCCTGGGGAGTTCTACATCCCAAAAGAACTCAAATGTTGCTGGGAGTGCCGCCACTGTAGGGACAACGAAATCACCATCAACAATGCCTCCACCTGCCTGGCGTGTCCCATCTTTCAATGGCCAGAACAGTCAACCTTCACCTCATGTGAGCCGATCGCAGCAGAGCACGTGCGATGGGGAGATCCATTGGCCATTGGCATAGTAATTGTAGCTTTACTAGGTCTCTTGGCTACAGTGGCCACTTCAGTTTTCTACATTCGATTCAACAAAGAACGCCTCATTAAAGCCTCCAGTCGTGAACTCAGTTTCCTCATGCTCATTGGAATACTTCTCGGTTATGTAACGGCAATCATTTTCTTGGCGACCCCCAAAGATTATTTGTGCTACTGTGAGTATTTGGGCTTCAGTCTCAGCTTTTCTTGGCTGTATGCACCTCTAGCGACCAGAACCAACAGAATTTATAGAATTTTCAACACTGGGAAGAAATCGACCATTCGACCAAAATTCATCTCACCGAGGTCACAAGTGACAATAGCGACGATATTTATTACTGTTCAGGTAGGTCCTTTTAATAGGTCCTTTTTATACTTGAAAGAAAATCCGTCTAATGCCTTTGATTAATTTAACACAGTAAACCCTAACAATGGCACACCCTAGCCGTCAACCATGCTAATTTACATGATAATATATCTCTTAGTTAAAGAAACAAATCACCATCTCACACATATTTACTAAGCAGCCAAATTGACGTTATATACTCTCTTGCACTATGTTCAAAAGGAGTGGGGAAGTCCATAAGACAGGATAGAAAAAGAGTTTGTGCTCTAAAATTGTTCGTCTCATTGCAATAATATAAAGATAAGTATTTCACGTAAAGGAACCGGAAAAAAGGTTGTTTTAACCAATTTAGACATTCATAGTGTATTGGTACCGCTTAAGTTGTTCATCTTAACTTTTTAAAGTAGCACATGTTCACTTTGACGGATTGATATGATTGCTGCATGAGAATTTACTAAAAGGGGACATAAACTCTACACATTTGTGAAACGTGATTCAAAATACATTTTATCCTATTTACTCTTACCTCAATGCTGGCCCAGCTCAGCCAGTTATTGTGTTAATAGTAACTAAACGGCTGCCGTTAAGTCTTACAAATGCAGCTGTCAGCCTACCCTGTGTAACATTGGCCAGCCCTGTAAACACACACGGTTAAGTTGGATCGACGATTTGCCTATTAGTATATTTTGCATTTATATCGCCGTTTTTTATTGCGAATGACTTTCCTCTTGTTTATTCGCGTTCAAAGTCCTTATTTTTAGTGTACTGTATTGTGTTTTTAATTCGCTGTATTGCGTATTTTGGTATGATTGGGTAGACCCGCGTGCCTGCCATGGTGGCATTAAGCAACATTTTATTGGGGGTGTTAGAAATCTGGGTCTAGGCATGACGTGATTTTAAATTTGGAGTGGTTCATTCTCTGCGTTTTCTTCGCTCATGTGTTTTAAGCGGGATCTTCGAGTAGGTAATAGCGAGCAGACTCCCAGGGTGCATTAAACCCTCGACGAAAGGTGTAATTTCCTTTTCTGTCCAAGAAAACCTATAAATTCCGAGGTTGGATTGGAAAAAAAGCACGGGTCATTTGCCGTTGCTTTTGTGGTTTCTTTGGTTAATTGAAGACTTCTTTAGATCTGTTCACCGGTGTAAACATACCGGTAGGCGTGCAAATCATACGCACTTGTACGTATTCGAAATCACGAGGCGGTCATTAACACATCGGTGGATATCCCGCCGTGCTGAACATCTAAAAACACAACCCCACCGCTGCCCTTAAAATGCTCGAAACCCAAACACGGCAAAGAACGTAAAAAATTCTAGACCTCAAGTATTGTTTTTGTTCTAGGAAATGTTTCTTTTATTTATACCTGTGTATTTTAAAAATTGGTGATAGAATTCTTGGAGTTCTTATTCACAATTTATGGTACAATCGTTCTTTTGTTTCGATAGTGGGAGATTGTAAACAACATCTCTCAGTCTTGTTTTAAGGGTATTTCATTCAGTAAATGGTAATCTATCATCAGATATAATTCTAAACAATATTTTCAATTCACCATGCAGGTTATCATAAGCATCATAACCGCCATAGTTGTACCACCGACGGCAGAACTCTCCATGCCGGTGAAGACAGAGAGATTCGTGGAGCTCTACTGCAATATTCCCATAGAAGGTAATAACCCCTGGGAGATATATTATGTCGTCTCTATATATTACATTTATATATTTATCGATTTGTATATTTATATTAGTGCCCTGTATAATAATACTTAACCACATTTGTTACAAAATGCACACAACTGGGAGTGGGGATGGGGGGAGGGGGGGTTATCGACTTTCGGAGGAGCTATCTCACGATTGTTAAAACCATTGTTATATGTTCATTTGTATGGATATAATTTTTGCAGGACTGATAGCATTTTTGACGTACAACCTGTGCCTGATCGTCGTGTGCAGTGTCCACGCCTTTAAGACACGGAAGCTGCCGGATAACTTCAACGAGTCGCGCTTCATCTCCATGACGGTCTATACCACCCTGGTGATATGGCTGGCTTTCATTCCGACATATTTTACAACGGGCAAGGCTTACTACAAGGTGCGTTCAAAGATAATTTTTTCTTCAATCAGCAGCCTATGTTGAAATAATTAACCTCCAATATAACAACAATACAATATTATTAGAAAAATTCAAGGTAAATTATTTCAATATTAAGCTGTTGATTGAAGAAAAAAAACTTTATTCTTATAACATTACACAGCTGATGAAATTCTTCTCTGAAAGTACGTTCAAGGTTCAAGGCCTGGTTTCTTTGGCGTATTGGGTGATGTGCATGCAATACTTTCCATGAATTCTTTGGCCGACATTCACCACAGTCAACAATCCTTGAGGCAGATTTGCACATTTCAAAAAAAAAAAAAAAAAAAAAAAAAAATCTACGCCTAATATATAGGGCTGCCTTGTTGTGTCACATTTAAAATCTTGAAACACAGTGGGTAAGAGGGGTGATAAATGTAGCTAGAAAACTATAAATACCTCGAGATATTCTTCAGTAGTTATTGATTATCTTTACCTGAACAGAATTGAGAAAATAAAACCCAGCCACCGGGACATTGTTTACATTTTTAGGTAGGGACGTAAATATAGAAAACGGCGCCGATGGAAAGCGTGGCAATAACGCCGACTAAAACAACAGACAGTCTAAAAAGATTCTACCGCTACTGATTGCTGCCGGTGTCAGTGTGAACGCGGTTTGGTTGACCGCGGTTTAATCGGAGTAAAGTCGACCGCGGTTAACGTTCTAATGTGAATGGCCTATTAGTGGCGTTCCCTATAAATGGCGTCACAGCAGCATCTAAGCCACGCCACCGTTATTGTGTTTTTATCACCGGCGCAGCCAAGCAAGTCCGTCATGCCGTAGACTAATTTTCTTCTTTATCTTAAAACATTTTGCAGACGGGTTCATTTCCACCGCATGTTCTATAAGACCTATACCTTGACTTTATTTGTTTTTATATATTTCCTTTACAGGTTATCCTTCTAGCCTGTGCCCTAATCATCAACGACACCGTCGCCCTGTCATTCTTGTTTCTCCCGAAGGTCTACGCCGTCCTTTACGTGGATCAGGACACCCTTAAGATGACCTCGACAAACCCGGGGGCCAGCGTAAGCGGAGTGAACGCCACCAAGTCCACACAGCATCAAGTGCACCCCCAACCCGCTACGGTGCACGATACCCTCGATCCGTACCGTATTAATTCCCCAGTACCCGGGACTTCTGCCATGGACGGGGAGATGGAGAGACCGGCTGGGTATTATGGACCAGAGGCCGTGCTGACTCCAGTGCAAGATCTGGTTGCGCGGGACAGCGTTGTTCAGTAGAGAAAAATTAAAGTTAAAGGTCAAACTTTTGAAACCAATGTGTGTCTTCTCCATCCTACTATACACAACACGCATCGCGTGGTATACGAATGACAAGGCAATTGCCAGGCATTCTGACCATTTTTTTAATCATCAAAGTGTTTTAAAGATAGGCCTACATAAGTAGCGAGAGTAAGTGCCCTATAAAATGTATGAATTGTTAGTGCCAGTTTCTTACACGACACAAATGAAATTCACATGTCAAAACAACAACCGAGATTAATCTATTGGGTCTTAGAAAAAGGCTTCTTCTTCAAAGTTCTGGTCCTAAAATTAAGCTAGTTATTTTCCCTCCAGTTCGTAAAGCACAGAAGAAAAGCTGAAAATAATCTGTGCAGATATCATTTGTATGGGATGAAAAGTAAATTTCAATATTTCTTTAAATTTTCCTATCTGAAACTACAGCATATGCTTACATTTGGTTGGGCGCAGCGACGATAATATGCCTTGACTACTCGCTTTGTCTCTTTTTGTTGTTGTTGATTTTGATAGAGGGATAAGGTTACCCATAAGTGGCTGGGGTGGGGGGAAGTCAATAAAAAACACTTAAAGCATATTAATTTTCTTTCTCCATGAGTATGTTCGTTGAATCGGTCGAGGGCCCATTTGTATTCTTACAGTATTATGGTGCAGACGATAAGCATAGCTTTGTTTCAAAAGAATCATTGTTACGACACCGACACCGGTGGCTTACCTTTTTGCCAGAAGGATTAGTGTTTAGCCCTCCACTATAAGTTTAGTTATCGTAAATTCATTGTAGAGACGTGGACAACGTAATGCGTTAAATTCTAATTGTATTGTTTCCCATCAAAATACTGTATCTTTAAAACTTTGTTTTGACTCACGTTAGGTATATTATTATATTGTACGCAGTTTTTAATTTGATTTTGTAAATTTGATTGTTATAGACTTTTTCTTTCTCAAGTATATATTGTCACGTAGGGGTAGAAGTTTTCATCTGTGTGAAATTCACTCCAGATATCTATCTCATAAAAATGAAGTATTACCAGGACACGGAATTAAGTGCCCTTTGCTAAGGGTGGTATGTGTGTGTGTGTGTGTGTGGGGGGGGG
>NW_019775577.1:197405-217085 GCF_001039355.2 Lingula anatina
GGGGGGGGGGGGGCACAATAAATGATGACTTGATTGCCGACAGAAAAAGCATGAAGAAGGAGATGTGCAGGGCACAACATAAAAACTTTTTTTGGGGGGGGGGGGGGCAGGGAGAGAGAGAAGAGTTTACCAAAGAAACTAATGGCGGATATAAATAGAATGTGTTAATTCCCCCTATTTTATTAATGTATTAATTTTCTTTTTAATACGCATGTGTTCGTTAGATTGGGAAGACGGAGTTTCGGTTTCGTATCCATGCAGAATTTTGGCGCATACCATATATAGAGATAACGTCCGTAAAATGTTTACATCGTATGGTCTTAGTTTGACTTGGGATTTTATTATTATTATTATTATTATTATTATTATTATTATTATTATTATGTTGTTGTTGTTGTTGTTTTGTTGCTGCTTTCATTTGCAGAAAGCCCTCTCCTAAATACGTACACTTAACGAATATAGATATATTTATTTATTATTTAAAAATGGAAGAGAAATGTTCTGAGAGTATTGCTTGATTTTAAGGTGTCTAGACCTTGAAACTTAGTTTTCAGTTACGGTAGATTGATCGTATTTCATTTTTCTTCGATTTTGTAAACTTCACTGTCATTTAATTTCCTGACGTGAGAAAATTTGTGATACATTTTTCTGTTATCCTCTTTCAGACTTAATGGTAGCATTTGGTTGGATTACGCGATAATAATTTGACATAAGTACTCACTTTTAAGTATTGAAATATTGAGTATTTTTATTAAGTATCAAATTTGAAGATTCATTTTAAAATATGAATTTTAAAATTTGATACTTTTAATTTCATTTACTTTAGATATATCCTATGACATTTTTCCTTGATTTTGTTAACTACGCTACCATAATTCCCCATCAATTGGAATGTTTTCAATATTTTGTGGAAACACACATTGTTATGTAGTGGTAAAATTTATTTATATTGTCTGTAACATGAAGGTGTATTATTCAGCAGGCACAGTGATCATTATTGTACATGCTGTTCGTGTGCTGTTTTAGCTAAAGAGGGGTTGTGTGGAGGTGAGGGTGGTACAGTGATGAAAATATTGCCGAGCGAACGGAGACAGATCCGGCTCGTACGTAGCCAGCAATTTCACAAGGGTGGTTCTTTTTTTGAAAACGTGGACCTTTTACCATGAAACCTTCGTGCACCTGGAACACTTTTTACCTAGAGCTGACCTTTGTCCACAAAAAAATGGCATTTTGTTCGGACCCCCCCCCTCCGGCTATTGTACTGTTATATATGCACTGCACAGCTTGGAAATATTGTTTGATTCTGTTTCTTTGTGCTCGTTATTCATATACGCCTACTGTTTTGAAAGAGGGGACGTGCATGTACCTTAAAGTTAAAAGAAAGTGAAAACACAACTGTTTAAGTCATGTTATGTAACAGCAATAAATTTTTGATTTGTTTTTTGGAAACAAAACCAATTGTTTGATTGCATTCCGCTGCTGCTGAAAGAACTTTTCGCAAAGCCTGCTGGGATCGTCCTTTACGTAACAATTTACATTTTGGTCGCCTCCGATCGATTCAAAATCTTTACTGTGAACAAACATCTCAGATGACAGGTGCGTTCGCGTTATAACAATCATTAACTATATCGATCGGTGCTTTCCTATCGATATTGAACTCTACATGAAGACTTGATCGTTGTGGGCGAATACAATCATGTAAGTCAAATAAAAATTATAGCTTTTGGGTGACCAGACGAGGGCGCTGTGCAGGATTCTCATCGTAAATGGTATTTTGGAGCTAGATGCTACTAGGAAGCCATGAAGGCCCTTCCAGACACAGATTAGTATTTAAACAGTTTTGACGTCATTAAGTAACGTCACCAAACGATAACTTCAACGAACCCGCTATCGGGAACTTTTACCCCAAGTTTTGTACACTACATGCGATTCCCAGGATAAAATAACCAACCCAGCGAGTCATGACTGATCCTAACTACTAGATAGTCTACAGAAACACCTCGCTGGGAGAAAACTGTAAGTTGCATGGAATTTAAATACTAGAAGCTGTGTATTGGAACCCTCTATGCTGCACCTTGCCCCATGGAAGTAACCCAATGGCTCCCAGGAAGAGAGATTGTTCCAAGATCATTGGACTGCTGGTGATCGCATTGCTGCAAATGGTGCTGCTGTTGCGTCGATCAGGTATTGACTATGTGTTGTTTTTTTTACATTATTATTGAAGCTAATGATAAAGGTTTTTCGTCTCTTTCGTCCTATATTACCTAATACATTCCCGCCAACATTAACACATAAAAAGCACAATTAATAAATAAATAAATAAATAAATAAATAAATAAAATGCATAGTACGCATAGAACCGCGCTAATATCACGAGAAAATATTCTCTTTTTATTCGCTGTTTTATACCATTTCTAATTAAATAATTTAGTATCTGGCCAGAAGTGAAAGCCATCACGTCTTCCGGGCCTTGCATTTTTGAAGAAAATATCGATATGCGTTTAAATAATTATTCCACTGGTTTTATAGCTTTAAATGGATGTATTTGGAAAAAGAACACTGTAGGATATGGATTCATACATAAATATGCCTTTGGGATAATTCAAATGTGTGTAGGCCTACACTGTTACACCTGGAAGATTGCGAATTATAATTACTTGGAAATGTTTCGATGTGATTCTTTTCTCTCTTCCATTTAACGCACTGTTACACTTTACTGACTTTATTGGCTTTTGAAGCCACATGCAGAGATTTATGCCTCTACTGTAGTGGTTTGCGTTACCAATCCTTATACAACTATTGAGTGATCGATTTGTGAGGCTTTCGAAATTATGACAAGCATAGAGAATAAACCCCTACAACAACCGTACGCTTAAAACGCACAACATATTTAAATGCTCGGTCTTCATTTCATCTATTGAACACATACCCAGTGCATTCGATGAGGCTAGAACGAGAGTAAAAGATAAAACTTTAATTATATAAAGAATTCTTGTAACAATATTTTGCAATACAAAGCGCTTACTACTACACGCTGTCCCTATACACCTAGTATCTCGACCCTTATTGATTCATTAAGAGGCCAGATGATATAGATTATCGACTAGTTTTATCGAAAAATCGTTCTGCTTTCCTTTGCCAATCACCAATCAAAATGAATAATGATTGAAATATAAATAGCTTACATCATAATTATGGTAGGAACTTATAATCAGTTATGTGTAGGTGAATAGACTGAAACGGTCAAAATATAATTATCACGAATATCTAAGTGCATTGCAGTAGTAGGCCCCATATAATTAATAGACATATCCTTTTTCAAGTTAGATTTATTAACCCATGCAAAAGTGATAGTGATATTGGAGACGGGCTGGACGGCCGGTGTGACAGGAATGGCAGTCCTAGGATTAGAAGTCCGGAATCCCATATGATAAGTGCAATTCAGGGTTATTCGGAGTATTGGGGTTGGTACCGGTATATGGGACAAATGTCACCTGCACTAAGTAATGGGGAAAGGACTACGGTTCCTGTCACATCTGGTTTAAATTATTTCTTGAGAGAGAGAGAGAGAGAGAGAGAGAGAGAGAGAGAGAGAGAGAAAATGAACCAATAACAGCCGAAATAATCTCATAATATTACAACATTATGCAACTCACACATATTACTTCTTTTCTTTTCCAGAAACTCTCAAAGAGGTAGATGTCTTACCTGAAGGCATGAAATCTATGGATGTTGGAGAAGCATCCCGCAAGAAAACGCAGTAGATACTCCAGCGCAGTAGACTACTGCAATCATACTGCAAACATGCTTCAAATCTGCTTCGATTTGGGAGCTAATTAGCATATTTGAAACATGCTTCTATCATGCTGCTAATCTACTGCATTAATGCTTCTCTCTGTACAAACCTATGTACTTTTTGGAGTAGAATTGCAGTAGGCTATGCTGCATTTCTACTGCAAATATGCTCCACACCACTACTGCGTTAATGCTTTTTTGCTACTTCGATACTACTGCATTTTCGTGCGGGATGGCACATTGCGAACTCCACCGCCAAACCACCAAAACCAACCACCGGCGTATTAATTGTCGCATACTTTCGTTCAGGATCTTCTTTCTTCGGGGAACTTTTCAACCACAACCCCAACGTCGCTTACATCTTTGAGCCTTTGTGGGAATTCGCGCATCGAGAGGCAGCTGGCAAAGCCCTATCATTCCTCGATGGATCCACGGTCAAGCTTAATTACACCGTCCGAGACCAAAGACGGGACATTATAGTGGACGGATTGGCCGGATTGCTTAGTTGCAAACCGGATCGCGTGTCGCTGTCAGTTTTAATGCATCCGCTCTATCTAAACAGTGCACGGATGCGAAAGATGAGAGATTATGTGTATTGTAATGACAAGAAAGACAGACCGTCCCGGAAATGCATACCGGTTTTTAACGAGATATGCCGAAAGGCAAGCGTTCGAGTTATCAAGAGCATTAGAGTGGACATGGAGGTGGCTGAAAAACTTTTAGAGAAGGACCCAGGCATAAGAATCATCCACTTGATACGCGATCCTCGGGCTTCGTTGTCGTCTGCTCTGAGTCTCGGGTTAAACGATCCGCTGGAGTCTGCTGCGAACACGTTGTGTTTTTCCATGTTCCGAGATATCAAAAAGCGAAAAGAGCTGGAGAGGAAGTTTCCAGGGCGGGTTTTTCAAACGCGGTACGAAGACTTAGCAGAGCGGCCGACTGAAACACTTAAACGAGTCTATAGGAATCTAGATATGCCGTTACCTCTTCCTGTTAAAAAAGCTTTGACGAAGCTTGTACATGGCAGACGAAATTTAGATTCCTTTGGGACTGTGAGGAAAGATTCCAGCGCCACTGCGCATGCGTGGGTGAAGGCCATCTCAAAATCCACAGCCGCAAAAATTGATGACGTCTGCTCAGCGCTCTATCCGTGGGCGGGTTATAAAAAGTTCGACTTACTAAGTTAACACAGCTAAAAAATGGGTTATATATATTGACATTAGTATCATTTATTTTTGTCTTAGGCGCTAACAAATGAAAGGTGTCGCCTATTTTTCATAAAATAAATCACGTAATAATCCATTTACTGCGGTATAACCAAGGACATTTTTAAAATATATTTTTCTGTCAATTTTGATACGACATTAACTAATGCATAACGGCATAATTACAACCAATTTTAATTATGTGCAACTGCTACTGTGGACATTCAAAATTGTAACTATCTAAAGTCCTAGATCAATTCCAAGTCATCAAAATTCCAACCCACTCAGAAAACTTCAATTTCAAGTTCACTCAGAGAACTTCAAGTTCAACAAAAATATGGTTTGGCAGCAACGGGGGGGGGGTTACAGATGGTGACAGAATGGGCAGACACAATTATCAATACATGAATAGACACACACAGCATCTGTACTGGTATATAAAAATCATGAAAGATTCCATTGCAAAGCATACAACTCTCTAAGAAAAAAAAAGTAGCATATTTATTTAACAAGATACATTTTACTGGAATAAACAACTTATTGTATGTTAATTCACAATAAAAAATTTAAAATATTTTCTGTGAATGTCATTGATGTAAACAATTTTGACATCAACAGAGTAAAGTATAATATTTGTGCTGTGCATATATTCAAGGGAATATTTTTTCAGAATCAATTGTGACAACGTGAGTGTTATTGTGTATCATTAAAAAAAAACAAAAGATTTGACACAATTTGGTGAAAAGCATTATGACAAATCAACTTTTCATCAAATAAATAAATGAAAAATCTTACCAGCAAAAACAAGAGTCTAGGGAAAAAAGATATCATAATATTATTTCTTGTATTCAAACTAAGAGAATTTGCCACTGTGGTGGTGAGGATGTCCTGTATAGTGCTGTCACCTGGGGACAAAAATTCAACAACGAAAATCCATAAATCATAAAATCTTGGACAAAGCAATGTAATAATTCAATATGTTAACTTACATGTTTGGCATCTTTTTAGCCATAATGCTGCTCCAGTCATAAAAATCCAAGTCATACTAACATATTAAATATCAATATAATTCAAAAGAGATCTAAGAAAAAAGGCAAAAATATTATTAAACTTTCATAGCATCAACTACCATTAATGATTTTAGTTGATACTGGTATAAATATGTACAAGTATAATCACAGCATTTTATATTAAATATGTACAGCAGTATTTATATTATAACAATGCATATATAATATATCAAATCAGAGCAAATGTGTGTAGGTAACAAGGCACCTGCACCCTCCATGCCTATTTTATATATGGAAAAGTGGGTTCATACCCTGCTTTTCCCCAAAAAGAGAGAAAAGACACACTTGCAGACCCACAGATATCTGTATATTACACTTGGTATTGGAAAAAACTCCACAAAATAAACATTCAAATTGCACAAGTGGAGAGGTTTCAGTGGAGCAAGGGGATTGCAGGTTCTATTTATTTGTGGTCCACTTTTCTGCTTTCTCTTAAACACTGTAATCCTATAACTAGGAATTATTTGTAAACCTTTTGTGCAAATCCATTACAGTACGTTACTGTCATAACTGTGCCTTCTTTTAAACTATGAAAGTTCTTCATTGAGATATGTTATAAGGTAACATAAAAATTTCAATTTTTTTTTTGCATAGAAAGCTTCTACAGTAATGTTTTGATAGACTGGATATTGTAAATACCCAGTTGTGAAAAATCCATGGAATTCTTTTATAACACCCTCTTGAAGAGAGATCTAAATATCTTTTTCCTCTTGTGTCTCTATTAAGGAATTCAGTCTAATTAACACCCTCTTGAACAGAGATTTATAAATTTTTCCCCTCCCATGTCTCTATAATGGAATTCTTTAAAACACCCTCTTGAAGAGAGATCTAGATATCTTTTTCCTCTCCTGTCATTATAATGGAATTCTTTATAACACCGTCTTAAACAGAGAACTAGATATCTTTTTCCTCTCTTGTCTCTATAATGGAATTCTTTACAAACACCCTCTTAAACAGAGATCTAGATATCTTTTCCTCTCTTGTCTCTATAATGGAATTCTTTATAACACCCTCTTGAACAGAGATCTAGATATCTTTTTCCTCTTGTGTCTCTAATTATGGAATTCTTTATAACACCCTCTTAAACAGAGATCTAGATGTCTTTTCCCTCTCGTGTCTTCACATTGAACAGGAATGTCAGGATTAAACCTGCAAGAAAGAATTATCAAGAAAATTAATCAAAACAGAACATTGCATATCAACTGTCTTTAATTTCAAAATGTGCAATGTATGATTCAATACACTTATAACTGATAACTTCATTTCACTGCAGATACTATAGTATTTCAAATATGCAGAATAAAGTATATGTCAACACATAATATGAACACACACTTTATAATATAAATTGAATAATAGAACAAACCCTCATGGCCAACTCACGCATTTTTAAATAGTTAACAACTGAAATATTTTTATTACAATGCTATCCTCATGTGTGTACTAGGCTGGGAAAACTTAGTCTTTCTGTTTTGGAGAATGAAATATGATATTACATTACAGATGTGTATTAATTAAAGCTCTGGGTTTTATCAAGTGAAACACAAAGAAAACACCAGATTCTGAATTCTCAACAGCACTTACTTATAAAAGAGCACCCGGCTACAATACAGAACATGAAGAACCAGCCTATAAGATGTAGCAGCTGCTGGGTAAGGAAGGCCCCAAGAGGAGGAGCAATGACCTGAAATGTACAGTCAATTGAAGAAAAAAAACATATAATGTGAAAATGTATTTTCAAATAACAGTGAAGATTTATTATCTTTTTTCATACATTTGCTGGAAATAAATATTAAAATACACATTTACTTGCTTGCAGAGTTACAATCCATAATCTGTATAAGTAGTCATAATTTTTACTTCAGGTCTTGCCTTCCCAATCTTTTTTTCCCATTATATCTAGTAACTAAACAAACCAATCCTCTAGGCTTAAAATAATTATTTTCTTTTACCTGTGACGTGAATAACAATCCATAGTTCACGGCCACATGCTTGGCACCGAATGCCTTGGCTGTGGCAGTGGGGAAGAGCGAAAAGTTTCCAGAGAAGGTACCAAAGATTAGACACACCCAGATGAAAAACATGACCTTGCCTCCCAGCGGGGCAATGATGAAGGTCATCATCAGGGCACACATACTGGTGCATAGACATAACATGGCAGTCTGGAAGGAAAACATGAAGATCTGAATCTTTGGGGATTTTTGTAAGACCTATAACTTCTTGAATCCAGCAAAAAAATGTGCAATTTTAAATTGAAAGTAAATATTATATATTTAAGTCATGACAGTTGCAATGAAGTTTCAGGTCATACATAATTTAATAATCACAAAAATCAAATTTCGAAATTACTGCATTTCTGGTGCTTGTACTGCACAGAATATAACTACACAGTGCATTTTAATTTTGTCCCTACCACTCAATAGGACTGTTCTCATTTTAATAGATTATCATTTAATAATACAGTATCTGTAAAATTCATAATCCCCCCCCCCCCCCCATTGAAAAAAATCAAGTAATTACCGTATACTTACCTTGAAAGAAAATTTATCAGCAATAACCCCCCAGAAGATCCTTCCCCCAGCATTGAAGACTGCTGCAAAGGCACCCACTATTGCCAGGAACTGGTCATCTTTGATGAAGGTCTGCCCATATGCCTGGAATGGTCAAGGTATCCATGGTAATTGGAAACATCCCAATTGGAAAAATCTCAACACTTAGTGTGAAATCAAAAAAGATTTTGCACAATAATATTATAATCTGTTACAAAATGGTACTGATTCCTGAGGTAGCAATAGCATTTTTTTTAATTCGCTTAGCCAAATCACTGCTTTTTCATCACTTCTTTTCTCCAAATTCGACCAAAACAAACCAGTGCCTTTGTATTTGTATGTGCTTCCACGGCAAGCTTTTAAAAACATAAACGTAAAGTAAAAAAGTTACCTTGTATAAACTAGAGGAAAATATCACTGCTTGTCCATTTAAAAGAAAAATAAACCAGAGAATATAGAAATATTTGGACCTAATCATTTGCTTTGGATAGTAATCTCTTGCTATGTTTGGTGCCCTGAAAAATAAAAAAAGTAAAAATTACTTCCTATACCTTGCTTAATGTTTCTGGGATATGACATCACAGTAAAAAATGTTTAGGAAAAATAATCATTTAAATATCAATTACTTGACAGAGAGAAAAAGAGTTTAAGGCAAGAACAACAGATTTACACTTTGAAAGTACTCTATATGGATTTTAAAAATTGAACTGGTTAATATGTAAAAGTGATCATTACAATGATTCCTAGGGTTGGTGTTTAAATTGAAAAGAAAGACAATGGTGAAATAATTTATAATAGTAGAATACCAAACAATGTCTCCTTCTCTGTGAGCAGTTTGTCATTCTTTACAAAATAATCAATAATTTGTCAAAAAATCACCACTCATCTGCCAAGGAGAGTAATCTTTTTTCTTTTCATTGTAACAATAATATTTGAAAATTAGGGGTATGTAATAATCTTACATGGCATAATTAACATGTCATTACTATATATGTAGGAAAATATCCTGTAGATAAATGTGTGTCACTTACATTTTCTTTTTGTAATCAACATCAGAATCTGACCGATCTTCAGGTAACAGAGCACTTTCATCTTCTTGAATGGAAGCCCTTCGAGAGTGTGCCTAAAATGAATTCAAATTTTTAATGTCAGAATTGATTACAAAAATCAGCAACAAACAAGTTGAAAACTTTTAAAAAACTATGAGATACAGGGATACAGGATATATTAAGACAGAGAGACTTTTTTTAGGAAATGAAGACATTATGATTCTAATACACACCTCAGGGGGAGCAAATAATATGAGGATTCCCACAAACTGCATAGCTACATATGATCCCCCTAGCACTAAAAAACAACTTGGCACACGCTCCAGCAGCTTTTTTTCAGTAAAATACCTAGAAATACAACAGTAAAATGTTGAATCATATGGTCAGTATAAGGGTATTTATCAGTGTTGATTGTGGATTTTTCTCATTATTTTTATATTACTTTATTTGTGTTATGTTCTACTTTTATGTTTATATATTTTTTATTTTATTTCATTCAATTTATCTTTTTTTTCATTTCATTGTATCTAATTTTTAAAAGATTAGAAATTATTTTGCCCATAGTTTAAAATATAAATTTCTTCTATATACCACCCAATATTTTGTCTGCTGAATCAAATTTCATTAGTTTATGCTTGTGTATTAGTTGTTTCCCAAACTATTTTAACATTTCTCTATTAAAATGACGAAGGTGGTGAAACATAATTTCAATTTAACCCTTTTTGGTATTTGGATTCAAGTATGATTGGAAATCAATATTGAATATTGAATGAGTTTTGCTTTTTTCATCAAATAATTGTCACACATATTTTCAAATAATACTGTGTACAATACCACCACAGAAACCAACCTTGCGCTATTTACTGGTAAGTTATGAGGGTTGATGTAGGCTGTTTGTACTTGGTTGAATATAAATGCTCCTCCTCCAAACCCTGCCACCACCAGTCCATTGACCAACCCTTTGTGATCAGGAAACCACTGAAAAGAAATTCATTATTTGTGACTGCTGTTTATATTTTATTCACTGTATTGTAATGGACTGACTGAATATCGAGGCAAAACTGTGCCTCAGGGAATAAGACAATCTATTTTAAAGTCATTTTGTATAAATTCCCAGATGAAAATTTATATTATAATACTACAGAAATTGGGCCATTTTTTGCTCTGTTAAATAATTACATGAAAACTTATGTGGTGAAGGGAGTCACCGGGATGTTTTGTAATGGAATTAAAAAATTAATTATGCGATAAGGCTAATATATTATAGTGACACAATTAAAATTAACTAAAAAGAAATATGTAATTATTAAAGGTGGGGGTGCAAATGCGCCATGAAAAACCGGGTTTCCGCTGAAAACCTAGGTTTTTCCCCCCCCACCCAAATACAACTTCTATACCAGACCAATTACCAACCCTTTGTGATCAGAAAACCACTGCACAAAATGACAAATAAAATGTATATTTTTTGATGGCATTTAACATTTATTGTTTGCCCATTAGTCGAATACTGTGATTGTCTACACATGATTTCTCATTGTTTACCTTCATGGAATTAGCCAAGCAAGGAGCATATGCCATGCCCACTCCCAGTCCAAACATGATACCATATGTTAGCAAGGTTAATAGAAATGAATGTTTGATTGTCACAGAAGTAAGAAGAACTCCACCACTGAAACCAAATAATACATATTTTATTATAACATCTTATATGCTTTTAAAAATAAACACTAACCACACTTTCTAAACTAATCTAATAACATTGGATTTAAAACTCAAAACAAAGGTAGGTTTCAAAACATGACATTTGATATAAAATTGAAAATAAAACATAACTTAGCAATTAACATAAAAGCTTGCCTTGATAATCCCAAGCCTCATTAGTCTGCAGGGTTATTGGTCTGAAAAATCATATGCACGCACCTCTGACAAACTTTGGACCAATGAACCTTCGTACTAACGCAACGGGCCCGCTTACCTCATTAGAGCACACCCTAGAAAAGCTGCCACTCTAGCACCAAATTTCCTAAATATTGCCCCACCAAGAAACATGGACATCCCCTGACCCATGCCAGCCATTGCAAAGATCCATTCTGCAGTCTGATAATTCAAATCATGTGGGTAGGATAATTCCCTTATGTAGGAGGTGAGGTAAGATGTCAAGTTTCCTGAAAAAATATCATGTTTTACCTTCTAAAATTTAAGACTTCACATTTTTGAAAAATATCCCAAGATCACATTTTCTATGTTAACATAATCTGCACCACTGTGAATCTTTCCCAATGCAGACCTAAAAATGATAAAAGCCCTAAAATAAATATACCTGATGTTAATAGTGCCTACTGTATATGCAGAAAACCATGGCAAAGGCAAATAGATAAATTAAAATTAATAAAAAATCCAACTGTAGTGACTTTCTAAAGTTCTGTTTTTCTGCTCTGGCAATAGCATGTTCAGCAAGTAAAAAAGAGAATATGAGTGCAAAAGAAAAACACCACCAGCTTTTATTTCTTATGCAATGTAGGAGTTTTCATTTTCATAATCATAAATTGTATATTCCAAACCCCAGTGACTGCAGGGGATTTCATGACAAAAAAGTAAACATCTTTAAATTTATTTATTACTTTTTCTGCTGAAAACAAAATAACACCAGTGAAACGACATAAACTGTATCCGGTGTGTTTATATTCAACTGACTGGTTGCTGAATTCAACTTCCCTTCATTCCAGTCTGTACTGCCTTCACAGCTGTACCAGTGAGTGACTGACAGTTTCACCTTCACATAACAAAAATAAACTCACCAAAAGTGTACGTAGTTCCGAGTGATAAGTGCACAATTATTCCCCCGACCACGGCTAAATATCCCTTCCACATTCGTGGCATGTTTGGAGAAAATGAGGCCGATTTTCGAAAAAATCTATGCTGAAAATAGCACATCTGCTTCTCGTGATCATAGTATCATGTTGTACACGGAAGTGCCGAGGAACTGCTCTACTGCTACTATATCCTTCCACTCTAGCAAAAAATCAGGGGTCAGGTTTCAAAATGTATCACAAACGTTGTATAACCAAAAGTATCTCTGACGAATTTTATCATGGTAATTCTAGATTATTTTTGTACTTGATTTGGTAAACTTGTCATCTGAAAGGTATTTACTGGCACATATCATATATAGGTCACATGCGGAGGAATAATCACTAAATTAGGTCAGCGGAAATGGCCTGCACAAGCGGAAGTAGAAACCCCATGTGACCGGTTTAAGCCAATGCCATGCAGCGTAGCATCGGCGTTCGGCAGTAACCTAGTGCTTGTTTTTGAAAGTGCTAGACGAGGGATATACCGCAAAATTTCGGACGCATTTTCTCTAGGTTCCAGTTACACTCGGACTTTGATCGGTGAGTATCTTGCAGGCAACATCTCAGAGAACCAGAAAATAGGTATTTATGATTTTTGATCGAGGAGTTTTTGAGTAAAAGGAGATTGAAGTTGACGGTGTTCCGTACCGCCTAAACAGAGGGGAGACGATTACAATTTTTGCGCGATTTAGATGTCGATCTAGAAAGTGACTCTACTGCTATAATGGATGAACGTCTGTATTTCAGTTTAAGTATAAATTAAAATGTGAAGGAGAAACTGAGATCTAGGCATCTGGAACGTCAGCTACGGCCATTAAAATACATACTCCCGTGACGTCACTGGGCCCCGGAACCTGCGTTGAAAATAGGTCAACAATCTACACGTGGTACAGAATAAAGAAATAGACACAGAATAAATTTAAACCTAGCTATTTTTTGTGACAGACAAATTACAATTTTTCTTTTCAGTAATTTTTGTTTAACACCAAATAAGGGTGGTAGAAATCCATCTTACTCCAGAAAGATAACAGCGTTAGAATCTGCATAAAAACTTAGCCACAAATATGTAATAGTAAAACCATGGGTAAAACTAAGTGGATAGAAATCAGTGAATATTTATCATCGTATCAATTTTTATCGAACATCAAAAAAACATATCTGTGCTATTTCTTTATTTACTTGAAATGTATTGGAAGACAAAAACAGTCGTGGCAGGTTGAAAATATCCATGTTTTGTGTTCTGTATGTGGACCAACAGAGAGAGAGAGAAAGAGAGAGGTTGTGCTTCTATAGAAAGAATAATTTAGTAAACTTTCTACTCAGATTTGGATGTTGAATAGAAACATGATTACATTGCTGTAAAATTCTCACGACTTCTAATCTTTTGTTTTCCTTTAGATATTTTTTCTCCTTATTTTCAGCTAAGTGCAATGCAGAGAGCAAGAGTAAGTTAGAGAGAGAGAAAAAGTGACAAGAGATGGTGTCATTGTTTTCTCAGGGTTTTGGTCAGTTTAATAATCTCAACCATGTTATCTTTCAGTCCATTGTAATGCCTGATCATGAGTAACCATGGTTACCCACCCGGCGACCACTCAACAAAAGACGGTAAACAAGACAGTAGCAAGGCGTCACAGGGACAGACAGTTTCTTTTGTAAAACACCCACAGGTGACAGCAGCGGGGGACATTCACAAGACAGGCTTTTTGGTAGGTTAACGTTGGATTAAAATCATACATATGTATGGTCTTGTTTGGCTATCTACATATGTGCATCAGTTGATGCTCATTAAGTTTGGTTACTTTTTGCTGACTTGAAATTTGAATGTATTCTCCCAGCCACCAAACACTGACAGAAGTTGGCAGCATCTTTTGCAAGGAAAATTATCAACTTTAGACTTTTCAGTGACTGATCAATTCATCTGCTGTGAATGTGAACTTTCAGTTGTTATTATCTTTAAATAATTCTTGGGGTAGCGCTAGCAATTTTTTTCACTTAGGCAAATCATCACTTTTTTGTCAATTTGTTATCCAAATGGTGTTAATTTGACTAAAATGTGTCAAATCAAGCCCTTTTTGTTTAGCCAATTTAAGTCAGTTTTAGCATTTGGCTAAATTGGCAAGTGTTAGGGCTAACCCAGAATTCTGACCAACCACCAGGTTAACAAAAATATTATGGAGGCATAAAAACTTTCAGAATCAAATATTTCTCTTTCTAAGAAGACAGGATATTGCTTTTTGGCAAAAAAATTTGTATGACAGATATTCTGGCTGGTTTTAGTATTGTATTAAGATTTTTGGCCAACTTTTTCCATCTCTAGGTTTGAATTATATATATTTCATACCTGAAATTTAAACCAGTTTGAAACCACACCCAAAACAAAGACGTGAACCACTTGTTACAACTTAAACTTGTCAGATTTCCTCTTCCTTTCCATGTTTAAATATATAAAATAGTGGTAGAATCTTTAATGATTTAGTGTTTTTATATTGGATTATCCATGCAGTTAATAATAGATAACTTGAAATGCATTGAAATATATGTATTTTGCTGTGAGGCCAATAAATGAGATGCCATAAATAAATAAATGAGACTGAGGATAACAGCACAGAAAATATCCATTCAAATATTATGTTTGAAGGGGGGGGGATATATAAAACAATGCCCTTTGATATTTCTTTAAGTTATGCTATTTGAAACTGCATACTAACAGATGACTTCATGTGGTTTGAACAAATCACAATATTTCAGGCCCAGATCTGGCATACGTACTAGTATTCAGGTCACCCTATCAAATCCTAAGAAATGGACATTTTCACAACTACTAGTATGACTTGGTATTGAAGAATCGTATACCATTATTTCAGGCCCAGATCAAGCACTCGGTTCCTAGCCGCCCCATAGCTCCAGCTCCTACCACCTCCCACTTACCACAGAGTAAACCTGCCAACCACCTGCTGTTAACTGGAGCAGCACAGAAAGCAGCCAGCCTCAACCTTGTGCGAGGTAATGGGACAGTTTAAGCTCATGTATATAGTCTGTCCATCCACCACTCTAAGTATTCTTATATGTTAATAGTGGTTGCCACCACCACCTACCACAAATCTTATATGTTTGTTTTCCTGGTTATATGCCTATGTCAAGTTGATTTGGCAATAAACTATACTATACTATACTATACTATACATATATTGAGATAAAGGGCAACAACTACTGTTTTTGGTTGTATTATTTGGATAATATGACCAGTGACCTTTTTTTTTTTTTTTAAGGAAAGAATTTGTACTTACTCACTTAGATACTCAATCCCTGAAATGTTATTGAAAAGATGTATGTCCTTTTCAGGCCCAAGTACTATGGGCAACCAGGAAGGTAAGCCAATTGGGACAGGGAACGCAAACTTTGGGAACACAAGAACCCCTATACAGCTCCAGAACCTACGCAACGTCACACCGGGTGCCAGTCCCGCACAGACGGCGCAACTTCCCCCTAGCCAAGTTGCTCAGTTATCTCAGCTATCGCAACAAACACAACAGACCCAGGGGGGCAGGCTGTCACAAGCAATAGCCAATCAGAATACAGCATCTTCAACTGTGGCGGTTACTGCAAGTGGGAATTTGAATCCTGTGGCAGCCCAGATTACCCAGAATCCTCAGATCCAGATGGCGTCTATTATTCGTAGTTCTGTGACTAATGCCCAAGCCGTGCCTGGGCAGCAGAGTCAGATTCAGGTGAAGACAGGAAAACCTGTGGCACCATCTGCTGGCTTTGGGTCCCATGTACCAAGAGGTGGGTATAATTTTTATAAGTAATTTATTATTATAATTATTGTTATTAATATTTTATTACTTAGTTTTTTTAAACATGACAGATTTACCATCTGCCTTCTCAGAGTGAATAAGTTCTTTTTGAAGATCTTAATTTCCACTTACAGTAGTTAGTAGTTTTACAGTTGGATGTTTTATGATAAAAAAAGCACTTGGACATGTGACCTTGTTTCCCTCCTAGTAATAGTTGATATTTGTGTTTATCCCACTCTGGTTGATGCATCTGAGACAAGTCATCCCATCTTCATGTGCATTTTCCATCTTGTTTGCCAGGCACTGCTGCGGCCTCAGCACTATCAGCACCAACAAAGACTGGAGCAGTAGCCACCCCCATCCTGCGACCCAATCCACCGACTAGCATCATGGGACCGAACCAGCTCCTGGCGGCCAGGATGAATGCACCACTGGTGACACCGGTGAGGCCTGGGACACCGCCAACCACCACCACCAGGGCGGCATCACCAGTAGTGTCTGCTGGTGACACGGGTAGTAGGTAAGTCATGCTGGGAATGTTTCCTTATTTCTGGCTATCCATATAGTGTAACCAAAAAAAAAAAAAAAACACACCTTTGTCATGTTTAAAAAAGGTTATGATATCTGTCAAATTGTACAAGCTCCACTCAAGGTTTCTAAAACAAAAATCTCAACTAATTTTTATATTTCTCCAGATTATTGAAATATATTAAATGGTATCTGTTTTCAGCAAGTTTCTAAAAAAACTTTTCCCCCTATTTCTTCAGACCAGCTCATTTTACCCCCCACAGCACCACCAGCACCACCAGCACCACCACGGTGCAGATCACCATCCAGCAGCCCAACGCCAGACTACAGGCAGTGGACATGTCAGCTGCAGCAGCAGCGGCAGCAGCGCATCCAACCAAACACAACAAACCGGTGCACCTGTCCCAGGCCATGGTGCACCCGCACACCACACACAAAGTGGTGCTGTCCCAGGCGACGGTGGCGCCCATGATGCAGCCAGCATCCATGGTGACCACTGTGACCAAATCAGGTAAGTATTGTACAGTGGTGCCACCTATACTTTGGTTCACAGTCACACCACCTGAGTTCACAATGTTTTTAAATTTTTCCAAAATATATCATTGATAATGACATGAAAATTGATATGGTTTGTACTTATTAACTGTTTGACTAAAATATGGTGCTTATTATAGATGCTGCAGCTATATTATCTCATAATTTTGTGTGCATTGTACATATTGAGAGGTTTTAGGTAAATGCCTGAACTGTCTGATAATGTGTTAAAATGAGTGAAGACTGAATTGTGTAATAAGTTTCAATAAAAAATATGGGGAAAAACAGTTCAGACATTTTTTCTTCTTTTCTAGCACCTCTCCAAGTGTCAATCCACAGTCACACCAGTTCTCTGGCTGCCACGACAACCACATCCACAACATCAGCTTCTACAATACCAATAGGTGAGTACTTGTACATTTTATATACAGTAGTCCATTACCACCACCAAAGTTGTTCCGTTTCTGCTATTGTTGATCCAACTATTTAATTGGCGGATTTACGACTTCTTGAGAGCCGAAAATATCATTGGCCGAGTTGGCCCCCTGGATTTTGCGACATTTTCAGTAAATGGCAGTCTCATTCTTGTCTGTATACACAGTCCATAATTTTCATCCATTTTACATCTATTTCAGCCCGCGTAAATCCACAGCGCCAGGCCGTGCCACCCACACTTGGTCACCAAACAGAGGTCAGGTCGGACAACACTGCTCAGCTGTCAGGCGGCAGTTTATTTATACCCCACGCGCACAGAGGATCTCCTAACACTGTCAGCACTGGCATCAGTCTACAGAATAGTGTGTCACTCACAGATAGCAGACAGCAAGACAAGTGTGTTTTTATTTATTTATTTATTTATTTATTTATTTATTTATTTATTTATTTATTTATTTATTTATTTATTTATTTGTGATATATGTGGCAGACTCTGCTTAACTTGGACACTGGGGGGCCATAAAATTATTTTCTAATGATGCAGTGTTCATTTTGATTTCAGTCAGTATCAAAGAAAATAATTCAAAAGAAGATAATGAATAATTTTATGAAGCATATAGTATTTGCAAAATTAAAAGATTTTATTAAGTTATCCAAAATCTCTCTACTTCTTTATAAGTAGTCAGTCAGCTGTATTTGTCAAACTAAAAGGATAGGACTGTACCTGTGAAAATGACCATATCTTTCTATATATTTCAGCTCCCGCAGCCAGCTCCCCCATGTGGCACCCCCGGGCCCCTATGACCTGTATAGTCCCCTGCAGCTGGGGTACCACCCCCCTCAGTTCATGTATTACCCCAGCCCAGCACAGGGCTTTACACCCATATCAACAGGACCCTCATTAAGGCCAAGTCTATGTGAGTGGTTTTATGGATTCAAAGGGATGATTAAACAATTGTCATAGTTGAGCAAAAAGGTTCATTAGCTTGGTTGTTGGATAAATATGAAAATTCTCAGCTAACGTAAGCTAACGGTACGAAAAATTTTAGGCTTGTGTCTGAGAATTTTCATAATTGTCATAGTTATTATTTACTGTAATTAGTATTAAATGGAGAGAGAGTTGTTTACCTAGTATGTCATACTTCGGGATATTTCTTGAGTGGATGGTTTATAAAAAGTGATTTAGTTGAAAGATCACACAAGTCATGTCTCTTATGTAACATTCATGAATTAAGCATTGATTATATTTATACCAAGACCTGTCTAGGGCTAAAATTGCCTCAACTTGCTGGTGCAGGTTTGTTATTAGTGAACTACAGAGATCTGGAAGGAGGAAGGTTTCTGATAACCACATTTGAGTTTATTTTCAACAAATACTTACCAAGTGCTTGTGATTTTTTTTAAATTGGAAATTGAAAATTGAAAATTATTATTTTTTTTTTATTTTGGCACTTTTTGATCTCAAAACACTTCCAGACTCCTAGTCATAAGCCATTTCTCCTTACTTATTTTTTCTTACAACTCAAAAGTCATGTCTGCATGATGTGTTCATTCCAGACCCCAGCCAGACGCCCAACCTCGCAGCCACCCTACAGGGGGCAGCAGCAGCAGCGGCTCACGGGGTGTCAGTCACTGGGACCCAGGGGCTGAGGGGGGCCCCCACGGGGATGGTGGTGACCGTGGACCCCAGTAGGCACCCCCCTAGTGTACACACTCAGCAGTATACTGCTATTCCTTCAGAAGGTAAGAGTTGGGTTGAAGGTATTAATGGTATATGTTTACCTAGCTTATTTTACATACAATGGAGATGTCATAGTAGTCTGCGTAAAAATACAAAATGTTGAATCTGTTCTTATTGTTAATCTG
>NW_019775577.1:217550-306824 GCF_001039355.2 Lingula anatina
TTTATTTATTTATTTATTTATTTATTTATTTATTTATTTATTTATTTATTTATTTATTTATTTATTTGTGATATATGTGGCAGACTCTGCTTAACTTGGACACTGGGGGGCCATAAAATTATTTTCTAATGATGCAGTGTTCATTTTGATTTCAGTCAGTATCAAAGAAAATAATTCAAAAGAAGATAATGAATAATTTTATGAAGCATATAGTATTTGCAAAATTAAAAGATTTTATTAAGTTATCCAAAATCTCTCTACTTCTTTATAAGTAGTCAGTCAGCTGTATTTGTCAAACTAAAAGGATAGGACTGTACCTGTGAAAATGACCATATCTTTCTATATATTTCAGCTCCCGCAGCCAGCTCCCCCATGTGGCACCCCCGGGCCCCTATGACCTGTATAGTCCCCTGCAGCTGGGGTACCACCCCCCTCAGTTCATGTATTACCCCAGCCCAGCACAGGGCTTTACACCCATATCAACAGGACCCTCATTAAGGCCAAGTCTATGTGAGTGGTTTTATGGATTCAAAGGGATGATTAAACAATTGTCATAGTTGAGCAAAAAGGTTCATTAGCTTGGTTGTTGGATAAATATGAAAATTCTCAGCTAACGTAAGCTAACGGTACGAAAAATTTTAGGCTTGTGTCTGAGAATTTTCATAATTGTCATAGTTATTATTTACTGTAATTAGTATTAAATGGAGAGAGAGTTGTTTACCTAGTATGTCATACTTCGGGATATTTCTTGAGTGGATGGTTTATAAAAAGTGATTTAGTTGAAAGATCACACAAGTCATGTCTCTTATGTAACATTCATGAATTAAGCATTGATTATATTTATACCAAGACCTGTCTAGGGCTAAAATTGCCTCAACTTGCTGGTGCAGGTTTGTTATTAGTGAACTACAGAGATCTGGAAGGAGGAAGGTTTCTGATAACCACATTTGAGTTTATTTTCAACAAATACTTACCAAGTGCTTGTGATTTTTTTTAAATTGGAAATTGAAAATTGAAAATTATTATTTTTTTTTTATTTTGGCACTTTTTGATCTCAAAACACTTCCAGACTCCTAGTCATAAGCCATTTCTCCTTACTTATTTTTTCTTACAACTCAAAAGTCATGTCTGCATGATGTGTTCATTCCAGACCCCAGCCAGACGCCCAACCTCGCAGCCACCCTACAGGGGGCAGCAGCAGCAGCGGCTCACGGGGTGTCAGTCACTGGGACCCAGGGGCTGAGGGGGGCCCCCACGGGGATGGTGGTGACCGTGGACCCCAGTAGGCACCCCCCTAGTGTACACACTCAGCAGTATACTGCTATTCCTTCAGAAGGTAAGAGTTGGGTTGAAGGTATTAATGGTATATGTTTACCGAGCTTATTTTACATACAATGGAGATGTCATAGTAGTCTGCGTAAAAATACAAAATGTTGAATCTGTTCTTATTGTTAATCTGCTATTTCTTTTTACTCCCTTGCAAATAAAGCCAAAAGGTTATGTTTATAGATAATTAACCAGTCCGAATAGTAGTTCAGTTAAGATGATCTGAAACCTATCTGTAACTTAATTGTCTTCATTTTCTAGTCAGCACCAACACCTCGGATGCTCCCCCGGCAACATCTGGTGTCCAGGCGTTACAGCGGAATTCCAGCACCCCTCAGCCGTCACCAGGGGGCAGCAATAACCCTAACAACCCCAGTGCTTCGCCGCGACCCAGCATTCTGAGAAAACGAACCAATGATGGGTAAGGCAACCAGAGATTTGCTGTTTAAAGACCCTTGTCTTTAACCTGGACTGGTATTGGTCTAAGTGACACCACCAGATTGCACAGGGACACCGTCTAGTCTGAGAATTCAGAATTTCATGTTGTGCAGTCGGTTGGGGTGTGACCCAGTTAGCATACCTCAAAAGATCGTATTGGTAAAGAAGAGTGGTGGTTGTCATCTTGGTAATTTATGTAAAATATATTTTTCATTTCTACTTCCCTGGCATATATTTGTGTATGAAATATGTGACAGGCGCTTTGGTGTGTGTAATCACTCAACAAATTTGCTGCATTAAAAAAAGAAGAAAGAATATCAAAAAAATTTTTCAAGTAACAGCGATCTGAATTAATTTTCATTATTTCATGAAACGTTGTCCTTCCAGGACCATCTTGGTGCGTAAAAACCTGACAGGCCCCCTGGAGGCCAGCGCAGGAAGTCCACAGTCCGCCTCTCTCCCCAGATCTGCTACCAGCTCACCGTGTAAAGCACAGAAGTAAGTGGATGTTTGGGGTTTAATGTAAATTGTTAAACACATTTTGATTTTTGGATGTCTTCTCCATCTTTTAATGCAATTTGTTAAGTTAAGAAACAGTTTTAGGCTGTATTTTGTGTCTTTAACTGAAGCTTGCATCTTAGGTTGTCTAGGGTCGTATCAACCATGGCGTCATAGAAAGCTTTTTGTTGTTATGTGAACTGTGACAGCATTTGAAAGTTTGTCTCTTTGTGGTAAAATGTTACCAAATTTTCACTGAAATAAGAAAGAACATAGTGGCCTTTCCAGTTGCTTATTATGATAAGTCTAAACTTTCTCAACTTCTGTGTGCAGAGAATGTCTTCACCACGTATTTGAAAAAGTATGTCTAAGCTGCTTCCCCTACCAAAAGTAGTCATTCTTCTTACTTCATCGCTATAATGAAATGTTCAATCTTTCAGTGATACAGCTAGTCAAAGTTCCACAGATACTGCCCCCTCCACAGAGAACAACAGCCCTGCCCAGGCCACGGAGATGAAGATTAAAACAGAGCCCTTGGAAGGAGCTCCTATTGAAAATGGTGAGTAAATTAGTTGTGATACAAGCAGGAGTGGTGGAAGATAGAAATCTTTTAATATTTCTCAAAATTGGTTGGGCTCATATGAAGAATTTTTAGTTCCCACATATTAATGATGATCTTGTGATAATGGTATTTGAAATTTGCCATAATTACTCACATGGGAATTTGTTCCTTGTTGCACACAAATGATTCGGATGAACACTATATGTCCATCAGCATTTCCCAAAACTATAAATTTGTAGCGAAATTCCTAAGGATTTCTTTTAATTATTTTTCTTCTGATATTTTGCCTTTGTTGCAAGTTTTTCCTCTTTGTTATTTACAAGTGATCTTGGTTTCAGTTTTTGAAAAGAAATTTAATAGTCTTGTTTCTTGAAATCTGTTACAGGGCTGCTCTCAGTGCCTCAAACAGTGGCCAGTGTTTTACAAAATAACATGGAAGCTTCCCCAAGAAAGAAGCCCAGAAAACAACTCCTGTAAGTGAGAAACTTGATTTAAGGATCTAGCAAAGATTTCCAATAGGTGTATTGTGTACTCTGAGTTTCTGGAGAGGTAACCGTGAGTTTTACCTGTTGGTAAAAATTATAATAAAATTGAACCTTTGATTGATGGAAAAATGAGTGAGTTGGGGGGGGGGGGGTTGTGGAGAAATATCATTACGGTTCTGGATTTTGATAAATCTTGACTTTTATATTTTCATTTATTTATTTTTGTTTTTGAGAAAAAGTTGCATACAAGACATTGAAACTCTTTATTTGTGCATTTTAGTAATATCAATGAAGAACTGAAAGATTCATCAACAGAAGATGAAACGGAGACCAAGCCCCCAGTGAAAGAAGAGAGGGAAACAGAGATAAAGCCTCCAATGCCAAAAGGTGAGGATTCTCTGGTGTTCTTGCTGGGTTATTATAGATCTTGTGTTTGATTAATTAATAAATTGATAGATAAAAAGTTTTATTTATTAAATTTTATTTCTTCACATTACTTCTTTCTACATTCCCTCATCACCATGTCCAATGTAAAATTAATAAATAATATTACAATAAGAATATACAAAACAAAGTTGATGAACAAAAACAACAACCTTACAAACATTTTGAAAACTAAAATGTTTTAAGTTATTCCAAAATAAAATGGATGTAATTAGTGTTAAAATAATACCAAAATGAAACTTATTACAGATTGATTGGAATTTTGTTGAAGTATTAATGTATTTGGATATCTTTTAAAATTTTTCACTGTCTGCCTCTATGCTTTTAGTGCCAAAAGAGATGTGACCACAAATAAGTCCTGAGACTGAAAAAGAATAAATAAGATAACGCCAAATATTTGTTTTCCAGAATACACTGATGAAGAGGGCGTAAGGTGGGTCGCCATGAGGAAGAGAAACACTGTGACTTTAATGAATTCTTACCATTGTACATGGAAGGCCAGGAATAATCATTTTCTAAGAGCCTCTGATGTCAAACCTAAAGGTATAGATTTCAGTAGTAGTAGATTTAGCTAGAAAATAAATAAATAAATAAATAAGTAAAACAAAATATAAACAAAAAATTCAGAATACTCCTTTCTTTTAAACAGCTTAAAAAAGGGGGAAAAACATTTTTCACAAAAAAATGTTTGTTTGTAAAATCTAAACAAAGGTTACTATAATAATTTAATAAGTGGATATAAAACTTGAATTCAGAATATCTTTCATTAAAACATTTCAGAAAGGAAAAAAGGATCGACTTTAAAACACTAGCAAATTTCCATGTCAACCATATGTGTGGCAGTTTGTTTTGTCACAAATTTTCTCTTGAGACCAAACATTTAAAAATTATTTTTGTTCTTGCAAGCCAATTCTTTCAACTTGTTACAAATGTTTCAGACGAGAGGCGTCCCACAGTCAATGAGCTGTCCAACCAGAAAAGTGTGATACAAAAAGCCAACGGGTGGAAACTCTATCATCTGGCAGCACAGCTAGAAGAAATGGTATTTATTGTCATATATTTTATTCATTAAAATGTTCTGCATTCATTTATAAATGCACTTATTCATTTGATGAGTTCTGTAGCTAAGCAAAGTAACTGTCCCAGAACTTTATTGACTGAAAACAGTTAAATTTTACCTGGCAATTTATTTTTCTCTTTTCACAGTCATCCTTATGGCAAAGGTGTCATTCTGCTATTATTAGTATTATTATTATTATTATTATTATTATTATTAATGTCTGTACATATGCCACCCTTGCTGTCTAGTTCTTCTATCTATCATTTGACCCCCTTTTGTATCCCATCTCCACAGATGGACCTGGAGAAGGTGGTCCACAGTAGGATAGCCAGGCTCCAGAAGACGGCCACCGCCAAACCAGATATCCCATTCACGGAGGAGGAGGTGCATAAAATCAAAGAACAATCTCAGGTACATGTTATGTCCAGTGTAACGAAACTTAGGGTCCGCGTTACAGATAGTCCGCCCTCCATTTGGTTAAAATTGTAAGGGGTTAGCTTGACTTAAGTGGGTTAAAATTTAGGGCAAGGCTTATTACTTATACATATGAATGGAATGTGGACTTTCTGTCATGGGGGCTCTCTATCACATTACACCATCTGCAATGTAGGGGTTCATTCGATCTACAAAGGACGATAAAACTCCGCAGGGACTCTTGATGAATGGAATCAGATTAACTCTCAGCTTCTTGACATAGAGTAGAATACAGAAAAGCAGGTGGTTATACAAGTATGGTGGAAACAAGGGGAGGCGTGTTAATCTGGCAATTTGATTGCATTCAGCAAGAGTCCCTGCAGAGTTGGATCGGTCTACATAAGACAAAAGCTTCATTTGGGATGAGCCTTAAGCCACTGTTCCAGGGCTATTGACTTGTAGGTTTGACATTGTACTAGTAAAATGATTAAAATGTTCAGAGTTACTAGTTTTATCAGACTTGTGGAAATCTTAGTTTTTTTATGGATTTTCCAATTTCTTTAGATTTCAACTACAGGCAAAATTTGATTCATAATTGATATTCAAATATTAAGACTTAATATAGATTAAAGTATCCATAAATTTATTTGTTTTGTTTTGTTTTTTATAGGCTAATAAACAGAGAAGTCAGTTATTTATGAACCAGCTGGAAGAAGCGAAGAGCTCCATGTTAAGAATTCTCGATCACAAACCAAGAATTATGGAAATTATTAACAAGCACCACAGTAAAAGACCAGTGAAAAAGAAGGAGAGAACGTAGCCTTAAAGACAGATTCTCAGCCTTAAAATGATAAGAAATTGAATTACATGAAAAAATGTTTGTACGTTTAAAAGATAGATTTTCTAGGTCAGAAAGTTTGTTATTATTATTATTATTTGTGAGAAAACCAGTGGATGATAAAGGGTTCAGAAAAATGGGGAAAGGTAAGGGGGGAATTATTATCAATATGGTTAAAAGGAAAGAAAGAAGGTAGCAAATGCAAAACAGGGGTTACAAATGTTCCCAAGTCAACTGACAAGAGAAATGCTTTATTCAAAAGATGGGCCAATAAATTACATAATGTAAAAATGACCTGGATAGAAATGAATGAAACAAAAAGAAAATTTCTAATTTCTTACATGAAACCATAGGTTACACATTTGTGTTATGTTATTTGTAAATTCTGTATATTTCTAAATGTATATTATTTTACTTTGCACTGTGTGTAATACATTATTTCTATGTAGATATTGTTAATCTTTGCAGGTATGAGTTTGTACTAAATGTGCACATAGTTTTTTATCATTTGGGCTCAAAATCCATCATTTTGACATATTTAAGCCAAAGAGGTCAGAATTTTTTCTTTTGTTCATTTAATTAAATGAACTGATGAATTTTGGCTTAATTCCATATTTCAAAACTTTTGATACAATTTACTATTTGATTGTGAATAACAATTATTTCTTAATTTTACACTGGCAAATTAATTTAGAAAATATTCAGTGGGAATTTGAATTAGTAAATTTACTTTAAATATTTGGGTATTTTATTGTGAAAAATTTTATGGTCAGATCTGTGGTATGTATTTTTATAATGCCTAAGAAACTGACCACAATGTTTCGTCGTGTATGAACCCCATTTTCGTACATTTTCGAAATTTTGGACAACTTTTTTGTCAAAAATGACAATGACCTAAAACATGTTTTATTCTCCCCAAATATTTAAGCAATTGATTTTTTTCTAAACGAAGGATTTGAAGGATTCCCTGACGAATCATCATTCTTGTATTTGTCATTGCTTTTTCCAACGCTGTTTAGTGTATATAAGATACTTGATATCAATTCTGTATTGTAAATGTAAAATAGATTATTTTATAAATACATGATATTAAAAATATGATTTTCTTGCGTTGTTGTTTATAATTGTCTTTTCTCTAGTGCAGGTAACCCCAATGGAATTTTAGTCCAGGGAGTATTTCAGGGGGTAAAATATACCCGACCAAATAAGTTCGAATTCTAAATAATTATAAAATAACCATATTAGCTACGGTGATTTTTAACCAAATATTGATGGACAATGCTCCCGCCATCCATTACTTTTTATATACTGTGAAGATTGCCCAACTACATTACAACTTTTTTGGTCGATTGTAGTTCTTTTCTATTACAGAAACGCAGATTTACATTATAACATTTTAAAAAAGGGACTTGGCGTGAAAAAAAGGACGAACGGCATGTCTTTGTAGTTAAGAAGTGCGAGTTAAAAAATCGTTTGTAATTGATAACTTATCGAAACAATGATGAGAAATTTAAATTTAAAAAAGAAAGTAAGAGGGGACTTGTAAACTGGATTTCTACATGTATAAAAAAAATTAACCAGAATTTCCTTGAAACATACTTGCAACTGTCCGAGGTCTAGTTGAAGATCACACCGCGCCGCACCTGTTCAAATTACCATACGCATTACATAATAAGTGACCTTCGGAACCTGTTATCAGCGCTAAGCAGAGAATAGGAGACTGGAGGGTCAAAACAAGATGGCGGTATCTGGATTGGCTACAGCAATTCTGGCAGTGATAGCCATACCAGTGTTTTATGGCGTTGTTAAGCTAGCGGGGCTCATCATTCGTGCGAGGAGATTTTACAAAATCCTTGCTCCAGTGCCCAGCGAGCCCATGCACTGGTTTTGGGGTCACCTGCATCTGGTAAGTGCCTGTACGGTGTAAAGTGCTTACTAGTATTTGAACTATTTGTATAAAGGGCTGTGTTCAAAAGATAACCGCGGGTAAAGCTAAGAGGAAATACGGCGGTCCCTTGAGTGAAATGTAGTAAAGAAAGAGGCGCAGACAATGCAGATATGTTAGCGAAGAGGCACTATATTGCACTGTGAATATACTCCTTAAGTCGGAAAGTGCACTCCCCCTCTCCCCCCCCCTCCCCAACAAACATACACAAACTTAAGTTGTTCGATCTTGTGTTCAGAAACCGAGGTGCCGCGTAACAAGTACACAGTCCGGCCTTCATTAGTCATACAGATCAGGGTTAGTGCGACGTGAGTGGGTCAAAAATTAATCAAGGTTGGGACTAGTTAGCCGTACAAACACCTGTCACGGGGCCTGACTCTCTCGTGCGTATATAACTAGATGTCACTGGTGGGACAACGTCTGTACTGAGTGTCCGTGTTGTCTGTTATTGTTTTGCACCTGAATAGCTCACAATCTGACCGCTGTACCCTGAGTGTCAGAGCAACGTAAAAGCTAGCTTGCTAAATATACCTTGTGGTGGAGTCGCTTTTACTGGTATTGCTACTATGGGTTATATATGAAATCAAGATCGAGCTGGCAATACCGGAATCTAGAACCTAGGGTAGACCGCTGTGACTACCTTATTAAATTGGATGCTGAAACGTTACCCCTGGGACGGATGTTAAGGTAAGCGTGGCGAGGACAAAGGGGGCACACTTTTGATTCATCGTGGCCGGATCTCAGCTTGGCATGTTGGCTACACATATGCTCGAGATCACTTCGTTCAGCACATTGTATCTGGGGTGATGATAGACAGATCTGGGTCACATACACAATTAACTTCCCTGCTTGTACTTGAATGTGCAGATCGAGGCCTACGTGTGCTTCTGCACGCATGGGAAAAGATAACTGGAGGACCAGTAGAAGAAATGTATACGGTGACATCTATAGTGCCAACGTATGAGAAAAATTACCCTAAAATATACGTCGTATACGCAGGCAAAAGTTAGTGTATATCCGGAGAGATATATCTATGGAATGTTTTGGGCATGTTACAAAAATTCCATACGCTGCTTGTATCTTCATTTTTAAACGCTGGAAAACAGGGTGATTTCACATGCTCAAAGTTGTGCATATAACCCATGTCACATACGATACTCATACATACGTACCTTTGTAAACCCCCCCCCCCCCCACACACACACACATACCCATACAATAATTTCCCGACCCATTTTTACATTGCGAGTGTGCAGATATCACGAAAAACAGCAAAAGTGGACACGTAAAACTTATCTATGAAATTGATCCCCCAAAACCAGTATAATTTGCCGATTAATTTTAGGCTCCCAGACCAGACGAGAGTATGCTTGCTTATCACCGCAAACAAGTCGACCGTTTTCCGAGACTGAAGGTTGGATGGTTGACTTTTTTGTTTCCTAACCTCCATATACGGCATCCTGACTATTTTCCATTAGTCATAAAAGGTCTGATTTTTTTAATCAATAAAACTATTGTTTCAGTGTATAACATTGCCCGGTGCTTATGTAGATGCGACTGGTTTTGCTTTAAGATAATTAACTCTTACTCTACGAAGGCTTATGTCGCTAAATTTCTATTTTAAAACACCTCTTTCACTTAGACTCATATGTGTGTATTTGGACAATTTTACTAACACTGTTTTTGCACGCAAACGAGCCCCTTTCTTGACATAGAGCCATTAACCTCTGGGATGTAAACAAATGTAAATTAGCCTTAACAAGACTGCTTCCGTGCACAGCACTAGCTGTGGCATTGTTTCCCCTTTAATATTTCATTAAATGCTCAAGAATGATACGGTGTGGTCAAAATTTGTAATTTTTAAATTGTCAGCCCTGGATAAATAGATATACAATAGCACATTAACTAATTACTAGCCACTAATTACTTTCTCTGTTGGCCTATCCTCAGAAGGCAAGGTTTCAATGGAGAAACGTCAAGGTCTTGTAATAGAGACAATAACAAATATTAAGAAATTCAAATCTTTTAATTTTCAATTAAAATGTGTAAAAAAAATGAGCATTAGCCATATTCCTGTAAATCAGCTTCTATAGCACTCTTGTTCTCTTATGAGAATGTGTGTGTGTGTGTGTGTGGGGGGGGGGGGTCGCTCAGGCCCTAGTTAAATTCCACTTTACACGTGGTTGATGAGTTTCAGTGTTAATTGAAATTCTTTAACCAGGCACAACGTACAAATCTTAATTGATAAGTAAAGAAGACATGGGAAAAAAACTATAACAAAAATTATTCCTGAAATGCCGGAATGCATCCATCTGTTCGAAGAAGAAAGGGAATACCTTGCATTTTTTCCTGTTGCAGCTTTTACAGATACACTCACATGTCTATTTCTTGACAGTTGCCCGGGCCCAATGAAGAAGGACTGGCATATTATCGCCAGAAAGCAAGGAGATTCCCTGTATGGACGGTTTCCTGGTTGACGCCACTTTTACCGTCCGTGGTCATGAAAGTGCCCCGTATCCTACGCCCTGTACTGAAATCTCAAGGTTAAGAGGAAATATTGTTTTTCCACTAGACATTCACAGATATGTCGATCCATGGTAGAGGGTAGAGAAATACATGTTCCTTTGAGAAATGATGTCCCATATACGCAAGGATTGGCGATTTTTCTCCATAGAAACTAAACATAGAAACGATCGAAAGTTTAGCAATGTTTTGAACATATTTATTTTGGATATATTGTCATCATGGAAAAAATAAAAAAAAAACCGAGTGCTCAATATTTAATTGAATACAATTGTTCTACGGTAAGACACGGTTGTATAAAGTGTTGATACGCTGAACTTTCTTCACTATGTTTATATATAGGCCTATAAAACCCTGTAAGTGATGGGTCTAGATGGTTTGCACATATTACATGTAGACTGCGCAACGAACATACAGGGAAGCTCTTTCACCTACCAATACATGAAAAACTCTTTCTCCCTGGTTCGATATCTGTGGTTGCCACGCCCTTAGCTTCAGTGTCTCGAAACTGTCGTCAAACAGCTAGCCACAGAAAATACTCAGCTACTGCCGTACTGTGGGTGGTGGATTTTACTATCTTGATGGAAAATTGAAGGCTCATTCCCAATGAAACTATCGTTCAACCTAGATCGATCCAACTCGGCTGAATGTAATCATATAAACAGAACAATCCCTACTTCTGGCTTTGCGTACAATTCAGAAAAGCTTGTGTTTATGGCAGTGCGTTGAAAACAAGAGGAGGCGTGTTAATCTGTTAAGCTGATTGCATTCAGTGAGAGTCCCGCACGGAATTGGATCGATCTACGTAGAGCCATAGTTTCATTGGGAACAAAGCCCTTAGTTACCGGGAATGTGTTTGTTTCCCCATTTTCGGACGGAGAAGTCCAATATTTTGATTTAGAAAGTATTCAGTTAGGAGAATTAAATAAGATTATATTTTCTACAGTTTCCAGGAATGAACGAAGCCGGCCTTGCTTACTACCGGAAGCATGGGGCAAAATATCCTCGGATAGAAAAAGGATTTTTAACGCCATTGATCCCTATTGTGGGATTGAAATGTCCAAGCGCATTTCGGGCTATTTTGCAAGGTTTTTTACACAACTTTTCCCAGTTTTGTGAGATAATTAGTGCAATGTTTCCAAAGCATGTCAATGATCCTTCAATCGTTACGGAACAGCAGCTTCTAGCTTAAGGGGTTCGATACGAAAAAAGGGCTACATTTTGGGAAAATAGCCCTTTCCCAGTTTCATTTAAATGAAATACTTATTCTAATATGAGGGCTATAAAATTGAACAGAGTAAAAACGTCTTTTTGTTGTTCAAACCATACAACTCTTTTTGCACACAGCAAGTGTTTATATTCTACGTGCTGCTTATAGTGGCGAGGTTGCAATCTATTTCCGACGTAGCTCTATAAAGTTGTAAACTTTGCCTTTAATTTTTCTTTTTCTTGTCATGAGCCCCTATTTAATATTTTTTGCCTTTATATTGCTAAAACCAAGATGGAAGTTTACAAGAAAATTTCCTGGCACTGACCTGCATTATTCATTGATATGCATGATAATATAAACGCAGAGAACTGACACTGTTTATCTCTGCATTATCTGAACGAATAGCGGAGGAGGATTTTTATGTCGAACCCCTTAAGCTAACTTCCTATGCAAGTGCATGTATAGACAAGTCTTCCTTTACAATCGCCAGTGCAACTAGCCGTAGAATTGCTGGCTATTCAAGTGTTTGCTCAGCATCGCCATGCTGATTGGTTGTGCATCACATTGGGGGAGGGGGGGGAGGGTCCAGCCGAGCTAGGCAGACCTACGTAGCATTTTGACCCGACCCGTCTTCGGTTACGTCACTGGGCACGAAATCACACACAAAAAAATGAAAATTGAAAATAATTCACAAATTTCTTTTTACGACATTAACTCTGGCAAACGCCAATAAAATAAAAGCAGACCCGGTAAAATTTTTATATGTGCTAGTAGGTTTTAACGTTTTTGGCACTGGCTAGCTTTTCGTAATTCAATAAGGATCAAAATGCAATGTAGAAAGTGATTCAGATGCTCTTTTAATTTTCTCAGGTAATGACTTTACAGATAAGTTTACATACATACCCAATATAACTAATATCGGAATTGTAACTATTCTGACTTTGCTCATTATAGATAATGAATATATTAAATATCTTCAGAATAGGTAAAAGATTTGTGTCCTATGGTTTGCAACTACAGGAAGTTTAATAAAATACCAAGATTTCAATTTACAGTTTCCTGGAATGAACGAAGCTGGTCTTTCTTACTACCGAAAACATGCGATCAAATATCCCAGGATAGAAAGGGGAAATATCACACCATTTTTAGCATTTGTTGGACTGAAATCTCCTGATACCTTGAAAGCTATCATAAAAGGTTTAAGTGGCATTCTTTTGATATGTACATTATTTGAGCTCAAGTTTTGGCCACGTTTAGAGTCGTATTCAAATGACTTAACGTATAGATATTCGTGGCACGTTACCAGAAACATCATTTGGACTAATTGTAGTCAGTATAAAGACTGCCCTCTTATATAACATTGCGTTCACAGCTGGTGGTCAAGCTCTCAATTGCAATCAAATTTTAAGTTGAATCACTTTGTCATATACATTCGCCGTAAAAGAAATAGAATTGGTTCGTCATGTGAACGTACGACTCAAAACGGGTTTGAAGCTTAGATAATTACCAAAATCGTAAAACTTGCGTTTGCACCTGCTTTTTTTGCGTGATATAGTTTTGTCTCTGTTGCCAGTGCTTGCCTCAGAAACGGAATGGTTGTTTAATGCGGGAGCGCAATGCCTTTTCATGTATTTGCGTTTGTTTAAGAAAACTTTATTTCATCTAGGCCTTCGTTTTCTAAGGTTTCATTGGGTATTGTTTAGTTATCACCAGGCGACGTCATTTGTACCTAAAAATACCTTCCATTTCCACCCTGTGTGTTCGTAACGGTCGCAGTAACGCTACCATACTTACTACAATAACTATGTATGAATTTGAACTCCCCTGCATGAGCACCAATATTGTATTGCGGATTTTCCCGGTCTTCCTGGCATAACTTTCCGGTTTTGTTAACCACATCGAGCTTTTGTTTTGTTGTTGCTTGTAATTGGCACATTTTCGAATCAAACAGTAAAGGGATAACGACTCTTCATATGAGATTCATGTTTCACATTAAATACATTGTAAACAATTCATAGAAATATAATAAATTCTATTTTACCACCAAAACGGCGATTGGCGCAATTGTTCTGGAATCGGACCACGTGACCTCCATAGAGGATTTCCCTTTGTTAGAATCTTTAAAAAAAACATAGACTAACTTTGAATATTAGAAAGAATTCATTAACCTTTCTTAATTATGAGAAAATTGTCGTTTATGCCAGGAAAATCTTTTTTTTGCCAAAATGAATAGCTGTTATCCTTTGAAATTCTGCCAATTTTTACTTAGCAAGTTTCATAAAGTTGTGGAAGGAGCATCATGCCTTGCTTTTGAAATTATATAATTATTCAATGCTTTGCTTTTTGCTGCTTTGATAGATTTTCGATCTCGGAGAAACCGCTTTCATTCTCATTGTCTTAGAAAATATATTACGCTTAAATCCTACGTGCAGCATTAGATATTTATATCGCCTGTATGCCTTTGTTGTAATCTTTTACAAATAGTAACTTTTTTGTAGCTAACTAACTTACAAAAACTTACAAATTAATCTGGCTATAAAACATGTACAAATACTTCTATTCACTTCCATTATCATTATTTGAAATACACGTTTGTACTTCGAATGAATTTTCAGCAAGTAAATGAAATATTTATGACCATCTTCGTCACATTGAAGCCGTCTTTTATTCAGAGCCCAAACCAAGTTTTTTGGCCTACGAATGGCTTAAAGAGTGGCTCGGAGATGGTTTGCTGATTAGTAAGGGTAAGAAATGGGCCCGGAATCGAAAACTACTGACCCCAGCGTTCCACTTTGACATACTGAGGCCTTATATTCAGGTTTACAATGAAGGTGCTGACAAACTGTTGGTGAGTGGTATTAACTCAATTACCTGAACCCGAGTTGCCAACTCTAAGCATTTACTAGTATTATATTTAATTATTTAGGACATGATTAACTTAGAGATCTTTATCTGTTATTAGTATAAGACGATAGGCAATAAATCTACGTAATTTGAGTATTGTCATGTTGGCAACTCTGTGAAACGTTTAAGTGTTTTAATGACGAGTACTAAACGTACTAAACACGCCTGGATTTATCCCGTTATTTTTGCAGCATAAAATGTCACAATACGCGGAGACCGGAGAGCATTTGGAGTTGTTCAGTAACATCAGTTTGGCAACGCTAGATATACTCCTGTGTTGCGCATTTTCCTATGAAAACGACATCCAAGAGATAGGGTAAGAGTATACAAAAGCTTTCTTCCAGTAAGGGTTGGGTTAACTGGTTCTTTCAGCGTTTTGTTACACTTGTATATATTTCCCTTTTTGTCGAAAAATTTTTCTACACTGTACCGGATATTTCTCTTGATATTCCGTGCACATTTTAACTGTGTCAACTGAAAAGTGTTACAAAAGAAATGACGTCATCAACTAGATGACCTCTGGCAGAGATCGAGCAAAGCAAAGGGATACAATATGAAATGTCCACGTGTGAAACTCTTCTCTGTTCTTGTTTCACCGTCTCAAAAATGTCTATATTTCAGGGAGAGTCACCCGTACGTCCACGCTGTCTCAGAGATGCAGGACGCCATGATGCACAGGGTGCTGTAAGTTGTGGAGTACACTTTCTTTGACACATTTGCTTAATTGGATAAGTTTTATTTAACAAGATCTAATGTACTATTTTTGATTGTGTTAGTAATACAGGCGGTTCCACGTTCGAGTTGATGGGTGTAACGAGCATGGGGACTGAGAAATGGTGCTCTGCACAGTATTTGTCAGTTCGTATATTTAATAACATGTTTCAAAACTTGAGCTCTTGTACTTGTTGTCATTCAACGGTCGTTGAGAATTTAAAGCAGCTAGACTTCAATGATTGGGCAATGTTTTCTGCCTCTGTCTAGCACCCCGTGGCTCCACCTAGAGTGGATATGGCGACTGAGCCCTACAGGGAGGAAGTTCAAGAAAAACTGCAAATATGTTCACAGCGTATCTGAAGAGATCATCAGAAAGAGGCGAGAGACTTTGGTAAAATAGAATCTTGGATATTTTCCCTCCTTAAATTTATATATTGCCGCAAATCTGTACATTGGTTGTTTTTACCATGCAAATGACCTACCGTTTTAAATTTGAGGGATATTAAACTTAAGATGCTCTTGCAGAAACGATTTTTTCTTGCTACAACCTACGAACAGTTTCTTGCAAACTGTTTAGTTTGCGGCAAATTTGTAGCGAATTTCCTGCAAACTTTCAATCTTGATAAGGGAGGTTAGATTATGGGACAACAAAGCAGCAAGGTTATTTAACACGTGAATCACACAAATAGCATACAATATGCTTTCAGAAGCAGGAGGAAGGCAGCAACAAAAACCGAGCACGCTATCTTGACTTTTTGGACATTTTATTAACTGCTCGAGATTCTGACGGTCAAGGGTTGACTGATGAAGAAATACGAGATGAAGCTGACACATTTTTATTTGAAGGTAGGCGTAATAAACGTGTTATAGCAGAGAGAGGGAGAGAGAGAGCGTGCATTATACTTTTGGGCAATTGCAAAGAATTATTGGTTCCATGCTCGCATCAATGCCTCAGAAAAAGGTCATTGCTCGGCTTTTGAATATGTGTATGAATAATGACCAATCGTTATCTTTAAAAATTCCGAAACCTACATTTCCATATAATAAGGTTGAGAGAAATTCGGGATAAACGTTGAATTTTTTTTAATTTCAAAACTCTACTCCATTTGTTAATTCAGTTAAATCTGCATTTGTCAGTGCAAACGCCAACGTAACACTTAACTCCATAAACAATCTGAACCCTCTTACAGGCCATGACACCACGGCCAGCAGTATCTCCTGGAACTTGTACTCTCTGGCAGAACATCCCGAGGTTCAACAGCGAGCTCAGGCGGAGATAGATGCCCTGCTAGATGGAAGAGAGGACCAAAACGTTACCTGGTAAGTTACACGAGGACAATTTTTTAGTAGTAAGGCAATTGAAAAGTACTCATAGATCGTAACTTTGGTCAATAGTTTTTGATAGGTTGAACCTTGGCGATTGAAGGAAAAATATTGAAATTTCTTGGGGACAGACACAACGTTGCAATAATTTATTTCTCCGGGGGGGGGGGGGGGGATGTTGTCAGGCAAATTAGTTCACTTGAAGAGTTTTATATATTAATCTATTTATGCAGGGACGATATCCACAATTTACCGTACTTGACGATGTGTATAAAAGAGGGGATGCGGCTCCATGCACCAGTGCCATTTGTCCAGAGAGAGCTCAGTAAGGATATGGAGATAGATGGGGTGAAACTGCCTCGTGGTCTTCTCTTAGACCTACATTTGTATACGTTACATCATAACCCCACAATATGGGATAATGATATGGTAAGTGAGCTGGGGAAGTCACGTGTCAATGACGTCATGAAAGCCAACTCTGCTGATGTATATAACATTTAATTTGATATTTTATGTTTGTATCTAATTTTTTTTTATTTAATAGTGGTCCAGAAAGTTAGTTACACATTGCTTATCCGTTACTTAACTAAATAGAAAAAAAGAAAAAAATGTAAATAACATTAAATCTGGTCGCGTAAGTTTTGGGCTACAAAAGGAATGGAAACGATTTTCTTAAATATTCCCATGCACGCAGTTATTCCTAATTGCATAAGTGGCATGAGATTTTGTATTTCTTCTGCCTTGTTGTAAAACCTAATTGTGTCTGGAATACTCTTTACAGAGTCTGCTTCTTCTGGGTTAATCGTTATGTAACTCACGAGTAGGTCATTATTATTTAATTTAAAAGAAAATCCCGTTGCATTATTTTATATATATATATATATATATAGGAGTACAGACCAGAAAGATTTTCACCAGAGAATATAGAAAAGATGGATCCGTTCGCCTACTTGCCATTTTCTGCAGGACCAAGGTACTATTAGAAGTATAGATTCTGTACCTATAGTTCCTAAAGAATTTTGCTTTAATCCGTTCAAGTGTGAGAAATCATACGGTTTTTGCATGTCTGTGAGTATGCCGCATAGTTGGAGGTATGTATTATTGGTGAATATATTTATATTTGGTTTTCCTTTATTTTCTTTATTTATTACCTTTGTATATTATGACAAACATGTTTTAACAGTCAAGTCAGTCCAAGTTTTTGTTAGCGATTGATGCTTTTGAGATGGTTGAGATTGTATGTGATGAAATTATCTCTTTTCAGAAATTGTATCGGACAAAATTTCGCCATGCACGAGCAGAAGGTTGTCATAGCTAGGATATTACACAGGTATGGGGACGTTCCGTTAACAACTTTCTTTAACTTTTTGTTTTATGTTGTAAGTCTCGTATTATGTCATAGCCAGAGTTTAGCAAAATACATGGATCGTGTCTCTGTTGTTATCGGTAGACTCATTTGCTTTTTTGCTAATAATAATAATAATAATAATAATAATAATAATTATTATTATTATTATTATTATTATTCATTTGAAACTACAATTTCAAGGAAGATTTTTTGTTTAAAGTTTTTAGGGGACAGCGAGTCGCCTTTGATCTCCTCTCCAGTTACTCTCATTAAACATTCCGTAATGGTTATAAAATTTTTCTGTTGTCCCGTTCTTAGGTTCATCCTGTCCACAGACCCAACCCACACCCCGAGGAAGAAGATAAGTTTAGTGATGAAGGCGGAGGACGGCATCTACATCAAACTTACGCCAAGATAGACTGCTGGTTTATTTTCAATAATGATTTGATACAGTATTTTTTTACTGCTCATATACATACTAGCATTTATTCAAATCCGTTTAAAACCCAACAAGTCACAAGATACGAGAACTGAAATGACCATAGTGCAAGCCAGATGTGCATTTTTTTTCTGAAGAGGAGACATAATTAAAGTAACAAAAATAATTTTATTGGTAACCTCAAAGAAACAGTTTGCAAATAGTTTATTAGCGGTTATAGCATTACAAGTTAGAGTCGTCCTTAATAAAAAAAGACTGCGTACTGTATTTTAGTAGAGATTAACTCACCTACACATGTAAAAAATTTAAAATATCTAACTGTATGATAAATTATCATTTTTAGAGAAAAGGGTGTGTGTGTGTGTGTGTGCGCGCGCGTGCGTGCGTGCGTGTATGGAGAGAGAGAGAGAGATTTTCCGACCAAGGTCAATCTTGTTTTTTTCAAATGTTGGAAGTGGTAAAGGAGAGAAGTTTTGTTTAAAATGTTGAATAAACTTATACATATTTACGATATACATTTCACTATTTTTGTCATGTATTTAAAAGTTGTGGTTATTTAGGATTGTGTTATCGTGGGCTAATTCTCTATTTTTTCTTTTCTTTTTCTATTTATTTTGATTATTTTTAAATTGTTCAATTTTTAGTAATTTATATAATTTATTTATCTATTTTTATGTTTTGAAATTGCAACCTGCCAATTTCGTTATTGTCATCATAGCAAGTATTCTTGAGTCCTGTCAACGACCCCCCCCCCCCCCCCCACCCACCCNTATCAATGTCAAGCATTTCAAGTACATAGAAGAGCCATCAACGACTTGTGTCAGCGAGACGCGGGCATGTGGGACTATATAACAGCTGTTACTACCAATACCTGATAAACCCAGTGGATTGTTAATATATATATGCCCCAGTAATTGGAAAGGAATCTCATCGCATGAAAGCAATAATATACTTATGAATCCTGAATATGTAATCCAAGCGTCTTCTGTCTTATGAATATCGAAATACATCTTAAAGCCTGATCGCTGACAACAACAGGTGGGTTATAAAACGCCACTAGAAACTATGTAACCAGCGACCGTTGTCATTTGAATTGGAACAGAAACAAATTGTGGGATTAGCCAAAGATCTTCAGGTCACCATGGTGATGGACACGTGTCTGGGATGCCTGAACCTTCGCCAGGGCACCATCGCATCAGGGGTGTGGTCGTCGGTAAGTACCCTGAGTGCCATATACTTAGTGTGATAGGGATGATAATGACAATGATGACGAGATAAGCTTTATTCGTAACATGAAAGTCAGGGCTTAGCGCTGATACTGAAGGTGTATTAGAAGAATCGTTCATGATAAATATCCAAAGGATTCACATATCTGAGACACGATAGTGAAAAAAATAGTGCATCTATATATTCTCCCCTGGTATTCTTAGCCTGTCAGTGTGATTATGGGTTTCATATCAGTCGACGTGTTTTGTTTTATAGTTCTATAGAGGATAGAGCTTGTTTCTATATGTAGTACCACAATGTACAAGCCAATAGACAGGGTTAAGTCAAAACCGGAGTCACCTTGCGATTTTTCGCTCAATACATGTACTTATACAAGTGTTAAGAAGATAAGTGGCCATTAATTGCTCTCTCCCAGACCAGAAACCGTAATACCTAATTCAACATTTGTCTAGGGAAATATTTACTGACTGCATAATAGATAACGCAGTAAGACGGTAGGTCACATATTACAGTGGCACGCGTACTGTGTGTTTAAGACATGCAGGTTTCATGTATAAAGCAGATATTAAAGCGTGTCACCAGCTCATAGAAAAAAAATTAATAAGCCGTATCCATACTCGAGTATGTGGAAACGCTCCGACGTAAATAGTGAAAACTGCAGTGTATGGGTCAGTTTCTGGGTCTGAGAGAGAGAGAGAGAGAGAGAGGCAGGCGAAGTGGAGTGAGAGAGAAAGAATATTTGAAAAAAATATATATATTGTGTTTGTACAGTTAACGTGTGAACTTTGCACGGCTTCATCAACAAAAAACCAACGATTTCATAAATCAGGATATGTATAGCGTGATTCAATGATATATGAGGGATAACGTCACATTCTACCCGGATACTAATTTGGAAATGAATACTTGTTACATGTATAATGAGGACAGTATAATGAAGACTGCACGAGAAAAATGACGAGGAAAATGTTGCATTAATTTAGTGCCCTATTTATATTATATTATATTATATTATATTATATTATATTATATTATATTTGCAGATATGGAGTTGTGTGATGATAGGGATTGATGCGTTTAATTTATGGGGTAGGTAAACAGACATTTAATTCACTCTGATTTGTAGCCATTTGATTCGTTAAATATACTAAATTGAGACTGTTGTTCGCATTATGAAATACACGTACTTAAATGTATCACACACACACACACAGAGAGAGAGAGAGAGAGAGAGAGAGAGAGAGAGAGAGAGAGCACCATAGTTATTGCATGCCAGACATACAGACACCCTGAAAATCTAGTTGAAATTCCCACTTACAGAATACACGAGCCATCTGGCCTACTACCTGAGAGGATACACAGTCTCCAATCACTACGCCCCACTGACAGGGTACCTCACCTGTATCATAGTCCTGGCTGTGATATGGCTTCTCACCTCCGGCATACTCTTCTTTGGCGTTTGTATGGTAAGGAAACGTTTTTTTTTAAATGTATATGTTAGAATACCCGGTATATAAGAAATTTTAAAATGGAATAGAGTATTTACATGTTTATAGTTCTGTCAAAGTTTAAGTTTTTTTATGATTGTCGCTATGCATAATGCGTCTGCTATGCTTATTACTATGTTTCCATTGCTCAATGTCAAAAACAATATTGCTCATGATATATAAAATGCTTCCTACAAATTACTTGAAAACGCATTATTTATTCATTACATTTTGATCAGAATATTTTAATTTTTTTCCAAAAAGAAAAACAAGAACCCTTGGCTGTTTCTTCCATGGGTTATTACGACTGTGATCATCTCATTGGCCTACATCGGCGACTGCATCATGTATTTCATGTACGGTAAGTAATTCCTATAATGAAACACGTCAAAAATTGTATATCTGGTTAATCCATCCGTTCATTTCTTATTTCTGTTAATTTGTTATTACTAAAGAAAGCTATCAGGGAATTCAGTGCATCTGTCGTTTATACATATTCTGTCAGAATATTATTTGCATTAATGAGGATGTAAAAAGTTAAGATCATATTCATGTGTTGCAATAGTCCTATATTTATGGCATGGCTTCGTTGTATATTGGACAACTTCTATTACTGTGATTGTGAAATGAAATATCATAACTCCATTTTTTTCGATGTGCTTGATATGGCAAATAATAATATTAATAATCCCATATTAAAAATCTCAAATGCGTTTCTTTTCAGTGAGCGTCATATGGGGAATAATAACAATCTGCATTTTCCTCGTGCTCATATCGTCAAATGTAAGCGAAAATTTTCTTCACTACCGAATGTCGTCGTCTTGTAAACCTCCCTGTTGTCCCGTCTACCACCATTAAAATTTTTAGAAAAAAAGTCGATTGTCATAATTTTAGATTTTTCCTAGCTATGAGGTAATCGTTATTAAGAAATCTTTTTCTGTTACCCCAGAGGGAGAAATAAAACTGAAAAAGACGTTGTTTTCCTAAAATGCTAAAACGTCCCAATTTTGAAAAGCACCCAGGGAACGTCCGTATAATATTATTGGACACGAAAAGAACTGCAATCGAACAATTCAAATTAAATATCTTTTACAACGACGTGCCATAAAAATGTGGCTCATTCTGTTAAAATAGGCAGCAATGCAAATAAGAACTAATCTTACCACCAAAGTCATATGAAGTGATTAAATATATACCAGGACTATAATGTTGTCTGAATTTCAATCTCTGTGTAATCATTTTATATTTATAAATTATCATTCGTAGTTATAGAATATATGGCTAGGTTATAGTTATTGTACAAATGTACTTTCACCTTATTAGATAATTAATAAATAATAAGTATTCTATAGCACAATTGAGCTTCACCAAACCCACAAGACGACAACCCCGATAGTCTAAAACAATCAATCCAATTTCCGTGAAATCAAAGGTCAATTAATTATTTATCAAATATGTATGTATTTATTTTCAGATCTATGCATTACTGTGCGTGGGGTTTTACTTTAAGTTACTCAGGAAGGGAAAAGATGCGCCCCACGAACGCTCTCGATCTCGAAAGGTAAGTCAAAGATACCGCTGATGCCAATGAAACCCTTTGGACCAAATTGGTCAAAACGAAAATCTTCAAAAAGTCACTCTGTGTTTCAATTACCCTCTACCAGGATCACAGGATTTTGTTTCGCTTAACTTTCAAGGATATATCTCTAGCTAATTCTGTGCACGGCTCTAAACTGTTCTAACCTTTTAACAGAAACGACGTTTCAGGAGTCATTTGTAATGCGTCTCAGTTTTTAGAATGTCTCACGGCAATTTCTTAAACATCAACCAACATCACTGCTGTGTATGCCATTCTCTTATAGCCTTAAAACGCCGTGCATTTTCTTTCTATATTCTTATAGCCTCACGCACGTGAGGGAAGCCAAAAGAAGGGGACCTCAAACAAGGGCTACGAGTACCCCCTCGGGGAGCGCCCCACGCCAGAGTATCCAAAACACGGGTTCCGTGGTCAGAGGTATGCCTCAAGGAGTTCGGAGCATGATCAGAACCAAATGCCACCGCCGTACGAAGAACACTCTGGTGACCGCGTGTGATGTGAATACTTGACTGCATGAGGCCATTTGTCTCTGACGTAGGGCATACAATGCATTATAGAAAGAAATTTTGGTTTTATCATTGTTTTACTCATCTTTTGGTGGAAGAAAACAACGTACTGTCTGAGTTTGAAGATTCAAGGATTCCACTATTTGAATTGTGTGTGCTTAAATGCATCAAGCAATGCCGCCATTACTTTAAACAGGTGATCTTTAGGTTCTAATGACGAAGGCAAAAGGTAAATCTTCCAATCTCTGAAAGGGTGAGTGTTGAAGTGAATACGCCCTCCTTTTTCGAGAAGGAAGAAGCTGGAGATAGATTTTAAAGAGGGTCGAGTCTCTCCCGCCCTTGAACAACGTTTAAGTGATATAATTCGGTTTTCAATGGAGCAGTTCGGATTCCCATTTTCTAAAGATGCCTTCCTTATGACCATGAATATAATATTTATTTTTAATTATATTTTTGTAAACTTTTGAATTTTCGAGTGGGACAAATAACCATCTACGTCTAATGGTACACAAGACAAAAATCCACCCGAACGTAGAACGCGTCAAACAAGTAGTATTAACATTTATCGAGATATGAGAGAATTGTTTCATATTTTAGAGTTTTTATATCACTTTTTGAGCCTTTTGTACATTATTTGCTAGATGCTAAGTAGCATACATGTAATGTTTAGGATGCATCCCAAGCAAAATTTCGTATGTACCTTGGAAACTTCCGTTGAATTCTTAGTAATAATACATTGATTATTTAAAGAATCTCGTTTTTTTTCGTGGCACATGCAAGCAGATGCAAAGATTCCAACTTTTGTAATTGAAGTGCCTTGGTCGATGTCGATCTTTTAAACTATATTTGTGGATATATAATTTATGTAGATATCAAATGTACAAAAAATTATCACATGAGTTGTTGCTTATTTATTTATTGACACTGCGTAGAAAAGTGATTGTTTAGTTTATGCTGTTTATTTGTGATATAAATCTATCTTTTAATAAAGATCAATTTCCCTTATTTTATTTTTACGAAACTGAGCTTTATATAAACATTTAAATGACGTATTGACCATAACAAATTCATTTATCGGCCCTCAACAACTCAAAAATCTAGTAAGAATATAGAAATAAAAAATTTAATTTCTACATTTTTCTCAACATACATGTACATTATGCACTGTGTCAAAGAATTGTGTCGTTTTGCTACTCTGGTTTGAATCTTAACTCCGCATACATTTGCACGCATAAAAATGTGTGTTCCGTTCCAGTTTGAGGTCGGTAACATGAGCATTTTTCCATGTAGACTCAGGTATACATAGCACACAAAAGGTTGACAGACGATTTGATCAAGAAATAGATAAAGTTGAAATTGTGACACACGCACACAAAATGTTTGTATTGCTGTATACCACCATGTAATGAAGACAAATCAATCCCGGCTTTTGCCTTTTCATATTGGCGTTTATATTATGACAAGTTAATTGGCCTTCAACTATCCAATGGTCAAATAAGGAACTGCCCCACAAAGTTTTAAAACTTTCCGAATCAGTGGAATCAGTTCTCGCTGGGGTAGGAATGGAGACATGAAATTTAGATGAACTCCCATGGTCGAACAATTTACGACTGATCTATCCTTGAATTTTTTTAAAAAGAATATTAAAAATAATTATTTAAACTTCTATGCACTCTCTCGAGATAAACGAATATTCTTAATGCAGGATAAATCAATTAAGTCAGAGACGTTTTCAGAAAATGTGCAAATTTTTTTCTTGCGTTTTGACATCAGCGAATATCTTCTCTCTCTTTTTCTCTCTCTTTTCTCCAAGAGTTTGAACAAACATTTAATCATTTTTATTTCATTTTATTTCAATCCGACTCTGCATGTTAAGATAACTACACTTTCTCAGGAAATGTGGACTTAATCATACTGAATAGGTTTTGCACCAAAATGTATCGAGTTTTGGCATTAGTAACCGTTAAATTGTAAACCGTTTATACTTCGTTAGCTGTCGAAATTCGTGATAACGTAAATGCAATAATGTTCTACAGAACAATTTAATAGGGTCAAATACTTTGGGGAAAAGCACGTTTGTTTCGACAAGGTTGACCAGGCCCGTAGCCAGCAATTTCAAAAGGGGGGTTCTTTTTCTGAAAAAGTGGACCTTTTTCCATAAAAACTTTATGAACCTAGATCAAATTTTACCCAGAGTGGATCTTTTTCCACCAAAAGGGGCGGTTCTTTCGAACCCCCCGAACCCCCCCCCCCCCTGGCTACGGGCCTGTTGACGTTGGGGTAAAGTAGGCGATGATAATAATCTTTTCTACCTATATATCTTGATGCAAATGCTTAACCTTGATTAAATAGTGACAGAAAACAACTTGACAAGATTAAAGATAAAACCGAAGAATTCGAATTCCAATCATCAGGATATTGTTAGCGCGCATTAATTGGTAAAGAGCCCTTGGCCAATGGCACGTTTTCTAGGTACAGCATTCGAAGGCCACACTGTTTAATGCAGTGTCGTCGTCGCCTCTTACATTCTCCTGAAATTTGACTCTTAGACCGCAGACGAAGTAACCTTTATTACACAGTCTCCACGCCGACCAGGACCCCCATGGGCCACCGTTACCGGAGCTGAGTACTGCACCGTCGCTACACTTCAACTCTAGATCGTTAGCTGCCGAATCATCGAAGATGCCCTGATGTCCCTCTACCTTCAAGCGGAACCCAATAACGTAACTGAAACGATAGGAAATATGATGCAAGACAGGCAAAGGTTAAATTAATTAATAAAGGGATCAACTATAATTTACATAAGCGCTTTAAAACAATTACAGGCCCGTAGCCAGCAATTTCAAAAGGGGGGTTCTTTTTCTGAAAAAGTGGACCTTTTTCCATATAAACGTCACGTACATAGATCAGATTTTACCCAGAGTGGACCTTTTCCCAGCAAAAGGGGTGGTTCTTTCGAACCCCCCGAACCCCCCTGGCTACGGGCCTGAATTATAAGTTATCTTCCTAGGTGCTTTTTCAATGTAACTTTTTTTATTAAACAAGAAGAAAGCAGTGATGTTGATTGAACCCTCTATGTATATAGATGAACCGTATGTATATAGATGAATGTATGTTTGTAAGTATATATATGTTTTCATGACCGTCTGTCAGTCCGTTTACCATTAATACAGAACAGGAAACCATCATTACCTGTCGGCACTACAAAACACTGCCAACCCCCACGAGCCCCAGATTCCTCCATGTGGAAAGAGATGTGCGTGCTTCTCGCAGATTAGAGCGATCGCATTCAAGGCTGAATCATCGCCTAAAATGGGAAACAAGAATGTGCATTGGAGTTTACTTCTGTCAATAGAAAATACCCCCCCCCCCCAAAAAAAAAAAAAATAGTAATAATTATATATATAACGGGTATATACGCGTAAAACTATCTCTTTCTATCAGTATTTATCAATGAAAAATATTATGGCAATCCTGCTTTGTTTTTGTTAAAATTTACCGGAATAGATCCTTTCAAGTTGAGCTCCATTTTAGGCTGAAACAATTTCAAAATTTTAAGTTTGAGAATCCTGACTACAATGAAGTCTAAAATTTAGCTGATATGTCTGTTAAACATGTGAAGAATACAAAATATAAATTTTGAATTTCTACTTGTCTGTCGACCTGGTCCACAGAAAGTCGCCGCTCGTTTTACAACTTATTTATCGACATCGACGGAAAATGAGAAAATACCGTCACATTCTTTTGATAAGTATAAAAATGAATTTATGCAATTTATATATCTTACCTAGCCCTTGCCTGCCCTCTACCCTCAACTGAAACCCTTTAACTTTCAGCCCAGGGCATGATTTCTTGGCGGTCCAAGTTCCCCAAGGGCCTCCATTGAGGGCGTACATCTCGTACGCTGTGCAGGGTATGATAATGGCAAGCAAGAAGACAGCTCTAGTGACGTGTGCCATTGCCGACTAGCGTTGCAAACAGTTCTCTTACCTACGTGGTCTTTAAACACGGTAAATGTTGGACAGCACATAATATAGTCGTAATTATATAGCATCTTTGGTAATTGATGCTTACCTTTTATCAGACGAAGCCATCTCTCCGTCATAGTACACTATTGTTGTTGAACGGAGTTTGTTTATCCAAAACAAAACTTTCTCAGATAAAAAGAAAGATAGAATGTGCTTTAAATTACTTTGTAATGCTTGGGCTTTGTTGTTGCTGGGATGGTTATTTGCAATTTCATCCAGGGTTTTTTCGTGACCTTTTAGCTACTGTATAAGTAAACAAAATTCTCATTTCCGTAATTATTCTCAGAAAAGTTGACATCTATCTTATGTATTCATCTTGACATTGCTGTTTGTGGTTTTTGTGGAATAAGTGACTAAAGCAAGAAAACGCACATACATCTACTAGTAGATGGCTGATGTCCATGTTAGGTGGTACGGGGAAAAGTATATAAAAAAAAAAACACGGAGATAATTAAAGTGGTATTTTTGCCCAAATAATTCAACTAACATAGCTTGTAACATACCGAGATTTGAGAGAAATGTTATATATATATATTTTGGTGACATTATTTGCTACGTTCTAAGTAGCATACATGTAATGCTTTGGGATGAATCCCGAGCAAAAATTCGTATGCACCTTGGAAACTTCTGTTGAATTTCGAGTAATGTACGGATAATGTACTGATCATTCAAAGAATTTCGTTTTTCCGTGGCGCACGCAAGCAAAAAGTTAACGATGTCATACTTTGTAAGTGCCTTGGTCGATGTCGATATTTTAAACTGTATTTGTGGACATATAATTTATGTAGATATCAAATGTACAAAAAATTAGCACATGAGTTGTTGCTTATTTATTGACTGACTTTGCGTATAAAAGTGATTGTTTAGTTTATGCCGTTTATTTGTGATATAAATATATCTTTTTCTGATAAAGAGTGATTGCCCTTGCTTTATTTAAAAAAATACATTTATATGACGTATTGGCAATGAAAATTTCATTTATCGGCCTTCAATTATTCGCATCCGCGGACCCCCCCTCCCCCCTTCGAATAATCCTGGATCCGCCCCTGTCTTTGCTTAATTGCCCGTTTCTCCTTTGGATGGACGCAAGCACCAAACTCTCATCAAACCGCTGCCAACACCCATGCTTTCTGATCCTTTGCTTTTGGAATTCCTGCGGATCTATCTCGGACAGTCACTGCACTATTCTAAAAGTCAAACGTAGGCCTCGTACACGGAGTTTCTAACACACTTCCCATTGTGCTCTTTTCACAGCTTGTAAGTTGCAACTGTCGCAATGTGTGACATTTCAACCACCTGTTATGGTGGAATACATCATTTCTACCCCATCCGTACGCCTTTGTTAGATTTTTCGTCAATTCTTATGAAGATATCGACCCTTTTTATATTTTGAATTATATAAATAAATAAATTATCATAGAAACAAAATTTTAATGAGTGGTTTGGTCAATACAGTGTTCTTTTAGTAAAAAGAACAGAATATTTATTGCGGAGCAGAGGGAAGGCAAGCGGTTGTTTGAAAAGTAGGTCATCCAGTATGGAAGCTTGTGTCCAAGCTTGTTAGTTGCTGTGCTGAAAGTTTGAATCATTCAAGAGCTCGAAGATCGATGCAAGCGCACAGAGAGGTAAGTGCACCAACTTTAGTATAAGCTAACTTAATAAAGCTGGTAAAACTTCTGGAGTGGGTTTGCTGAAGCCATATCACAGCAGAAAAAAAGGTCGGTGATCGTTTTATTTACATTCATTCAAATAGATTGATTTCAATTCAAATTCGATTTATTGCTCATGTCTCTCCGACGGAAGAATGTTTTTTAGTCGCCAAGAGGGTGTGACTATCGATAAAACTTCCCTGGTGAAGTTTGACTTTCACTTTAGTCATTGTATCTAAGTCTGAGCAGAGGAGGTGATAAATTAAGTTTAATTATACGCAGTATTTTACACATTCTGAATATCGTGTGGATATGAAAATAATAATAAAAAAAGAAGCAGCATGCACTAATGAAGCTGTCACCAATCTGATTATCAATAAAATTATCTTGTGTGATAAGCACTTAGTCTGACGTAGTTGTGGTTTTTGGGTTATTTCAACTGTTGTAAGAGAGAGAGAGAGAGAGAGAGAGAGAGAGAGAGAATGTGCGCAAATGACAGTACGGTAATTACTACATTTTTTCAATTGGGGAAATTGTTAATTTTACAGTTATTGCATTTTTAAGTCACAATTTCTTATAAGTATAACATTCCTATGGAGTGGGAGCAACAAAATTAAAAAGCATGCTACTCTATATTGATCTGTTCTTTGCAGTAAAAGGACCACAAATGTCACATAAAAATATAATATTTGGGATTATAAAGTCATGTAACTTAAAGTTTGACAATTTTTGCCCATTGAAAAGACCCAGTAATTAAAGTATACATGTATGTTGCTGTCCTGAAAGATGCAGCTTCACATTTCACAAATTCATCATATGCAAAATATAGTAAATAATATAGCAATCTGTGAAGGCTCACTTGAATGCATAAAATATACAGCCCAATTAATATACAAAAGTCAATACTGGGGTCTAAATAGATTAAAAGATCTGAGGCTTAACATGTTTAAGACAACTTCAATCATTGACACATCAATTATTTATCTCCAGAAGTATTAAGTGCAAATGGCAAGGTGTTTCACAGAGCTTTTGTATAAAATTGAAAGTCTACTTTGTGACCTTTGCTCACTATAGTGATTACAGTCGCTTTAGAGGAAAAAAGTCAAGAAATATAAGAAAATAGTTTTATGGCTAGCTTGTAAAAATAAATAAAAATGAATAAGAATAATTTGATGATAGAGAAGATAATGGTAATTATTGTGACAATGATAATAAAGTTAAAATAATAAATATTAAGAAAAATTGGCAATTATTATTATTATTTATCTTTTCAGAATTTTCATAATATTCAGACGGGTGTGCCATGATCAAGTTTTAACAGTAAAGCCTCAACCAGCAATATGGATGCATGGAAAACTTTCCTAGCAGTTATCTTTTTGTGTACAGCCTTAGCTCAAACACAAGATGGCTCTGCAACAACAGCAGCAACAACAACAACAGCAACAACATCAACAACAACAGTGCCAGGAACCTCAGGAAAAACTGCATCCAATACAACAACAACATCAGCAACAAGAAGAACTACAATATCTTCAATACTATCACCCAAAAATTTACCCAAATCAGAAGTTAGCAGTGTGCCAACAGTAACAGCGGGTTCGCCATCAACAGTAGCAGCAATGACTGAATCATCGACCACGGAGTTATCGAGAAATGAGACAGAAAGGTGTCTAAATGAAAAGTTACCTGGTACGCAGAGATGGCAGAGCAATATGGAGGGGTCTTCAGTTACTGTGGAATGGGGGTATGGACCTGTAAGTAAACCAGTATTTAATATATACATGTACTATAGTTTTTATATTTCACTATTGTAAATGGGAAAAAAGTTCCATTTTCAACTTCAGTCAATATTTAGGTATTGTGTGTAATCAAAACAGCAGTGGTGCATTTGGCTACAATAAATTCCCTATGTGCATAGACTGTGTAAAGATGTCTTTCACATTTACTAACTAGTACACATACACAAAACTGTAGCCAAATGAAAAGAGAGAAATAATAAGCCTTAAAAACGGAAGATAGAATTTGTTCAAATTTTTATTAAGTAGAAAATTGCCCATTTGCTTTTTAAGCAAGAATGTGTGTGTGTGTGTGTGTGTGTGTGTGTGTGTGTGTGTGTGTGTGAGAGAGAGAGAGAGAGAGAGAGAGAGAGAAATATACCTGTAGCAATTCATTCCAGTTTGAATGGTGAGAGTGCAGACATCTTTTTATCCTCACAAAGCTTAGAAACTTTCAATAAATTTCATGGTGTCCATTACTAAATGTTAAGATAATATGATTTTATTCAAATATTGATGGGAGATGTCATCTATGTGACAGTGCCTGTAGCAATCTTGAGTCAGCAAAATGAAAACACCAGATGATACCATTTTGAATAATAGATGATAGTATTCTTTGTATAGATTTGCGCAAAGTCAGGTGTTGACTTCCTTAATAATATTGATATTCTTAACAAAGAAAGAACCCCTGATGATGCTGCAATGTATTTTTTTAGCAGTCTGGCTTAATTTTTGATTTCTAGCAAAGCAGTACGTGTTTTTTCTGCTCCCTCCTCCACCACATACTAGTAGCAATTCTTCACTAAATGTGAACATAAATTTTCTCTTTTCCAAAACAGTTCTTCATTTACTCATTCCAAAAAAGACAAAAAGATTGCTTCAAATATATACATAACTGAGTGTACTTTTCAGTCTTGGCCTGAGGGATTTTTATGTGAATTATTCTTTTGGTGTGAAATATTGTAAATCTTGTGCTTATGATAAAAAAGAAAAAAGATTTGAATGATCAAATTAGGTGTTTGAAATTTAAGAATATTTACCGTCCCTGTACCAGCATGTGTATGATAAACAATTCCAAGTTCTCTAGTTCTATACAACACAAATGAACAGGACCATTTATCAAACACACATGCACACAAACATATATATATTTAATCAGGATGATTATATTTTCTTTTGTGATAAGGCAGATGTGATTTTTAAAGAAGACACATAACTTGCCTAGAGATTTGGTGGGTCTTAGATTACTGTATATGAAACCTTTTAAGCATTTTCTGCTTTGATAACCTTGTATTCATCCTCTGATGTCCCTGCCTTGGTGGTTTTATAAAATTGCTTTTGCTAGAATGGCTATAACAATTATAGTAATAATTTTCACAAGGATAATGAAGAGATTACTTCCATTTTTCCAGTCCTAGCAGCTCAACTGGTTCTTAATGCACCTTTTAGTTGTCAATCTGACACAGTGAACCAATACAGACTATACATCTTAAAAAAGTGATGTGAAAAGGGTTTTACAGTGGAGACAAACAAGGAATTATGGTATATCTCATGCAAATTATAGTCATAATAGATAATCAGAAGTGTTATGCAGGTTTTATTCACTCCACCCCTCCCACTAAAAGTGATTAAACAAATAATAATAATAATAATGATATTAAGCCTTTCATCAGTAACTTCTTACAGAAATACAATGGTTTTACTCTTTATCACATAATAATAATGTGTCAACATATTAAATTGCCTTTTTGCACGTCAATATTACTTCAAGAGCTGATAAAACATTGGCACCGGTGTCTATAAGTTAGTATAACTTGCTGTAGTCAAGTGTCATCTTCATCAACTGAAAGTAATTCTGTTCAGTTTTTGGTTCCTTGAAGTAGGTGATAGATGGCACAGATAGAGGCTGCTAGAACTCCAGACATGATTTTCCAAGTAGACGTCACATTGGTGGGCAAGGATATAATTGGCATTCATACAGCGTTACATCAGCTTAAGGAGCATCTTTTGGGATATGGATCTATTAAGCCCAGAAAAATGAGAAAATACTGCCAATTTTCAAATCATCTGTCACACCAACAAAATCATTATAGTCCTCCAAATACAGATGTCTGTTCTTGAATACATGATTAAAGACATATTTTGTAACATATTTTTACCAGCGGAATAACAGTGACATCTTACTGTAGGCTAAAATTGCAACCACATACCCCGCTGAGATGTGCTTAATAGAGTTAGAACAACTCAATTTGAAAAGAAACATGGTTTTGTTCTATCCATTTATGTTGGGGTCTCAAAGTCTCATCAGTCTAACTTCAGGAACATTTCTCAAATATCATTTCAGCATCATTTCTTCTCATTAGCATTATCAAAACAAATCACTGGTTTCTACATATTTCATTTCATTCCAACTTCGATCTTTTCTCCTGATGAATGCGGTGGGCTTGTTAAATGTTATCTCCCACGAATAAACATCCTTTATTGAAGTAACCATGTAACTTGAGATTAGTTTTATGCAGAGATCTATTCAAGTCTGTTTTCATAAAAGTGTTCTTCTGCGACTCTGATAAAGGCATCCTATTTTTATGACACATATTGTGTTTCAGCTCTACTCAAGTGGCTACCATAATTAGGCAATCTAAATAACTGGGCACTCAGTATAATTTCATCGTCTTTCTTGCAATGAAAAGTAAGCCAATCATCAGGCAATTAATTTAAAAGTTGAAATACTGTATAAAACAATTGATTTTTAATTTAAAAAAAATTTAGACTTCACGTTAGGTAATAGCATGATTTGTCAATTTTTTATGTTAATTAAAGGCTAATAACGGGGTGGAAGAGGGTGCGGGTAGAGGGGTGGGGTGGACGAGAGGGTACCCAAGTCCACCACTGAAATGGGGTGCAGGACACTCAATTCAAGTGGGACTCTTGGCAACTGAAAAACGGTGATTGAGTTCAATAGCCTGTACCAAGGGGAATACAGATAAGAACCTAATGTTCAGGCAAATGTGCCATAGCAATCAATGGAAGTCACCCAGGCAGAATTGGAAATCTCCAAGATAAAGGAATGGAGAAAAATCCGAGTAATTACTGTCACTGTTCTTGCGGAAATTATGAGATAAAATAGCTGGATGAGCTATGGGTTTTCAAGTATGAGAACAAAATTGATGCAGTTCGAGTAATCTGGACGCGGCCCTGATGGATCTCAAATGTCCTGAAGAATGCTTTAGAAAAGCAAAAGGAAATCTATACTTGAATGAAAAGAAAGAAATCTTTTGAAGCCCACACAAAGTCCATGTAGAAACAAACAGGTGTCCTGAGAAAATATTTAGATGAAATCTCAACATTATTCTGCAGGTAATTAATAGGCAAGTTCAGTTAATGCTCTTAGATAAACAACTTAGGAAATCACAGATATTTCTCTCATTGTTTTTGTACATATAACCAGATAAACAGCTAGCATCACTGAGGGACATCAAATATTTTGATTTGTAAGTACCATTAATTTTGAGGAAATAAGACAGGGGACTCTCGAGTAATTTAGTAATCTCCAGTGACGAAACAGCCAGAACAAAGGTTCAGCACCATCAAAGGGAACTCATGTAATGATTCAGAAGTAAAAATGGACAAATATATTTAGTCCCTGTAATTTTTTTTCCTTTTTATCCATCCATATGGAAACTTTCAATAAATTTAATTGTAAACCTCTATACAGAAAGATCCCTGCAACACCAGCAATTCACAGTTTTGGCATTGGAAATGGCAAGTTGTAGCTCTAAATAAAATACCAACATTGTGAAAATACATACAACATTTTGATAAAAGTACAAAATCCACAACTGCATGTCCAGTTGACGTTTTGGCAAAAATTCCTAGGATCAAATATGGCGCGATCCACATGTAAGTGTGCTGAGATTGAATTGCTCTCCCCCTGCTGGACGTCGGGAATCCATCGTCAGGTTTGCGCCATTTTGATCTGTGGACTAGTTAATCCATGGATCAACTGGTGGTATACACCCTATTAGTGTCACCTAGAGCTCATTCAGAACAGCGGCTAACGGATCCACATATCAAATATGGCGACCCATTATGTTGACAAGGTATCATATAGAAATCAATGAAACTGTCAACCCTTGAAAAAGGATACTTTCAGTTAATGATCTTCTTTGTTGAAAGAGCTCAGTAGGCGTGATTTGGCTTGAAAAATTACACGGTAAATTTTCTCTCTAATAATCAAAATAAACAGTGAACAGGTAGTAGAATTCAATATTTTCAGGAGCATCAGAAGAAAGACAACGACAGGAAATGAAAATAGTGGTTTTAGACAATCCAAAACTTTTACTTTTAACGTGAGTGTAATGAGGGGGAAGTAATTGCACAGTAAATTTCTCATCATTTGTACGATGAATGGCAAAAAACACATAAGAAATCCAATATGTTGCCATAACAATGTATGGAAACCAAAGCAAACGGCAAAAATTATGTTTCTAAATGAGTCAGAAGTCCTTTTAGTGTAACACAAATGACTATTGCAAGCGTAATGAGGCTTAGAAAATCATTCCGCAAATGGATAAAAAAAAAGGGGAAAAAAGACTTTGCACCAGATGTAAGATCTCCATATCTAATGAGCTTTTCCATTTCCATTGTTCATTATTTTTTCATTGTCTGAAATATTTTCTCAATTAAGAACCTCCGTGAGGAGTAAATTGTCAATTTTTTTCAGTACAGTATTTCTTACAAACAGTTTTCGTATATTCCTGGTCCATTATGTAAAACAATACTGAAGGGTTTTGGTGGTGAACATGCAAGAAAAAACACAGAATGCATTGCATCCCAATGGTTAATAGTATAATTAGCTACAAAGGCAGGTATGCACAAGGCCACCAAGTAAAGAGCAAGTGTGATCTTGGTTCAGAAAAATTGTGGAGGGTTTGGATTTAAGAAAATGAAAGATGAAGAAGCTGAAGGATCCATAAATGTCTAAACACATAAAGGGAACAACTAACAAATGAATGAGTGAAAAAAACAAACTAAAAATAAAGTTTACGATTAAATCCCAGACTTGACATATAAACTCTTGATCATAACTTTGTATTTATTGATAATTCCGTAGCTAATACAGGAATTTAAAGACCAACTTAATAGTTTCATTTTTGTCTCCCTTCTATTTTTTCCTTGATTCTTCTCTATACTTTCAGATTTAATTTCACTTTCATTTTCTCTCTAGGTACAATTTAGATTACATTTCCATTTTGCTTTCACTTTCATTTTCACATTTCAGGAAACCAGCTGTGCCCTGTTCAGTGGCACTAAACTCATATTAGTGGACAATACATCCCTGCCTTTTTCAATTAAATGGTTGCATTTTCATTTCATTGGCACTTTCACTCTCATAATGAATTTCACTTTCACTTTCAATTTCATTTGTATTCCAGGAGACCTGTAGCACCTTGGCCAGTTGCACTGGACTCCCGGTAGTGGACGATATTGACCTGCCCCCTCAGATGATTCCAAGGGAGATCCAGACAGGAGTTACCCTCAAGTAAGTACAGGGTTCAAGCTCACAAGAGAAAAAGTCCATGTTGGTATAAATTTCAATATTCTTGATAATCTTAGAGCGCATTCTCAACGAATTAAGCCAGGCTTTACAAAGCTGGTGACCTAAAAATGGCGGACGTACATGAAAGAAAAAACGCCTAATCTTTTAATAGTCTCTCTGCCTCTCACACGCCTCCCCACACGTTGTCCCTGTGGGGTACAGTAATTAAATCTCGGCTCCGAACATTAATATTTCCGTGAATATCTCTGGTGATATTATCTCCGTAGATAGTCGATTCATTGCTGCTCTACGGGCCAAATTATTCCTTTTTCGTCTCTGTTTTCAAAGATAATAGAACAGAAGAGCTTTTTTCCTTCGATCGCCTTCAGCCGCCATGCTTTCTTCACCACGAGTTTAACTGATGAGCATGCGGACTTAATATTTCTCAGGTAGCTTCTGCATGGCGAACGGAGACGCGATTCAATTACTGTACCCTGCAGGGACGACGTGTGGGGAGGCGGAGAGACTATTAAAAGATTAGGCGGTTTTTCTTTCATGTACGTCTGCCATTTTTAGGTCACCGGCTTTGTAAAGCCTGGCTTAATTCGTTGAGAATGTGCTCTTAGTCTATTTTGTGGGATTAATCTGTTGAACTGGGTACTGTAGTTCATTAAAGTAATGTATTATTATAGCTATAATATTAGTCTAAAACGCCCCTGCCATTTCTGTAAAATTTACAATTTTCTGCTTTGAAAAGATTGAGTCATTACAATAGCTTTGTTTTATGAAACTGACTCCAGATATGGTTGTAGAGAGATAATTGACAGGTAATTTGTGCCCCCTGGGATAGATTTTATTATCGAGTTCGTAACATGTAATATATGATGTGCCAGTTATCAATCAGCGAAGTCTCAAGTGCAAGAAATCTCGTGGGAGACTGATAGGCTGTATTCACAACTAAAGTTGATCCTCAGACTAACTGATCTGTGGATCAAATATGGCTGATCAACTTGAAAGCTTGCCATGTGATCCCTGTGGGAAATCTATTCAGTGCCTGTTAGGGGATTATGTGGCGAACTTTCAAGTGAGTTGGCCATATTTGATCTGCGGATCTGTTAGATGGAGGATAAACTCCTTGTGAATGTGGGCATATATGTATGTATGAGCTAAAGCCATCTCATTTTCTGAATGCACTTGTGCGTTCATAGTTAAGCTTGTTCTGTACCAGCAACTTATTAAGTGGTTATCATTGTCTGATCAACACTGCTGAAGTACATCAGGCTTTTAAGGGTTCTCTCAGTTGTATCAATGCTACAAAAAAAAAAAAAAAAAAAAAAGATAAATAATAAAATTAAAAAGTATTTGTGATTAAATGATAAAAAAATTGGGGAAAAATTAAGCACATTTCTGGCAATATCAAAGTAAGCAGCTGTAAACTAGCTCTACAAGGAAGCACTTGGAAAAATAGCTTCAATTTCAAAGACACACGTTTATGAAATCCAAGACAATTGCCATTGAAACGGCAGGAAGTTTTAAAAAATTCATTATCATGTGTTTATAAATAGGCTAAATAACAAATGCATCTCAATTTGTATAAAATATATATGTCCTTTCAGTTTCATCTCCAGCAGAAAGCCAGGACAATCCTTTGCCATGCAGCCTATTTATGTGACAGAGGACAATTTCAATGAGTGTGTCACCGAGGGGGGGACACCTGTCATTGCTGAACCCACCCACAGCGTGTTTCAAGTGGACAGGCAGTTCCTGCAGCCTGGCAACAATTACTTTATTGGTGAGAATTTGAGAGAAAGTGATTGGATGTAACACAGCCCTTAGCAAAATATCAAGCCTGCTGCAAATTTGCAGTGAATTTGCAGCAAATTTGCTGCAATATTGCCACAAACTGCAATTCCTTCTTGCAAATCTGCAGCAAATTTGCTGTAATATTGCTGCAAGTCAGCAGTAATAATTTTTCTGGCAAACTCTTGCAAACTTATAACTGCAAACTTTTACCTTGCCACAATAATGCTACCACCTTTTCATTCAGTGAAATGTTTTTTGCATGTTTGTTTTGTGTGTGTTGGAGGTGGGGGGGGGGGGGTATGGGCAATACCATCATTAATAATAGTTTAAAAAGTATGATAAGAACTTTTTCTTTTGACAGGAAAAACACTTGGGTGATAACTTTATTGGTGAGAGTTGGAAAGAATATGAGTAGATGTCAAACAATTGTTTTCTTTTGAAAATGAGTGTGTGGGTATGATTTGTCTCTGATCTATTTGTAGAGGGAGGGAGAATTGACTGACAGTTCGAGGCAGACATAAGTATATTGTTCTTGCCTTCAAAACTTACATAAAGAACTAGAAAGAAAAACAATTACATAAAGTAAAAGAAATAATAAAAGTGAAGTACATTCATGAGAATGGGTCTATTAAAATTTTTGTAAATTTTGTAAATTCAGACATAATTATCATACCCTGTTTTTGGATGGGGATNTATGGGCAATAACATCATTAATAATAGTTTAAAAAGTATGATAAGAACTTTTTCTTTTGACAGGAAAAACACTTGGGTGATAACTTTATTGGTGAGAGTTGGAAAGAATATGAGTAGATGTCAAACAATTGTTTTCTTTTGAAAATGAGTGTGTGGTTATGATTTGTCTCTGATCTATTTGTAGAGGGAGGGAGAATTGACTCACACAGTTCGAGGCAGACATAAGTATATTGTTCTTGCCTTCAAAACTTACATAAAGAACTAGAAAGAAAAACAATTACATAAAGTAAAAGAAATAATAAAAGTGAAGTACATTCATGAGAATGGGTCTATTAAAATTTTTGTAAATTTTGTAAATTCAGACATAATTATCATATCCTGTTTTTGGATGGGGATAGATACCAAGAAATAATAATTGTTTTTTCAATGTCCACAAGCACCACCTGGCCAATACAGGCAGTGCCTCAGGTGACGCACATTTTTCCTTCTATAATGTACATAACATCACATCAGCAGTTCAATTTTCCTGAAAGGTTAATTAGTTTCTGGAGGAAAACATGGATGCTGAATTAACCATAGCAACCACAAAGTAAGCCTTAATTAGGATGTACTTGCCTCGAGAAAAACACGGAAAAGATCTATTGAGGCAGATATTGCGATGATTGGTGCCACTGTTGAAGGAGGCGAGAGGGCAAATGATGTCAGAGAGATATTTGTTATTACTTTTTTTTTGCTGGAAGAGAAGTGGAAAGATGACACCCTGTGCTTTACTGAAAACAAGACAACGTGCTTAACGGCAGTTGTTGTTCTACTTGACTGGCCAGTCATTTAAAACTAAATAATTAAATTGAAAATGGAGTAAGACATCAAATCCTAGTGCAGTGACAGGTCAAGCAATAATTTCGTGAGTAGAAGAAAATTGCTGTTTACCTCAGGAAAATTCATTTTGGCTGAAATTCCATAGAGAGCACTTTTAAGGGGCATGTTAGCATTCAGTCAATGGTAGTACAGGACAGTCAACTTTGTAACTATATATATATATCCTACATACGTAGTATAATAACTTTTTCTTAACAAGATGCCAAAATGCAAGAATGAACAATACCATCTCAGCCCATACCAGTTCCCTTGAATAAGGTTCATCCTCCCATTTCTCAGAAAGCTCATAAGACAGGATCCTCAAGACCTTTGTGGCACTTATGTATATTATTTTTCACAGACTGAGCTTAGACAATTGAATATTAGCCTTTTGTGGTCTATAACTGTCCAGTAATTACTTTTAGATTGGGTTTCATGAGAGAGAGAAAAGGAAGCTGTCATGACTGGCTGTGAGTTTATAAGGACTGCAATGTTGCAGGGAAATTAAATTAAGAAACCTGTATTATTTATATTTTTTTCTACTGGGGGGGGGGGGGGGAGGGGAGAAAGGTGTTTGAGTTGTTCAGCAGAAAACCCAAGTTACTAAAAAAATGATTGAAATTAATCTTATTTTCAACTTTAAATGAACCAGGAACACAATTGTAAAATTTAAAGCTTGTATTTTTGTTGGACATTTTTGATTTAAATATAAACATTTTTATATGAGTTCACTGATAGAAAAATAATANCAGAATATTAGACCATCAAGGAATTAGTTGGCATTGCTTTTAAGTTGGTCTGCTTGGTTATTGGTTTTGATTCACTGTCGTCGACCAGCATTGTTTAGCCTTGATCCATCTTAGTTATTTTTGCCCCCTAACTCCCCTCCTCCCCCAGCATCATCCGCTGTCTGGTGCCTCTTTACTTTTCCAAATGTAAATTAGAGATTTTGCCGAAAGAAACAGCAAGCAAGACAACTCAAATCCCGTGAGCTGTCTGTTCAACAATCACTTAGAGGTCAATTTAATTTTCTCCTTGTTGTGTCCAGTATTAATTATTGTCCTGTGGGTGCTCTGTGTCTCGCCTCTTCCTGAGAGACCTAATTGATTTGGTCAAAATTGATTTTTCAAAATAATTCAATCAAAATGCCAACATAGTGTTAACATGGACAGTATATACCATTGTCCTAACACTCACCAATTTAGCCAAATTAATGCTAAAACTGACTAAAATTAGCCAAACAAAATAGGGTTGATTTGACTTGTTTTAGTCATATTTAATCTATTTGGAGAAAAAAGTGATAAAAAGTTGTGATTTGGCTAAGGGAAAAAATTGCCAGTTGCTACCCCAGGCTTGGTTTCACAGGTCACAAGTAACCTTAGACTGATAATAGAAGATTTTATCATAGACCTGTGTAATGTGATATCAATATGAACTTACATAAAGCAAAGAAACCTCATGGGTCAATCATGTATACTCAGACTTTTGATTATTCAGATTGGGTTTTATTTCTACCGAAATGTTAGTTCTGATGGCACTGACATAATCATATTGTTTTTATCTTTGGATAGGGTTTTATAGTCTTTGAGGTCTGAATTGGGAATATGTATCAGTAGCTTCCAACAATCTGTAGAGGTAGAAGATGCTACTGTGGGATATTTTCAAATGCAGATAGCAATTTACCTTTAATTTTACTTACATTTAGAGGCTGCATGTAGTGATTGAACACAACCTGTAGGTTTTATAATATTTACTCATAAGAGCAATTGGTTACTTCAAGAAGGTTCTAGTAAAAACAATTTATGCCATATGATTTTATTTTTAAAATTTTCTTTTCCAGCATGCAGATTCTGTGCTAAATGATTCATAAGTCATCTGTTTATTATGTGGTAATTTCATTATATAAAAAGCTTGTAACAGTTTATAATTTCATTGTACATTGAATAAAGAGCACTTAACAGGCCCTTGAGATATACTTACTAGTAACAAAAGTCTGTTCAACAAGGAAATAGAATTTTTTTTTAGAATTACAATATATATAAAATTGAAGGGCTTTTTGTTCACATCCTTTTCACATTAATGCTTACTAGTATTTTTTTATGAGTTCATTATTTGACTTATTTGGCTGATGTCATTCAGATATTAAAAGACTAGCATATGAGAAAGAAAGGATATGCTATTGTCTAAGGGTAGTACCCTTTTTCTCCTGTATGACATTATGGGGCCTGTTTTACTTATAAGTCTGAAAATTGCTTTAAAATTTAAGAGAAGAATTTCATTCTACTTCTATTCAAGATAAGTTTTACATCTGTTTTCTTAGAAAAAAATTGACCTAGCTGATATGTTTCAGTCCAATTTGTATTTAATTATTTAAATGACCCTAAAGCGTCCAATTTTGAAACTTGTTCGAGCATCTTGTCAAAGTGCCTGATTATATTAACCTTTCCATAGAGAGTCAATCAAAGGTAGCTCAACTATGGTGGCAGTGGGCGGGACAACAGATGGATTAGAATTGCACCCTGTGGTGACCTGATGACAATCAGATGTCCAGCCGAGAGGGATCATTTGGAGTTAGGTTCACCAGTACGTCGCCAAGTTGTCTAAAACATGCTCTTAATTTACACCGCGCATTTTATTTTAAGCAAGAACTGATTTAGAGACAACATGGGCCAGATACTTCATGTTCACCTAATTAGATAAATGAGTGAATGTCCTCAGTCCTAGAATCAAGAATATTAAAAAAATCAGTTTGGTGTTCAAATGATATAAATGTATATTTTTGATTAGTAGAAGATACTTAGTAAGTACATTTGTTTTTTTGCTCGACATACACGTCAGAATTTTTATCAATAATTCAGGCACTCCTAGCTTATAAGCCTACAGAAGCAAATCCCCGATACAAACATGGTTAAATCAACTCTGATCGAAGACATGGGCTTTTAATCACCTAGGCTAAAAGCTCCTGGTACCGGTTGTAGCTTTTGACATTTTCAGGAAACTCGCTGAATTCAATTTAGGAATTAGAACAGAAGTGTTTGCTTGGCGTGAGATAAAAATCACAGAATATATCACAGGTTACATTTCAGTGCAGTTGAAAGATGCTGTACTGAGTGGGACATCAATTTGGGACCGTAATTTTAAGGGTATACCCAGGACAAAGAATGCAAATTAAAAAAAAAAATTATAGATTTCAAGGAAGTGTTGAGTATGGTACATGTATTAGCATTATGGTTGCAAGAAGTGTGTGTGTGTGTGTGTGTGTGTGTGTGTGTGTGTGTGCGTGCATGTGTGTGTGTGTGTGTGTGTACTTGTCTGTTAGTGTGATGTAATCTTGCTCACATTCCATAATCCTCTTTATCTTTCCAGAAAACTTGTTAATGTTGTAATGCAAGATCAACATAATTATAATTTCTTCTGTTTGCCAGTATGAAATCTATAGGATGTTACCAAGCAATGCACCACTAATTTTCGGACATTTTAATGCAGACAAGCCCAATGGTACCCCGAGTTTCAGAGATCATTGTCAACTAAACCCCAACTATCAGCATGACTCTGCTTTGCTCAGAAACTCAGGGTAACCAATGAAGGACATTGCAAGTAAAAAAGTATATTAATTACTAAAAAAGCATCATACATGTATGAATACTTCTTCACCCCACCTCTCGATCTTTCATATCAGTAGAAATATTCTTTGAGCAGCCAGAGTGACTCCGTGAAGTACATTTTGAATTTGTTGGCTTCAGAAGCCATAAAGGGGAGAATAATGGAGATTGCTGGTAAATTCATAATATTATGTTTTCGGAAAGTGACCAGAAACTTGTAGACTGATATGATGTCTGATGGTCAAGTATCTTGGGCTAAAGGATAATTAAAAAAGTCAAAGAAATTACCTTTGGTTTAAATAGGTTTTCATAATTATAATAATGATTATAATAATAAAATTATAATGGCAACATTATTTATGATTATAATGAAAATGATTATGATTTATTGAGGATAAGTTTACATTAATAGGTTCTTTAGACTACGTTCTCTATACAAAGTGTATTATAAAAAAAACTATATGAAACATCAATCAAAGGATAATTACATGCATTAAATGAGTTAACAATATTCCATAAGTTCTCTAGACAACTATCCTTATGCAAAGTGGACTAGTCAAAAAATGCATGAATCATCAATTGAAGGTTAATTGCATGCAAATTCACATTAAACTCATTCGCATTAGGAGGTTCTCTGCACTAGTGGATTACAGAAAAGAAAAAAAAAAGTACTGTGAAAACATCAACTGGAGGACAATTACATGCATTTATGCAACATGGTGACTAAATAAGTAAATTAGCATCCTTCTGTGAAATTAGTGTCTAGGGGAATAAGGCATCCATCTTACTTTGAAATCAGATACTAGGAGAAGAAACTTTTAAAGGACACCATGATCTTAGTCATTATATGTCGGTAAAAAAAATAGAATGAATCGGGAGGATTTTGCTGTTCTGTTAACAATGCTTCTCATGCACTCTTGCTATTTAAAGGCAAAGGATCAAACATGTCAATGCATTTATCCAGTTTGAACACTCAGGTGTTATAGTTTAGGGCACTCACACAGCTACAGGTATCTTGTTTAAAAGTTTGCTTAGAATTGGTCAAAATCCTCATTCACAGATAACATTACTTATGGATCATCAGTCTTGATTGCAATTAACATGTGGGTCCACATACAACAACAACAACAAATTTGAAAGGCTAATTGCTGTTGACTTGGGTTGAATTTGATTGAAGACATGCTGTGGGGCATTGACTTAATTGCAAACAACACTGCCGACCTGGGCTGACAAATGTAACACATGCCATGAAGTTGAAATGATACAGGGTAGCATAAGTTGTGAAAATGACTGATGCTCTGTAAGTAATATGTGTTGACAATGTAAATCTAGATGTGCAAATGAGCTTAATGGAAATGGATCCTTGCTTTTTTTCCATGAAAACTAATTTGATTGAACGAGTTCAACTGAGTTGTTGTTACACAGACAGATTTCCTGGCTTTAGATGATATCAAATTTCCTGGTATATTTTCACGTCTTCATAAATCAATGCAAATGGTTACATAAATGTCAATACTGTAAATGAATTGTCATCCAGTTTTTTTTTTTTTTTTTTGTATTTTTGTTTAGATGAAAAAACTGTACGAGATTGATTGACTCTACAGGTATTGTGCTGAATACAATTATCTTTTCTTTACTAGATCAAAAAAATCTTCCTATCTGACAAAATGTTCTAAGACTAATCAAATAAATTGTATTGCCTTGCCTTCATTGCAATTCATTAAGTTGGAAATTATTATCAAAATTGATTGCCCGGGGATTTGGAGGGAATATCATTTTCGAACTCTTCCAAATACAATGTTAATTGTCAAGTTATTTGCATTTAGGATACTGTGACATTTCTGACATGTGTCTAATTATTTTACAGTGACGGCACATCAGCAGACAAAAACGTCAAAGTTTATTTTCCAGGTAACACTAAACATTCTGAATTTCAGTCCAATGTCCTGGTTCCTGTCAAATAAAGACCTAGCTGTTTCACAAAAGTCTGGAGTTTGTGGGCTAAGCTGAGACTGCTAAAATTTGATAGCCAATAATACAAAGTCGGTTTTGTGACATTGGTCATGCTCCAAAATTATAATTTTAAATGGTTAGCTCAAAATAAATATATTTGTCCTGCCTCTAGCCTATGCCTGGGCAATACATTATTGTGCCATCAGCGCTGAAAATAAATACCTCGATCAAGACATTCTGTCACAATGTGTTTGAGGAGTCACTGTGTAAGAGACCAAAAAAGAGATAAGCATCATTAAGATTCTTTCTGAAATGCAATTTTGTTGGTAAATTTTAAGTAAGCTAAGATTTTAGCCCAAAAAATGACTGAAGATTTTTTGAGAAATAGGTCCCAACTGCAGGTGCTAGTGGCCAATTCAGTTTGACAGGTGACAGGTCTAGAACTCTTAGATTGTGAAAGTAGAGTTTTAAGATATTGCACTAAGTGTGAAATAGGAAAGACATGTACATGTTGTCTTACAGGAAGTATGAGCACCAATCAGAAACTTCACAGGTTAGAAATAAGACCCTGAAAATACATATATACTGTAGCTGGTCAGGGCCCTGTAACTCATAAGCATTGCGATCGAGCGCAAACATCTCAATTCCATAACTCGCCCATACTTACCCCATATTTCGAGTTACAGAGCCCAGGTCTGTAGGCAGATCTAGAAGGAGAGAGGGGGAAGGGGGAAAGGAACAAACTTCTTCTGGCTGGAAAAAAATCTGCTCTGAACAAATATTTGATTTAGGCACTGTATGCCATTTCTAAAGTTAGGTCAGCTAAGAGGGGAAAAGGGTCGACATATACTCAGAAAAAGACCCCCAGCCTCCTTTTGAAATTGTAGCCTATAGGCTTGCATGAAAAATAAAATCAATCTATATCTAGGATTATACTGTACCAAAATTGGGACAAATGTGCAAGTAGAACATATGGATGTTATTGCTTAGGAGCAAATTATTTTACTTGAATATAATAAGCTTTTCATGATAAAAATGGGAGGACTGTCATCCTCTATGATTAGTTTTCAAAATTAGTGCAAGTTATATTAACAGAGCAGTATGATTTAAGTGGGACTAAGGAAAAAATTAAGAATCAAAACTGGATAAAATATATAGGATGGCAATCTTTATTGTAAAAGTACTTCTGATCAAATAGTGATCGTCTAGATTGAAGCCATAATTAATTTTCAAACTTGGCAAATTCATTATTGAGATCCTCTCATATAGTTTCAATTTCCTGTGACATTTCAAGTCATAACAAAGTAAAGATCTATACCATATCGTCATCCTGTGCCATAATTCTCTAACTCGCAAAACAGCTCCATTTCCCGGAGGAAAAATTGATTTTTCTTCAGACAAGTCATTCTGTTTTGCCGTCTGACTACATCCCCCATTGTTAATAGTGGTTTTCTATACAGGATCTTTTCCTTTGAAAAAAGTCTGCAAAATTCAAATGAGGCCATTACTACAATGATGATACTTCAGGTTTTTCAATGACATTTTGAAAAGTCTTCCCTTCATCGATAAAATTGGTTTTCCTTCTGAAAAATTTATTTCCGGTTTTGTTGTATGACAATTATGATTTAAGCATACAATTCGACTGTTGATGCCATGTCTCAGAATATGTTTGCTTCACAGTCACTTTGTTTTCATATTTTTTGAGGGTCATATACCAGTACTTTGACAATTTCAACAGGGGTGATTAACAGGTGAAAATGTAGTTATCAAAAGAGCTGTGACTTATTGGCCCTTTTCACTTACAGAAGTACACTTAAAGAATTGTATTAAAAAGTCAAATTAAAATTGATCCAGTTCAGACCACTGCTCTTTAAGAGGTTGACTACTTAATTTCAATAGCTAGTGTGCCAATTTTACTTTAAAAAGGATCCTATGTGGAGCCTCATATTCGACATGGCCAATTAATAAACTTAATTAGGGCAGCAAGACATAGTGAACTAGAGCAGTAAAACAATCGTGTTGCTAAGTATATGCAGTCATGTTAATGCACTGTATATATACTGCTAGATGTAAAATGGGCCTTAATTTTTTACTATGATTATTGTAATTTTTTATCTGACATGTTTTTTCTGATAACATGTATGTACTCATTATACCTATCTTCTTGTATAGTATAGACCATGTTTTGATTTTGGCTCTTTTTGTGAAACTGAATCCATAAAATAAAAATTGGACAATGATTTGTACATGAAGGTAGGCAGAGCTGTCCTAGCTGCGATCTGTTTTCGTCTAGAAGTAAAGCCATTCTGGAAGATGTACACTGGCCTAAAAAAGGCTTGTAATGATGACCGACACACACACACACCCATTGGCATGGTAAAGAGACATAAGTCAGTCCATTTGTTAACCAGATTACAGATTAAACCCTTGCCAATAATCATAGAAAAAGAATGAAAGTAAAAGGCTATTGCTTCTGGCTTTTTTTTGTCTAGATGTTGGCTATTACATGAAGTCATTTGGTATATCTGGGAGCTTTTGTGAAGACTATAAACCATCCTTTGGGGAGCAATTATGGGCAAGAGATTGAAGCGTTAATGTTTGATTTTTTTTTCATCGCCGTCTGTTTGATTTGTCCGAGAAGAATGCTTGGTCTGCTAAAGCTGAAATAGGCTTATTTATTTATTTATTTATTTATTTATTTATTTACAGAGCCCTTCATTCATAAATAATGATAAACAGGAGAATTTTGAAAAGTGCAAATTCTCTACAAATTCTTATAATTAAAATCAGCTACAATGCAGTCATAATTAAGATAATCCAATCCTGTTTGACGAATGTGGAATTAAATTTCTAAACAACTGAATTTGGACAGTTGGTTCTTGTGTACTTAACTTCTTAGCCTTCCCATGTCCTAGCATCAGGGCATTGAAGCTAGTATTTACCAGAGTTGAATTATGACTGTAATTAAATTGATAATCCTATCAATCAGTTGATAATCAATGTCATTTTATTAGGATAGGTAAAGCATAGTGTACTTTGCTAAATGGGGTGAATAGATATTAGGAGCTTAGGGGTCTCTGTAAGTGCAATTTGTACCTAGTTAGATAAAAAAAGTCAATGGTTTAGGGATGGAACTAAGACTGGTGGTGAAACAAAAATTAATTTAATATTTGAATTTTATTTTGTAATTTAAGTAATAATAATTCATTAGAAAATATGACCAAGAGGTTAAAGTTCTACATTTTGTAGTATCAAAACAATGGAATAATGAAAATCTTGAAAAGAATTATGCAATAATTATACTTGAGTTTAATAAATTATGCTTATATGTGATTTTAAAAGGGCAGTTATTTGTGGTAATCTCTTTTAACATTACCCATGAAAACATAAAATTATATCTTTGAAAAAAGCTGACTGAGTAAAATACATGTAATCAAGTAATAATTTTTTTTTCATTTCAGTTCAGACAAGTGACCCACTGTTTCAGTGTGATTTTGGGCTGAGGTTGAATGTCACAGTGAAGACCCAGAATTGTGTCAAAACAGGTAGGCTGAGAGAGAGAGAGAGAGAGAGAGAGAGAGAGAGAGAGAGAGAGAGAGAGAGAAAAGAAAATAGAGAGAGACTTTCCAGGCCTGTAGCCAGGGGGGGTTCGGGGGGTTCAAAAGAACCACCCTTTTTGCTGGGAGAAGGTCCACTCTGGGTAAAATTTGATATAGGTACATGAAGTTTTTATGGAAAAAGGTCCACTTTTTCAGAAAAAGAACCCCCCTTTTGAAATTGCTGGCTACGGGCCTGCTTTCCTAATCAGTTACTTTTAGTGGAGGGAGAGGAAGGGAAATATACCATATAGTCGAGCAGAAGGATGGAAACACAGAGGCAGGCAGGTGTATATACATATAAACAGACAGACAGACATATTGAAAAGCAGACAGTCAAAATTTAAAAAAATTAATTTCTTAATTCAAAAATCTTGAGAAAGGAACATTAAAGAAGAAAATCACAGAATATAACTGCATGTGTAAGGTGGAAATAGAATGTCTAGGACTTTTGGAGAGATAGAATTGGATTGTTCTGAAATACGTGCTTCATATGAAACATCTCTCTTCAAACTGTTTATAAAATGACATATTGACAGCAAGCACATGCTTCTCCCTAGAAACAAGAGTCTGACTCCATCTGCCTATATTATAGGGATATTACCATTTGTTCGTGTATTTGAAGTGCTTGTAAAAGCTGCAGTGCTCATGGGTATAATAATAATTGCATTGGTGAATACTAAAGCCTATTGGGATCATATTGTTAGGGATGTAGTTACTATAAATTAATTGCTTCATCATGGTAATGTGTTTCTGGCTTTGAAAGTCTAGCAATAGGAGGCATGAAGAATAATTTTGGGATTGGGACTCTATATACAGTATATAGAAAAACAATCTGTGAGAAATCACACCTAAATTCTTAGATAAGATTTTATTCCGAGGTAGTAAAGGCCATTGATTAACTCCCTGCCTCTCTCTCCCCCCCCCCCCCCTCCCAAACATACAGTGCCCCTTAATTTTTCAAATTTTTAGAATTTCATGATTAAATCATTTTGGGACTTGGGTTTTCTTTCTCTGTCTGTCTCTCTCTCTCTCTGATGCACACACATTTTTTTCCCAGCGGAATTGTAGGTCCACCCCATGCTACTGAAGGGAAGAAAAAAATCATGGAGTCAAGAGGATTGTCATCATGAATGCCACATAAACATTGCACCATTGTTTAAGAATGTAAATTGCAGCAGGGATAGGATAGTGATTTGACTCTTACTTATAGTCATCTTTTCTCCTTCTTTGGCAGTCTGGATTTGCCAGTAGCTACATGTAGATTGCAAAGCTAAGTCACAAAGCCAAAACAGGTTCACAAAGCCAAGGCAGAGTTTCCAGTAGAGATTTTTAAAAAAGTAACCCCAGAAATAGAGTTCTAATTAGTAAGTTGTGGTTGCCATTAAATTCACTGCCTTTACGTTGTTTGTTTCAAAATTGGGTTATTGGGGTCCATTATTGTTTGGCACTTCTTCCCAGCACCATTATTGTGTTATTTTGGCAAGAGGTTTCCACGTGTTCATTATATGAAGGCATCGCTCCAAATTCCCTGTTTGTTCGACACTTTTTCACTGCATTTAATTTAGTTCACATCCAATGTGGTTACTACATTGCAGATGTGAACAAAGATTAATAATATTACCCAAAAGTCACCTGTGAGACACACTTGCCCTGATCCTTTTTAGAGTTCATGGACTTTTTTCAAATGAAAAGTTTTAGTTGGTGGCAGTATTCCAAGATGGTGATAAAAAAAAGCGCTGATGAAAACACTCTGAAAATACTGAAAATGCAAACAGTGCATTTTAGTCACTTTTTACTATTTTGGGAAAATTGGTCTTGTGAAAAGGTTAATGTCTTTTCATTTAGAAGTATGAGAAGCACTGGTAGACTACAGATTCAAATTGATTTTATAACTGCCTGTAATTGTCAATTTAGTATTTGTATATATTCAATATAGAAACCTTTAATTCAATTCTTGATTACTACATCAAGAAATACATTCAATCAGGGCTGATCTGCCCTTACCATGAGTTTGGTTCCACTGCCAGCTAAGAATGATCTTGTTTACCTACATAACCTTTTGGCCTTCAGTTTGTGAGTCTAAAATGGCTAACAGTCTTGCAAAAAAATGAGAAGTCGACCACATTGCCTGTTTTGTAATTTTGTTGCAACCACTCAAGACAGTATGGATTATAAGAATGATCTAATTTTAAGATTAAATAATGACTTAAAATACAGTATCTGTAAAGTTCACAATTTTCACTCCACTGAATAGATCCAGTAATTACCGTACTTCCAGATCTCTACAATAAAGTTCTGACTGATTAAATGTCATACTGGAACTGAGTAATGTTGCATGATCAGGATGGTGTGGCTATCTCTGGGGTCCTCTGGTTCAAGAGTTGGCTTTATACCAGAGGGCAAAACTGAGATCGGTGACAAATAAATGCAAGCGAGGGTTCTTAATTTTGTTGGCAGACTTTGAACAGTCATGCACTTTGTACTATACTGTTTTTTTTTCAATCTGTATTACGTTATTCATAGTGCAACTGGAAATGAAAAAGACGTGTTGTTTTTGAAAATTATTTCTGTGCTCCATTAAGTTGAGAAAATGGTCTTATGATTCCCTTGTGGATTAAAAACTGAGAGTGTATCACACAAGTGGTAAACCATTGCTTTATATCATCACAGTTATACAGTACATCTCCATTTTTTTATTCCTAATTCTGATTATAGAGCCATTGCATTAAATGTCATTTTGCTATTTTATTTGTTGATTAGGCTGATTTGCTTGTGCTGACTCATATTTTTGGACAAAGATTGTTGTTGCACGTTGCTTAACGTTAGAACTTTATACTGCTAGGTATGTGTGTCTGTGTGTACGTGTGTGTGCATGTATGTGTACATGTGTACGTAAGACCCCATTTCCAGAGATTAGATCGATCTACTTTATATCGACCTAACTCCCTGGGGGTTCACGCTAAATAGCCGTCAGCCAGGCGGACACGAAAGTTAATTACCCCCTTACAGCTTGTAGTAGGCGGGACGGACATTTAAGCCGGATTATCTGACAGTAATCTAGTGAGACTCCCCGCGGGGATAGATCGATCTAAAAGCTCTGGGAATACAACCTATGTGTACATGTGTGTATATATAATATGGTGGTGTGTACATGTGCGTATGTATAAAATGGTTGCGTGTAAACGTGTGTTATATATGTGTTTATTGTTTGTGTGCATGTACAGGTATTTATGAGTGTATGCATGTAACATACATGTACACATGCACATGATCCATGCTTTTGTCTAGTAGGTACTAGTACAGTAACAAATGGTTGACTCTGAGTATGGAAAATCATGCAAAATATGTTGTGCATGTATAACATTGATGTCAAATAGAGGTGTATGGTCATACAAGCACTCATGTTTGAAACACAGGAACAAATTAAATATCATGGTTTGATCATTGGCGGATAACTGTTGCACGTTCAATTTGCAAAAAAGCTTACAGCTTTTGGTGTAATATGAATTAGGTACAATTTAATCTTCTTTGATCTTTTCAAGAGTATACCAGAAGCAATTCATGTAGCTATCTTTCATCCTCAAGTGTAGCCTCTAAGGATTTCTTTGCTATTAACTTTACATTACTGTATTTTCTAGGAACATTTGCAGGGAATTACACAAGAGAATTATAGGATGTGTGTGACCAGCCATGCAGAGAGAGATCTAGGGATAGATGTGTTTTCTTTCCTTTTTTGAATTTTTTTTTCAGGGAATGGTGGGCAGAGAGGATACAAATGAAACACAATTAAAGGATATATATATATATTGGAAAGTTGGAAAGGGAATGCAGATAAATGGTTTGCAACTTGAGATAATCAGTATTTTTGTATGTGTTCCATTTAATTTTTTCATGAAATGAAATTTGGTTACATACTTTTTGGAACAGAAGCTTCATGTGGCTGTACATGTCATGGAAAATTATATTTTCCTGCAGGTGTAATCAAATCCAATCTTTCACCCTCCTTCTCGAGTTTTTTTTCTCTGTGTGTGTGTGCGTGTGTTGGGGTGTGGGGGGAGGGGAGAGGAGGTAGTGGGAAGGGTGAGGCACTCATTAAATCATTACCTGTTGAACCCTCTAGAGAAAGCAGTGTGAATAATGATGATGAAATAAAGTGTGTGAGATGATCCCCCCAGGTATTACAAGATGTAACTGCATCCATCACTATAAATATTTCATAATCCTAATTTCTTATTTTATTCCCAGGGTGACCACATTTGCTACTTCTTATCTATGACTGTGACAGTGATAGCAATTACCCTCTTTCTTTTGTCCTCAGGCGCGGTATCAATGTAGGTGTTGCCACGGTTTCTCGGGGGATTTCTGCGATGATCTAGACGCATGTGTCAGTAACCTGTGCCAAAACAATGCCACCTGCGAAGATCTTCATAATGATCCAACGGGGACTCATTTTCGGTGCAGTTGCCCTAAAGGTATCCTGTAAAGAAATTCTTAGTTTTCCCCTTAGAAATAAGCATCCTCATTAGTAATGTGTCTAGCAAGCTCTTGCCAAACAGTTAATGAAAGTGTTTCGACTCCACCTGCTTTGGTTGTTTCACCTTCTCTTTTAGCCAGGACATGGTTAGGCTAGTTCTTTAAACATTTTTTGATCTGGGATAAGATTAGAATTAGTTTTCATGAGAGGATAAAATCCTATGAGATTGAAGCAAGGTCATCTGATCTATTGCCCAATTAAAAATATATATTTTGTTACTTAGTGTAAAACTTATGTTTCAAACTGGTTAGAACATTATCATGTTTCATATTTTTTCTAGGGTATATTGGAGATTTATGTGAACATAAGTTAGAAAATCCTTGTGACAGTTCACCATGTGCTAACAATGGCTCATGCACTCCAAATGAGCTTAATTATGCATGTGCATGCATGCCAGGATACAGCGGGGACCATTGTGAGGTGGAGATTAATGAGTGCGACAGCAGTCCTTGCAAGCACGGAATATGTGTGAAAGAAATTGGAGGATACCAGTGCTTTTGTATTCCAGGTACCTTTTGTTTTGTAGCAAAATACAAATATTTCAACAAATTGTAAAGAAAATTGTATAGAAAATTAATTAATAATTCTATTTTTAGCTAAAGAAAATCATCTTAGTATTTGGCAACACTTTGAACTCATAGAGTTACCAAAAAAGATACATTCTGTAAAATGGTTAGAAGATTATAAATTAATAAGTGTTATTTCATATATGTATTCAATATTTCAGGTCATGGTGGGAAACACTGTGACATCGAGTACAACGAGTGCCAGTCCAACCCATGTAAGAACTCGGGGTTCTGTGTAGACAAGGTCAACGACTTTGAGTGCGAGTGTGGGCCAGGATACAGGGGCAAGGATTGTTCTGAGAAGGTGATAGTCTGATCTCTCTCTTTCTTTCTCTCTCTCTCTCTCTCCATGGCCAGTTGATAATGATGTAAAAGAAAATATAGCCAAGGGAAATTGAGCTGAGTTTTATCAATTTTCTAAACACTCTCTCTCTCATAACATACCTCATATGAAGTGAGTAAAATTCCACTATAACCTCAGCATCTTATTTAATTGTATTACCATCAACAGGGTGTGCATGTACACTGCAATTTTAATTTGACACCAACAAGTTAAAGCCTTGTGACATTTGTACCATTTCTCCTGATAAACAGCAAAATCCTGTCACATTACGGTGTTACAGTTTGTGATGTTAAAATTGGCCCCATGCCATATGTTTCTAGATCAGGGTACGATGTATTGCTTAGACGTATTAAGTCACACAATACATGACGGTCAAAATCAGTAAAATGCTGATTTTCTTTTCTGTACAGGTGGACCTGTGTTCCCCCAACCCTTGCCAAAAGGGATCCATGTGTTTTGATCATGGAAATTATTTCAGCTGTAAATGTCATGCAGGATTTGCAGGTACTTAATATACTTATTTTTTTGTTTGTTTTGGTTAATTTTACTTGTTATTTTTCATACCAAAATTTTTATAATCTGTAATAGGATGTAACTGAGTTTGTGCATAAGTTCCCAGATGTGTTCACATGATATCTTATTTTTATTTTATAAAAAATCATATGCAGATATTAAGAATAAGTTGAGTATAAATCTACTATGTATTACATTCATTACGTAGTTTACATGTAATATAGACTGATATGCCTTTTTCCCTGCATTCAGTTCTATGAAGATTGGTATTTAAGATTGTTATCAGTGGTAAAAAATATGAGACTCAGCTAAGATGTAGTCATCTAACCTGTAATGAATCTGTCAATCCAGTTGAATACTAATCAATTTTAATCCAATATTGGCGTCTCAACATTGAAGATATGGTGATAATAATAGCACCAGTTTACAGGGGACAATCAATAGGGACATGTTTTTAATCAATCTAGAAAAAAACGTCATTTCAGCTATTGCGATTATATCCCATATGAATTTGTGATTGAGTAAAGCATGAAGTCTTTGGCATATTTTTCTGGGGCTCAGCTAGAGTGCATTTTATTTTTTGGTGCAAGTTAAGTCATACTGTTCAGATACAAGAAAAATTACATTGAAATGAGATGGCAGTACTTTTAGCACAAGGTTTGTATTCAGGATTTGGATGAAAGTGTGCATATCATGCCACCAGATATGGGCAGAAGATAGGTGGATTTGGTATAATTGCCGCTGCCCCTGTTAGCTTGTCTGCCTACAGCATATCCAAAATCTTTTGATCGTCTGCTTGTCAGGTTTCATGAACTATTATGTACTTGACGGTTTTCATCAATTTTTGCCCACGCATTCCTGTAAGAGCAGAGCGAAGATATGAGTTGTAAAAATGCAGAAAAGAAGTGACAGAAAATCTTTCAATTATCCACTCTTGCAGAAAGTTGAGATTTCTTAATATGTATTATTGATGAGAACAATGACATCATTCTAGCCATGCAGTGGTTTTCTCAGCCCAGAAAATGCCAAACTTATTTTCATTCAGTGATATTTTTAGAAAATGACAGTGAAAAGATATGGGGCTGTTCTCATATAATAATTGAAAATAAGTGAACTGTCACTAAGATATTAATAAAGGGGCATTTAAAACTTTTTCAGAAATGGAAGCATTTACCCTGTCTCATGCATGATTTTTTTTCTTTTTAAATAAAAAAGCCCCTGGAAAATTAAAAAGAGTGCATCTTCCTCCCCCCCTCCTCCTAACCCATTAACCTTGAATTGTATTTGAATCAAAACATTTGTGATTTCATGTCATTAATGTATGCTATAGATGGCTGTGAGTATTGGAAACTTGATGCAATTCGTAAACTAAAATGTTCAGACAGTTAAAGATTAAGAGACATGACCTGTAAGATGGAGGGTCTCGAAGGGTTGAAATACATAACATAGCCTTAAATATTTCAACATTCATTGTGATTGAAGATTTTTAAAAATGCACAATGATACTCAACCATGTTCAACATTTTATGATTTCAGGCCACCAGTGTGAGATTGACATCAATGAATGTGACTCGTCACCCTGTAAAAATGGCGGCAAATGTCATGATAAAGTGAATGGCTTCTTCTGTGACTGCCCTGCAGGCTATGTTGGTACACGGTGCCAAACCAAAGGTAACAATTAACATCTTTTCTTTATTATTATTATTATGATCATTATATCTTGTAATGAACTGATGTTTTTTATACAAATCACTGATGAAGATTTGTTTCCTAATCTAGTATCCTACAATTTTACAGAAAACTCACAAGACAAACCGCTGTCTGATGTCACTCACTCAAGTCATTCCTCCCGCAGTGTGGAGCATGTGCACTCCACCAACCTGTACATTATAGTGGGAACCTCCAGCGGTACCATGCTGATGGTGCTCCTGGTCCTGGCAGGGTGCTACTGCCACACACACTGGCCTGAGAGGAACTTCTGGCCCAGAAAATACAGTGAATATCAAAGGTATGTCTTAGTAATTATTCCAGTAAGAAAAATCATGTCCTTTTTTTATTTTTACAGAAAAAAATAGCCAAAGATTGCTTTAAACTCAGGCCGCAGAAGATCTGTTAGTCTGCAGATCAGCTTTGGTTGTGAATGCTTTAGTCCAGTTAAGTGAAATTTTGTACCCGCTTAAAAACAGGAATGGCATTTCTTATGTTTTAGAGGAAATTGCTTACTTACGAGTACAAGAATATGACTTTTATAAGGATTCTTCATTGATTTGTTTAATTTCAGTGTTGGAGACAAGACCAGTCAAGATCTCAGCAGTATTCTCACCCCTGGACCTTCCCATGATGCCATTTATGAAGCCAATGCATTGGACTACTCAGATAGTACGCTAAATTCACCGATTGCCAACTCTCTCAAACCAAAGAGAGTTTAGATGAAGATATTCAGTATATTCAGAGATGTGGCGCACAGGTGGCTTTTGCCCCTCTCTATCCCCTCTTTAAGCTTCTCTGAAAATGCCATTTACAATGCTACAGAACTACATGGAACTTATTGTTTTGGAATATATTTTTGCTGTCCCCTCTCCTTCTTTCTCTCGATACTTGTTAAATTGATTTGCTTTTGATGTACTGTACTGGATAGATATTTTATAAACTTTTGTTGATTTTTTTAAAATTATTATTTTTAGTGCTTAAATGGAAAGGGGTTTTATGTGACTGTATAGATTTACTTGATTTAAATTACACAGGTCACTGTTTAATTATGTAAACTGGACTTAAGCCTGTATGTATTAGTATGGAAGAAGTCTATAAATTGCAGTTATACAAAATATTATTTAATTATATGAGAACAATATCACAGTTATACAACCTGACATTTTTTCTAGAAAACTTGCATATTACTTGGTGATATTTTTTCCTCTTTTTTCAAGCTGTCTGTTGCTTTTTCTGATACTTAAACAAAATTAATTTTTTATGACAGAATAACTTGAATTTTTCAACTGTACACAAGGGTTATGTTGCTTTTTATGTATATATACTGAATAATAGTGAAAATGTGATAAAATGGAAGATGGTAATAGCAATGGCAGCAGAAAAAGATCAGTTTCATAGGTGGCTGGAATCAGTTTCTTATATAATATAGGATGTATAGTTAACTTGTTGAATATATAACAGTTTCCAAAAGACAAACCCATGGGTGTAAAAAGTGAAATCAATGAAGTCCATAATTACAGATGATGACGGTCAGTATTTTGTCCAAAAGAGGGCACCAGTGGTCAAAGCAGGTTTTGGCTTCTTCGGTTAATATATACATATAACCAGTTAGGTGTTAATAGATATTTTGTTTAAAAGAGGGCACCACCTGTTCACTGAAGTATTATTGAATATCTTAGCTGAAAAGGGGCATCTCATGTTTAATTTTTGTCCATTTTGACAAGTTTTCAATATCATATGAAGTTAGTTAAAATACTTACATAATAGTGATGTAATTATTTTTCAAATAAAATATTTTTGTTGAAATCTTTCCTTAATTTAATTTTTTGAACATTTCGGTATATTTTTCTTAAAGATATATAATGCCAATGTTTTCTTTAAATTTAATATGTTATGGTCTTATTTCTTTCCGTCCTGGGTAACATATAAAGTTTTGCTTTATTTTGACATTATGATATTAATATATAGTTATACTCTGGAGATGCTTGAAAAGTTCTCACATGAATCTCGCAGTTATAATAAATGCTTAAATGACACGTTAGCTGTAGCATGGAATTTTGGTAGTTTTTTTTTTTATCAAAGCATCATCATGAAATTGTACAACTAGTAATTTACAATATTATAGTCTCATAGTTATAATTATCTTAGCTTGATATGAGAGTAAAGTGGTACAAAAGAAATCAAAAAGTATTAATGAAAAGCATTCATTTATTTTAATATATCATCAAAATGATATGATAAGTTCTTATGTTGGATCCTGTTATTAACACATAATATATAATCATGGCAGTGGGTAAAGTTGTGCATGTAGCTCAATAAAAGGAAAGATATTTAAAATAACAAAAAAAAATTAGGGAATAATGTAATTGTGTGCTGAACAACAGAAAAGATACATGTCTAGTTTGTTGAAACTATGTATAGTAGTTCAATCTGACAATTATCAGGAACTTACATGTCAGATTTTTAAATACAGTGAGTTCAACAAGTCCATGTTCATTTGTTGTACAAAAAACTTAGCTTTGATGCTTGGAAGAAAGCACCTCCAGTAAAAAGATTAAAATTTTGTAAATAACCTGTAATGTCACAATAAAAATATATTTAACAACAGGATTTACTCTCAAGTATTGACCTTGACATCACTCTGGCTTGCCCAATAATTTTCAGTTTTATGCTATAGGTCTCTCCGCTATCATGGAAAAACTCAGTATCAGCAGATTTCAGAATTTTTTGAAGCCAAAAATAATATAATTTTTTGAGATAGATGCAGAGGGCTTCCTGGACCCCACGTACGTCATACTTTAAGACTTATTCACTAAAATAAGTCACATCTCTATTAATTTCTTAAAAAAAAAAAATATGATATAAAACACCATGCACATGTAACATGGATGAAATGTGAATGACCCTGCTGAATGCTTTCTTCAACATCAAATACTCTTTATTTTTAAAGCAGCTGGGAAGCCAAGAGGTCCAAACAAACACCATATTTCTATTGTGTTAAAGAGCACATGCTTTGGGAAGAACATGTGCCTAAAAGGAAGGAAACAAACGAAAGATAACGAGTGAGGTGGCCTCTTGCCTGATCACATGGCAGCACATCGCAAATCAGAACCCCAAGATGGAGCGATTGTTGTGAAAAAAGTTTACTATACATTTGAATATAATGTTCACTGGATAATGATGTTGCTAATTTTTTTCTTACTAATATAAAATCATTTTATGACTGATTAAATTTTCTAAATTGCATAAGAATACTTTCTTATATGCACAACTTGATTGTCATATATATAAATATATAATTATATTTTTAATGTTTTACAAATCCACTGTACTGCTATCATATGATAAATTGGACAAAAAGCTACTGGAAAACATTTTGATATAAGTTTCAATTGAAAAAGACAGACAAAACATTTGTCAAAAAGATTATTTGACATGCAAAACAAAAAACAAATGCCTCTTAAAAGCAGTACTGACAAACAAAGACAGTATATGCAGCTTAAAAATGTATCACATTGACTACAAATGTATAATAATAAGTAAGTATAATGTCTGCTCTGTCAATTGCTGAGATTTAATGAAAATTGCATGCACCATTTGAAATACCTCACAATGCCATGTGAAAAAGAATAATATCGACCTATGAAAAAATAGCATATAGCCTTTTCATATACATAATACTTTTGGCTACACCAAATAATATGCTTTCATGGCTGACTTTGAACAAGTGTGCCTGTTGGAGTTACAGCAAACAAAAAACCACCAAAATGTTCACACATTTTCTGACAGTAGGCTCCCATTCATTTGGGGTTTTGAGTGGATGATGATAATCTTATTCCAAATGACAATGACATTATCTGGTTCAATACACAGTCCTTTGAGTTTGGAAATTCAGTTAAAACTTCCTCTGTGCAAAAGATCAAATTTTGAATTTTAAGATCAAAATCTCCATTGTATTTTCAAATAAATTCAAAAATGACCCTGTGGATAATAATTTTTCCCAGTTTGGGATATACCTTGGTGAAGTATTGAGATTGGTTGACATTTTCCAAAAAATGACATTTTTTTGATAAAGGTCCAATGTAGATTGTGCATCATGACCAAAATTTTTGCTGAATCACAGATTTCTCCTGTGACAGCAACAAAGACAAAGAAATCCAAGTTGATTGAATTAATGGTAATTATCTGGGTGGGGCTTCTCCTGGTATGCTGGGGGAGCAGGAGCTGGCCCTGTGGTCGCCCCTTGGGGGCAGACTGCATAGTAAGCCACTGGATACTGCCCCTGGGGCGCCTGGTAACCCTGGGGGTAGGCCCCTGGGGCGCTGGCTCCAACCCCAACAGGTGCCATGGGGACAAATGCATGTTGACAAACCTGAAATGTAGCATAGCATAATCACAAACTATAATAGAAGTGGTTGCAGCTTCTCTAGTGTACAGTTCTTTTTAAAAGAGTCAATGTTGGGCCAGACAAAGTTTATAAGATGATTCATTACTAGTACTAGCATCTCTACTGCTATTACTGACCATCAGAAATTAATATTTATCTTTTTACAAATCCAGTTGTGTCGCTGGTAATAAATACATCTCCAAAGATGTTAACTACACTAGGCTAGATAAAAAGTCACCATATCAAAGCTCGTCAATAATAACAGGCAGTCACTAATTCTATCACCTGTTCAATTTGGAAATCCTTGAAGCAATGACTGAAGTTGATCACTCACTTACCCTTTGTTCTCTGTTCATGCATTTCAAGTCCATACCAACACAAACCATGGCATAGATCTAGAATTACAACATAGTCTTATAACAATTAAATCTGTACTATACAGGTTTTAAAATGTCTGAAGTCATATTTCTTACGCCTGAATATTCTGAAAGCTTTGTGTAACTTTTCCAATTCAGAGCTTTAAGATAACAGAACTTTTTTCAGTAAAAGTACTAGTACCTGATGTCAGCATTTTTATCAAAATGTACAATGATTTGTAAGTGGGAGAAAATGGCTTTTTCTTGAGGAAAAAATAGATTTGGTGAGATGTATAATGTACAGTTAATTTACAGACAACACAGGAGAGTCTAAGAGAACATTTTATCTTGCTTATTATAATGAACACATAGCTTAAAATGACTATGCAAGGTACCGAGCCAGAAGAAAAGGGCCTAAAGCACACTAGTCTTATAAATACTTACACAAATGCCCAGCACGATTAATTGTACTGCTATTACAGCAATTGTCCATGCTATGCCTGCCGAGGCTGAAATAAAGATTCATATTGACAACATCATATTACACACACATATTCAAATACTCCATTGAGGACCTGAGGGGGGGGGGAGGGGCAAGTCTACAAGCACAGGGTCAAAGAAAAGGGGTTCGGAGCATAGAAATGGGCATACATGAGGCATATTAAAGGAGTTAAGGAGCAGAGATAGGAAAATGAAGGGAGTTTTGGGGCATAATAAGGGGGTAAAGGGGCAACAGAAGGGGGGCACAGGTAGGGAATGGGTATAAAAACTTCTCTTCTCTCTCTCTCTCTCTCACACACACACACACACACATAAACATTCATGAAAACTCGTGAACTTTTCACTTATTATACCATCAGCGTAGTGCTTTATAAAAACATAGCTGACATAATTATGTAACATAATGTATCAACATATCCAATCTCTTAAATTTAACTAGACTAGTTTACTTATGTATAATATAAATTGATATTCCTTTAAAATTTAAGATTATATGCCAGAGAAATCTCCTTGATACTGTTACAACAATAATTCAGGTTTATAATAATATTTTAATTTTTTCACACAAATGTAAAAGAAATCTCCCTAATTGGTACTTACTCAAAACTACAGTCATGTAAAAACATTGGAACAACATTAAGAAACACTGCAAGCCCGTAGCCACAAACCAGGGGATGTAGAATGTTTTCTTTCTCTGAAAAAAATTTGAAATCAGGATCCTCAACCATTTAAGAAGAATATTTATCAATAATCAACTTCAAATATTACTCAAGAAAGATTTAGCCTATTTACAATGTATAATAACCAAGGGGGGTGATCTCACAAGATGGAAGAATGGCGAGTTAAGATTCATAATTCCAGGATTTTATCTTTTTTACAAAAAGTACACTTAAAATAATATGAGTAAGGAGTTAGTACATATCATGGCTTTTTTTGGTCCCAAATATGCACATAAATGAGCAAAAATGCAAATAAAATATAGCACTGGAGCTGAGCTTACTATAGAAACTGCCCTGATTGGTGATGGAGCCTTTTGATGCATACTAAAACAGGCATAGGTAAGCTCAGCAACTGTGCTCAATTTGATGTAAAGGTAAGATTCTTTGCCATTGTTCAAGTTGGATCAACTTAAAAGGTGAAAAACTCGACCTGTATTTTATGAATATTCATCAGTTCCGTAGGTTTGAAGACATTAGGTAAAATCTTTTTCCACTTATTGTTTTACCCCTGAAAGTGCATGGCAACAACAATGACGGCGACCGAAGACAGCTACTGTGACAACAGGTGCAGGTGACGGCTATGTGTACACAAAAATCTGTGTCTGTACATAAAAAAAGAGAGAAAAAAATCTGAAGGTCAATCTCTAAGCTCACCTGTACTGCACCAACTATTGTAAGAACTGAGGACACAATCCAGAACAACCAGAGTATGGATCCTATGATCAACACCACATACTCCATGGTCTGTAGACTCTTATCTCCTATCATTAGAGCTGGTAAGCAAAGGTTATTAACATATTATTAAACATTGTCTATATCTTATGTGTTAACAACATTGTTGCACATTCTGTTACCATTTTTGAACAAATGTTTTTGAAAAATTGTAATCAACACATCAGAGCAAATAATTATATCATGTTTATAATATTATTTAATATTAATAATAAATAAATGTATATTTTAATAATGTGAATTAAGGTAGATGAAATTGCAGAAATCATAATTTTTACAAGCAGATATCTACATTTTCATTATTTTTACTATGAAAACTCAAGAACTTTGATAATGAACATCAATAAGTATAAAAAATGACATTTAATTCTTATAACTCATACATATGTACCTAATTTGGGTTGAGGCATTCTCTCTCTTGTCCCTATGTGTGTGAGTCAATGTACACACGTGCATCTGAGAGGGAGGGATTGAGAGAGGGGGAATGTGGGGGGGGGGGGGCAGATGATACTTACNGGTACAATAACCAAGGGGGGTGATCTCACAAGATGGAAGAATGGTGAGTAAAGATTCATAATTCCAGCATTTTATCTCTCAAAAAAGTACACTTAAAATAATATGAGTAAGAAGTTAGCACTGGAGCTGAGCTTACTATAGTAACTGCCCTGATTGGTGATGGAGCCTTTTGATGCATACTAAAACAGGCATAGGTAAGCTCAGCAACTGTGCTCAATTTGATGTAAAGGTAAGATTCTCTGCCATTGTTCAAGTTGGATCAACTTAAAAGGTGAAAAAACTCGACCTGTATTTTATGAATATTCATCAGTTCCGTAGGTTTGAAGACATTAGGTAAAATGTTTTTCCACTTATTGTTTTACCCCTGAAAGTGCATGGCAACAACAATGACGGCGACCGAAGACAGCTACTGTGACAACAGGTGCAGGTGACGGCTATGTGTACACAAAAATCTGTGTCTGTACATAAAAAAAGAGAGAAAAAAAATCTGAAGGTCAATCTCTAAGCTCACCTGTACTGCACCAACTATTGTAAGAACTGAGGACACAATCCAGAACAACCAGAGTATGGATCCTATGATCAACACCACATACTCCATGGTCTGTAGACTCTTATCTCCTATCATTAGAGCTGGTAAGCAAAGGTTATTAACATATTATTAAACATTGTCTATATCTTATGTGTTAACAACATTGTTGCACATTCCGATACCATTTTTGAACAAATGTTTTTGAAAAATTGTAATCAACACATCAGAGCAAATAATTATATCATGTTTATAATATTATTTAATATTAATAATAAATAAATGTATATTTTAATAATGTGAATTAAGTTAGATGAAATTGCAGAAATCAATCATAATTTTTACAAACAGATATCTACATTTTCATTATTTTTACTATAAAAACTCAAGAACTTTGATAATGAACATCAATAAGTATAAAAAATGACATTTAATTCTTATAACTCATACATATGTACCTAATTTGGGTTGAGGCATTCTCTCTCTTGTCCCTATGTGTGTGAGTCAATGTACACACGTGCATCTGAGAGGGAGGGATTGAGAGAGGGGGAATGTGGGGGGGGGGGGGCAGATGATACTTACCCAACACTGTCCTATAAATTGTAACCAAGCATTCTAACACAGCAAGGACCTGAAACAAAATGTTTATAATATCACTTATTAATTAAATGTCAATACAAGGTGAACAATTACTGTATTACCTCCTAACTAGGATCCAAGGTAGATCTTGGTCCTACAAGTAGCACAAGTTTTTTTTTTTTTTTTTTTTTTTGGGGGGGGGGGTCATGCCCCTTTTTCTACTTGCATCGCCTTAATTTATTAGTATTCACGAATGAAACCAATCACACATACACTGTACAGTATGAAAATGCATGCCTATATATACCCACTACATGTGTAAATAGGAAATTATACAGGGCCGCCAAAATGTTGTTAAAATTCTAATTTCTGCACAATTCCTTATCTTTTTTGGATTGTGTGATTGCAGCTTGGTTTCGTTCTGCGAACATTGGACCAGGAAGTTGCAGAAAACGACTCAAAATTTCTGTTGTTAATATTAAACATGTTAGCAGATTATGTGAAGTCTTCCTTGAATAAATCTGGGCGAGAAATCACAAATACAAATGTATATGTATATCTGTCCACAACTGGACTACGTACATACCAGAGTCCATATCCCGCTGGCTATGCTGCCTTGTTTGAGATTCCAACAGAAACAGCAAGTTTTCATCATGGTGGAATCGGTCAGCTGCATCTGGTGTTTTTACTGCATTTGTTTACTAGCATCCTGCAGACACGAAACGGGGTCACCAAAAGTAGGTCACTGGTGCTTTTGCTGACGTCATCAAGTTGGGGGGGGGTTCTCCTGTGGTTTTGTTGGATTAGGATTATTATTGCTGGATGTTATTGTGAAGATTTTCTACATGGAGTCAGGACAATGTTGTTTTAGTTGAGAGAGAGAGAGAGAGAGAGAGAGAGAACAAAGACTACTAATGTACATAATTACAACTTGTTAATTTTCTATCATATTTTATTGTTGATATCTCAATCATGCAGTCACTACATATACCTCAGATTTCGAATGCTGACCACAAATTTGTCATTTATTTATTGAATCTCTGTCCATCTTAACATGGTCAAACTAGTCACTCACCGGTAATTATTATCAACTAAATAATGTTTATACTAAAATTTAAATAATAAATAAATAATAAAGTACAAATAAATCAACATGAACTTAATCTACACATGCCTGTCTATCATAGATTGTATTTAAAGTAGTAATGATAGCCAATTAAACATTTTATCTAAAATGACTGTGCAAACACATAATTTAATCTTCCTCACACCATTTGCAGACATCTACCTTTTTTTTTTTTTAATTTGAACTGTACTTTGCCAGATCNTGGGGGGGGGAGGGGGGGGGTCATGCCCCTTTTTCTACTTGCATCGCCTTAATTTATTAGTATTCACGAATGAAACCAATCACACATACACTGTACAGTATGAAAATGCATGCCTATATATACCCTCTACATGTGTAAATAGGAAATTATACAGGGCCGCTAAAATGTCTGCATGTTGTTAAAATTCTAATTTCTGCACAATTCCTTATCATTTTTGGATTGTGTGATTGCAGCTTGGTTCTGTTCTACGAACATTGGACCAGGAAGTTGCAGAAAACGACTCAAAATTTCTATTGTTAATATTAAACATGTTAGCAGATTATGTGAAGTCTTCCTTGAATAAATCTGGGCGAGAAACCACAAATATATCTGTCCACAACTGGACTACGTACGTACCAGAGTCCAAATCCCGCTGGCTATGCTGCCTTGTTTGAGATTCCAACAGAAACAGCAAGTTTTCATCATGGTGGAATCGGTCAGCTGCTTCTGGTGTTTTTACTGCATTTGTTTACTAGCATCCTGCAGACACGAAACGGGGTCACCAAAAGTAGGTCACTGGTGCTTTTGCTGTCGTCATCAAGTGTGTGTGTGTGTGTGTGTGTGTGTGTGTGTGGGGGGGGGGGGGGGTTCTCCTGTGGTTTTGTTGGATTATTATTGCTGGATGTTATTGTGAAGATTTTCTACATGGAGTCAGGACAATGTTGTTTTAGTTGAGAGAGAGAGAGAGAGAGAGAGAGAGAGAGAGAGAGTAAAGACTACTAATGTACATAATTACAACTTGTTAATTTTCTATCATATTTTATTGTTGATATCTCAATCATGCAGTCACTACATATACCTCAGATTTCGAATGCTGACCACAAATTTGTCATTTATTTATTGAATCTCTGTCCATCTTAACATGGTCAAACTAGTCCCTCACCGGTAATTATTATCAACTAAATAATGTTTATACTAAAATTTAAATAATAAATAAATAATAAAGTACAAATAAATCAACATGAACTTAATCTACACATGCCTGTCTATCATAGATTGTATTTAAAGTAGTAATGATAGCCAATTAAACATTTTATCTAAAATGACTGTGCAAACACATAATTTAATCTTCCTCACACCATTTACAGACATCTACCTTTTTTTTTAAATTTGAACTGTACTTTGCCAGATCTTTAATAAATTTTCTGTGGTAGTGCTTGGCTATGCAATACTGTGAAATGTGTGTGTGTGTGTGTGTGCGTGTGCGTGTGTATAGTCTATGTATCCTCTATTTCAGTATAATGATAATGTGCAGTATCTAAAGGGAATCAATAATATTTGGAATAGAACAGGTATAAACATCTGAATTCATAATTTCTTAAATCAAAAGTAAAAATTTTGCACTATAAATTTACCCTTCCATCACTAAATGACATCTATAGTCATATAACTTGGCACAACTCTAGTTTAGGTCTTACACTGTTTAAAAGAAAAAAACTTGTGAAAACAGGCTGATGGATGAATTATAATTATAATCTTTGAGGAAGTAAAAAGAAATGCACATTACACATGCATCAACTAGCAAATCTTTAAAGACTTATATCATCATCAATTTGAGATAAGTATATCTATACAGGCAAGCTTAACTGGACTTTCCATTAATTCAAAGCTATAATAAAACTAATATAAACAAAAATGGCACTGAAGCACTGGTAGCAGCAACTTTTACATTTAGTTATCGTCTCAAAGTTAATGATTCTAGAACATATATGGGTGGAAAAACTGAAAATACCATATTCTACTAAACTTAAGCAACTTCACATATCTACTCAATTCACCAGCATGGGCTTAACAGAGGTTGCACTTGAAACTTTATACATAAGTGAACAGTCATATCAAACAAACCGTTCACTATAAGGACACATCAGGATGCTATTAAAAGATCTGACAAAAAGAAAATGACAATATTTACTGAATAAGTAATTCTTAAATTTTCTCCCCCAAACTTCAATTAATGTGAAGTATGTTTTATACAAATTTCATGCAAGCATGTAACAAGGTGAAACATTTTGGGAATGTTCTTCCTGGGCTTATCTCGACTTAAAACAGAGTTCCATCTACATTTAAGGACTTTGAAAATGCAACTGCTTTTCAACTCCTTTAAACATGCAACTGCTAAATTTCTAATTTATGCCAAACTTAAATCACATAAATATATATATATGTTAAAAATTTTCATAATATTAAGCATATTTACAGGCTTCTAGTAAAACTATGACACTACAGAACAAGCTTATTTGGCAAAAATTAGCAGTTTTCTATGTAAAGCATAAACAGATCATATAATGGCCTTGTTCCCATTCTGATATACTCCTAAAGGAGTGGACTTGAATAAAGCTTTTTTGATGTGTTGGATTTTTTTAAAGAAAAGAATGCCATCATAAAATATTTCTTGCATGGTGCCAGATAACTGGTGCACTCAAAAATTGTCTGCTTCCACTGTATATTCAAGGTACATAATAATAATAATAATAATAATAATAATAATAATAATAATAACTAGAGGATCAGAGAGGCGATACCGCCTCCGAATATTGTACCACCAGCTGGAGNTTTTCCACTTATCGTGTTATCGGCAAAAGTGCACGGCGACGACGGCGACGACGGCGCCGACGGCGCCGACGACAGACGCAGATGATGGCTATATGTACAGACACATCTGTGTCTGTACATAAAAATGGCACTGAAGCACTGGTAGCAGCAACTTTTACATTTAGTTATCGTCTCAAAGTTAATGATTCTAGAACATATATGGGTGGAAAAACTGAAAATACCATATTCTACTAAACTTAAGCAACTTCACGTCTCTACTCAATTCACCAGCATGGTCTTAACTCAGGTTGCACTTGAAACTTTATATATAACTGAACAGTCATTTCAAACAAACCGTTCACTATAAGGACACATCAGGATGCTATTAAAAGATCTGACAAAAAGAAAATGAAGATATTTACTGAATAAGTAATTCTTAAATTTTCTCCCCCAAACTTCAATTAATGTGAATTATGTTTTATACAAATTTCATGCATGCATGTAACAAGGTGAAACATTTTGGGAATGTTCTTCCTGGGCTTATCTCGACTTAAAACAGAGTTCCATCTACATTTAAGGACTTTGAAAATGCAACTGCTTTTCAACTCCTTTAAACATGCAACTGCTAAATTTCTAATTTATGCCAAACTTAAATCACATAAATATATATATATGTTAAAAATTTTCATAATATTAAGCATATTTACAGGCTTCTAGTAAAACTATGACACTACAGAACAAGCTTATTTGGCAAAAATTAGCAGTTTTCTATGTAAAGCATAAACAGATCATATAATGGCCTTGTTCCCATTCTGATATACTCCTAAAGGAGTGGACTTGAATAAAACTTTTTTGATGTGTTGGATTTTTTTTAAAGAAAAGAATGCCATCAAGAAATATTTCTTGCATGGTGCCAGATAACTGGTGCACTCAAAAATTGTCTGCTTCCACTGTATATTCAAGGTACATAATAATAATAATAATAATAATAATAAAAAAAAAAAATAATAATAATGAACAAAGTAAAGAAGAGAAACATTTTTCAGTGTATCTCTCAGTTATCCTTCCTTTTAAACCTCTTTCCATCCTACATACCATCAAGCTTGGCAGCATTCAGTTACAATCTGCCATTGCGGAGTTAAAACTTCTGAATAAATAAAAAATTTTAATATATTTTACTATGCATCTGACAAAACTTTAAATATTTTTAATATTAATCTTGCCATACTGTTATCACTCAGCCTGTTGTATCTAAAAACAATGACATCCAATTGACCAGTTCTGTCTTCTAGAAATAAAATCCCCACTATTTTCCAAAATCAAGGGAAAAATTTCAAATAAATAAATAAATAAATAAATAAAAACAGTTCTTAATAAGAAATAATTCCATCCTCCTCATCTGCAGAATATCTCTCATCATCCTCCATAAATGCCTTAGCATTGAGGAGAGCTCGTCTCTTGGATGGTGGGGGGCTGCTGTCTCGCTGGGGTGATACATCCGACTCAGGGGTGTCATCTTCATAAAATCCCATGGCATGAGATGGGCTCCCTGTGGTGGGACTGGCGGGGGGTGAGATGGCCCGGCTCATCATTGCCTTACTTTCATTCCACCAGTGACTCTGAAATTGGAAAATAATGTTTTAAAGTACATTTGAAAATACATAATCAATTGAGATCTAAATTTATGGCTTTAGTTTAATTGTGATCTGTTACCATGTATTTTCAATACAAATAAAGGGTGAGAGAGTTTTAAAATATTGTAATCATATTGACTGACAACTGATATTTTGACACATGGATTTTATTGGTTTTCCAGTTCAATTTCTATTGGTTTTCCAGTTCAATTTCATCTTTATATATTATATGTTATTATTCTCAATATGTACCCATTAAAATCCTGGACCCAAAAAAGAAAATTCCAAGCCAGTTGAGTTAAAGAAATCTCAATGACAAAGATATTTTGGATTCTATTCCATTTTCAGAACTCCTTACTGTCCACTATGTTTCAATACTCACAATCCTGCCGTCTGCTCCAAACATATCCATGAAGTTGCCAATAAACTCTCTGGACTTATCCTCCCAACGGTTGAACATCTCCGTTCTCTTGTCCTCCATCTTGCCGATGAACTCCTTACTCCTTTCCTTTATATTGTCTAATTTTCTGCCTCACACGAATTGATTTCTCCTGTAAGATGAGATTATATATGAACATCAACAACCACGTAATAAATGCAGTAACGCAAGCTAATATACATAAGTCAGATACATAACTAAACAGGTGCTCAAACTATGAAGGCCAATTACAATTTTGTCATCCATCACCTTCCAAGTACTAGCTTGTCAAAAAAGAAATCTTATTGTTATTGATTTGGTATTATATTGTGAGTTAAATTTCATCACTGTTACCTTCATAAATCCCACATTCAGTTTTTTTTTTTTGACAAAGTAACAAACATATTACAAACTTTTCCTCTTTGGCACCTGCCCCTCCCCCCCTTCCCATCCCTCTCCCTCTCCCTCCCTCGACCCCCTTCCCATCCCTCTCCCTCCCCCCTCCCGCTCCCTCGACCACCAACTTACCTTCATAAAGCCCACATTCAATTCTTTGGCAGAGTAACCTCGGGCCAGATTTCTCCTGACATATATATCATAATCTTTGATTATCCTAGCTATCACATCTGTGGTAGAAATACCCTCCGTTCTGTTAGTGGCTACAAACCTGAAACACACACCAAATACAAGTATTACTAATAATTATCATTATTACCACAACCAGAGAGGGCATGTTTTTATCTTTGCTGGTTTGTTAGTTAACATGAAACAACAACAACAACATAACATATAAATTTAAATGTAAAATATATATTAATAATAATATTTATTATTATTATTATTATTATTATTATTATTATTATTATTATAACAATGGGCCTAGGCAGGATCAATAATGGCAGCCAACTAACTGGCAAATAACTACCAGTATTAACACATGCATTAAGTTGAACATGAAATCACACTTCTTTTAGCCACGTGATAAAATCGGCCTCCTTGTTTGAATGCACTCTCCGTAAACAGTAAACACCGTTTCCCTGACATGCCGGGTTATCTTCACATTAGTTTACCTCGTCAACAGCGTGTGAAGATACCTGTCCCATTAGTAATCTTTATATTTATTTATTTACATACAAGGTTCACATAACTTCTGCATACCTTGTCCTGATTATCACACATATGGTAAGTGATACGTGTACAAAGTCCAGATTGATATTACTGGGAGGATTTACAGTCAAGATGTGCAGGCCTAAGTCAGAACTTACTTTCTCAGCAGTTTGTATGATTATGATTAAGAATGTTCTAAATTAAGCCACCAAACCTGGACTGGAAATGCAACTTACTGGGGTTGAAGTGCGTAAATAAATACTTAAGGGGGATGTCTGGTAAAATATTTTGTAATTGAAATTGGTTTTGGCCTTTGGACCTAAATTTGTATTTTACTTCAATTAAGGATAAACCTATTGTAGCAAATAATGTTATGTAACTACTCATCTCAAAGATTTAATAATTATTAATTTAATTCAAATTAAATTAGACTAAAATTTTTCAGTCTTGTAAGTTAGACAAATTTGTCTCACGTCAACTTGTGAAACCTCCTCGGATGATGCAAGAAATTCACATATTTTTCAACTGCTAAAAATAATTTGCCTTTTTTTTTTTGCTGCAAAAATGAAGAATTTGCATATTTTCATCTATCCATGGTTATATGTTAGCAGATACTTACATTCCTTTTTCTTTAAGAGGTTTATATACATCTGTTACACCAGGGCCTACATATGGGAGATCATCATGAGCAACAAAATCAATCTGGAAGAAGAAATTAGCTATGAACATACAATCAAAATCATTTTCTTTTCAAATTTTTTTTTAACCACACTGATTTCCTCATGTAACATGCTGAATTTTTAATGAATAAGTCAAACATTTTGCACTTTTGAAAATATGGAATGGTATGTTTTTTCCTTTTTCAAAAATGTTTCATATTTTAAATCAAGAAACAGAACATGAAGTGTGTCACAGTGCAGTCAGACATACAGCTTGATTTCACATCTAGCTGAACTTTTTTTATTACAAAATCAATAGAAATCATAAACACAACATTTAAAATTTGATTATAAATTGTGATCTTGGTGGTTAGGATCATCACTAAATATACGGGCCCCAGGTTTTTGCCCAACTTCCATCATGGTATCATTATCTCTGGTTCCCTTTATTTGAGGAGACTATTCGACTATGGCTGTCACCTTTTCTATCTTAGACCCTATTCCCATAGGCACCATCTGTCTATGTAGATCAAAGCGACTCTGCAGGGACTCTCGCTAAGTGCAATCAACTTAACTGAATGTCAGTCACACGCCTCCACTTGTTTCTAACATACCTGTCACCAGTTTTTCTGTATTCTACTCAACAACAGGAGCCGACATATTAATCTCTTCATCTGATTGCAATCAGCAAGAGTCCCTGTGGAGTTGTCTATTAAAAACTACCTTGTGCTCCTTTAGAAAGTTTTCGTCCAAGGACCAGGGGGCGCTGGTCAGGCACTCGTCAACGTAACGGCAGTGCCGCACCATCTCGTAGCGTTCTTTTTGGTTCATTACAGTACGCCCCTTTAACCTGTGGGTCAGCTCATCATCACAGACTGAAAAATAAATAAAAAAATAAATATTAGATTTAGCCCCTGAAAACTGTAGGTCAACTCATCATCATCATCAGACAGAAATAAAATAAAGTAAAATAAAATATATAATAAAATGAAATTTATTAAAACATATTAGATTTAGCTCTTAAAACTGTTGGTCAGCCTGTCATTACAGGCTAAAATTACAACACACACACACACACACACACACACACACACACACACACACACACACACACACACACACACACATATTTTTTATTAAAATACTTGACAGCTAAATCACAATTTTTCACCTACCTCCAACAATGAGGTAAACATTTGGAAACACAGTCTTGGCCTGCATGAGTTGTCTTGCATGGCCGGAATGGAACATGTCGTAGATACCGTCAGCGTACACACGTACTGGTCGTGGAGCTAAAAGAGAAGGAAACAGAACGGTTGAAAGATTAGCGGGGTGTATCTGCCTCCAAAATAGTAACACCAACTATACATAAAAATCTATATGAGATCAGATATTTACAGTTCTACTTAAAATACATCAAAAGTAAGAAAATTGGAGAGGTGCAGCTACCTCCTACACATGTACAACCAACCTAACAAAAGAATTCACAACATAAGATATTCACTGAGGCAATGCCTGTCCTTGCTTACTGTTTTCGAAAGTTAAAAAAATTTACCAAGACAGCCAATTCTATATTCCTAACATAACTCACCTGTTCCAGACTTTGCCATTTCTAGAGTAATTTTCACAGAGTAGTCCACAGATTCTTGTTCTTTAATGGCCATCTCTTCATGACTAAAAGGTGCTGGACCCACTGGCTGAAATAATGAAATACAAATACTACTGTAACAATCTGACTTAAAGAAGTCATGTTATTAGGTACTAAAAGTTTATCTTTTCAAGATTTTAATTATACAGATTATGGCCATTCCACCATATTTTCCCATCTTTTCTCTCCTTAAAACTTAAAGCCTAACTTTTCACACCCTCCCCACCAATGATGACTCCTCACACTGAGGGCCCATTCCCAATGCCTCCTCCTGGCATTAAGTAGAATATAGAAAAGCTGGTGATTAAACGAATACTTTGGAAACAAAAAGGGGTGATAATCTGATTGCATTCTGCAAGTTCCTGCAGAGTTGGATCGATCTACATAAAATGAAAGTTTCACTAGGAATGAGCCTTAGGCTGTATTCCTAGAGCTTTTAGATCGATCTATCCCCACGGGGAGTCTCACTAGATTACTGTCAGATAATCCGGCTTAAATGTCTGTCCCGCCTACTACAAGCTGTAAGGGGGTAATTAACTTTCGTGTCCGCTCGGCTGACAGCTATTTAGCGTGAACCCCCAGGGAGTTAGGTCGATCTAAAGTAGATCAATCTAATCTCTGGAAATGGGGTCTTAAGCTTCATCAACTAATCTTTATACTTCTGACCCTATTTTGACAGAAGTGGCAGAACCTTTGTTGGAGGAAGCAGAAGGACAAAGGAGGAAAAACATACTTTGGAATGACCAAAAAAAAAAAAAAAAAACTTTATCAGCACAAGCATCACTACATAAACAATCCCGCCTTGCATTAAGAAGCAGAGTTAACTTAATAAAGCACAGTACACATAGTTCTAGCACTGTCACCACTGGTAACAAAGCAAACCAGGAAAGATATGGCCCAATCTGTAATCATTTCATTGATATACTCACATACACATAGAAGTCAATTCTGTATCGTTTTTTATGACGTCATCAGCACTTTGGTTTGGTTTCAAATACTGGTAGTTATTTGTTAGGTTGACTGTCAGCTAAAGCAGTTCAAAATTTTCATACAGTGTTTTTCTGATATCAAACTGGGTAAAAAAAAAGTAGTACTTTTTCCTTCTTCTTGAATCAATACTCATTCCTTGATGAAAATGCTATAGATAGACATTGACATATTGGAGTTAGAAAGCAAACGAAGGCTATAACATAACAGAATAAAATTGCTTCCTGCTAAGCTGATGTACTGGTAATTTTCCTGAACAAGCTGGCTGATGACAACATTAAAACCATACAAGATCTGTTTTTAGTATTTGTTTCAGATTTCTACAATATTCGTATTGAGGCAATGTGTACCATAAGCTCATACATGCAAAGCTTGCAAAATGCGATCAAAAACAAAACGTCTTCAGTGCATTATAGTACTGGTATTTGATGCAATACTCTGATGATGAAATCATATATGGCAGGAAGTTTTATTTTATTGGAAAATGCACTCATGTAACAGTGTGGACATCATATACACACTGTCAAGTAATATTAAATATTTTCACTGCAGGGGGTGTGGGTGAAGATTAATATTTGGAAAAAAAAATGTACAATTATATTTGTGTTGGACAGTACCTTGGCTCAGGCTAGCCAGTGAAATATTTGCCATATGATCGAAAAATTACTTAGGGTACCAAAAGTAAAAACTGTGTTTTGAAGTTTTGCACAAATTCACCAATTTCTTGAGAAGAAAATAGACTACCTGGCTATACAAATATGCTAGAATGAGCACTCGGTACCAGATACTATTATAGGCAAGTGTTACCTTATACCCCTTGATATACAAAATGAATTTTTCCCTTGCATTATTTTTCTATGTAAAGGAAGAGTTCATATTGATACCAAGGGTGTAGCAACTGCTGTACCTGCATTGCCTTAGCGGGAATGCGGATAGGCTAGACAAAGACAAAAATTGTATATTAACAGTTTGGAAAAAGTAACAAATGAAAAAAAAAAGGAAAACATGACACAGTTAAGTGATTACAGTTACTAGCTAAGTACAGTAGAGCAGATATCTAGTATTACACAATTGCAGTGTTGACCAAGGTAGATGAGAAATGCAAGGAGTGCCAACAATTATTGTGAAATATATGTACACATCAGTTATAGATACTGAAATTGCCATCAGCAGGGATCTAAAGGAATCTTCAGACCCAGGGAATATGCATGGTTTCAAGCTGTTTATTTCAGCAACTAGATATTCTGGTCAATATAATACTGGTCAATATAAGATGAACTCTTATAAAAGTAATACTACCTAAATTAAACTACCTAAAATAAATTAATTTACTGACAAATATAAATAAATAAATAAATAAATAAATAAATAAATAAATAAATAAATAAATAAATATGCTATGGGAGGGTGTTGAGGATACTAATGGTTAAATTTTGGTGTAACCAAAATATCTACATATATGCTGGTTATGAGGGGTTATCTTTATTTTAGCTTTTAAGTCTTCAAAGGACAGCTCTGGACTCCAATCCTCTGAAAACTGATCAATTTTTTGGACTCTCATCCTGTGGTTCAGACATTTTGCATTCAACCAGTCTATTTCCTGCATTCTACCAGGATAGCACGGAGATTTTATATTATATATACTGCCTGCAGAGAGAAAAACACTTTTAGTTAAAATGATGTTGAATGTGGCCTTAATCCTATGACGATTCAACATGCAATATTATCAAGACTCTATCACCATGGTAACAGAGTCCTGGGGTTATCAACAAAGTTGCATTAGTACTGTATGATATCATGCAAGTTAAAAAAACATAAAAATTGCCAGCCAAGAACAATAATTACAGCATTGTGATAAATCTTATTTTTTATACATAACCTGAAATAACATCTATATAATGTTAAAAAATACAGGAACCTGGGTACTAGTAGTATCAAAGGTATCATCACTGGTCTGAACAATATTTGAACAGAACATACATATGACAGCCAATGATGAGGGTTACCAGTACAATAGTAGCCTATTCCAGCACAAAAAAAAAAAAAAAAAAAAAAAAAAAAAAAAAAAAAAAAAAAAAAAAAGAATTTTATTGGTGTTTTAAATGTGTATACTTGCCTGCAGTTTGCGGCTACACATGTACTTCTGTGATGCCATCATAAGTGAGATGCACTTTAGAAAAAGATCAGTTGTATGGGTCCTTCAGTTAACCAGTCTTAAGTCAAACTGTTGTATTTCACCCTTAATCACTCTCTTTGTTAGATGTTTCTCATTTTATAAATAAAACAACTATATATAAACTTCCTCAATGCACTTTCATTTTTCTCCAGAAAATCCTTTGAACAACATATTTAGCCAAATTCTCTCAAATTATGAAAAATGTACAAGTAGGCATCAGAGCTAATATCCCTGGAGTATTCCTGATTCCGTTGATCCGTCAGTTATATCGCTCACTTAAAGGCCTATATTCACTACTCCTAATATAATATTCATAACACATCAACTCCACATCCACCGAAGAGCTTCTGTGTAGAAATCCTCTGAGATTTCTGTCAAGAGCTTTCTGTCAATAGTATACCATAATTTCTGTATACAATCATATTAACTCCCAGAGTATATACACTGTGAGTGGGAGTAAATCATGGATCTCACTTGCTAAAATATCCAAAAAATTGTTTCAATTCCATGGTACCCCACATTTGCCTCTTAAGTCAAGGGTGTTCTCCCAATATATACAGATTATCTGAATATATTTTTCTAGGCTCACAAACGCCAAAGGATGATTACCATAACTATATTACCATGACGACTTTGAGTTATCCTCATAGTTCTTTAATGCATGAAGGTTGACGTTGACTATAACTGCTTTGCCTGACAAGAGTTTGACTCGCCCAATCCCTGGAGCCCCGAGCCCCAGATCAAGAAGCTACGAAAAGCAGTGTCATATTCTATATGGGTGTCAGATCCTACCTCCACATAATGGAAAACCGGTCAATCTCTATCTTCTTTCTTCTCTGTGGTTATCCAACAGTTTTGTACAGCACTGAAAATGTTCACCATCTTCTAAATGCCATCATATCAGAAACACTATCCCAGCTCCATAAATAAATGACTAACAATACATACTTCTGTTTCTTCTACCCTTTGACAATATTATGTGTTTCAAGTATTGTTCGTATCAGTGCAGAGCCTTCAGCAAGACATGCAAAGGCCGCAATGTTACCCATGCACTGCCAATCTTTACGATCGTCCAGATACACTATCATTTGAACAGACGCTAAGAGAGCCCTTAACAATGCGTACCAACCTTCAAGAATCCATTCCACTAGCACAGCTGGCTAATTTTGAATCAAATGAACATGTCTGCGTTTTCCAATAATTGCACACATCAATTACTGCTTATTTCCACATTCAAGTAGCCATACAGGAATACCACTGTCATTTCCGTGCCTCTTCACTTCAATATGTCAGAAGCACTGCATCTAAAGACCAATTTTCCTGATGTTGTATTTACTTGGCTATCTGTGCTTATAGACATCGTAGAAACTAGGAATTAAAGCTGCTAAGTCCCACAGCGAGTCATTTTTTTCAAATCAGCCTCAATCAACCACACTAAAGTTCAGAGTGCCAAGACCTTTTCTGTTTGAGAAACTAACACACTGAGAAACTGATAGCCACCTTAAACCCCCCCCCACCCACACACAACCTTAACCCCCCACCCCACCCACACACAACCTTAACCCCCCCCCCCCCCACCCACACACATTCAATAACCCCACCCCACACAACACATAATTCCCCCCTCAGCGTGCACTGTTACTTATAGCCAGGTCAAGAAAGAATCATTCCAAATTGAAAGCTTTAAAAGCATATTTATATATTTTTTGTAATATTACTATGACCTACCATTTCCAAATCAGTCCTGGAAAATTGTTTATTACAAAAAATTTGTTAATAATTTGCAATTCCCAAAGAGAGATCATAGGACACTTGAGAAAAATAAACTGGTCAAGCAGAAACTTCCCAAAAATCCTAAAATTCACAAGTGCAGATATTGTTTGGCTAGGCAACACGTACTACTGACCCAATTCAGCACATCAATAAACAGTCTGTATCTGATCAATGACCTAGATATTAGTCATTATAGGTAGACCAATTTGACCTACTTGTACAAACAGGTGCAATCAAGGGACACCTGGGAAAACCTGCCCTAAAAAAATTACCATAAACTTTAATATGGCATGTATACATGTCTTTGCCGTAGACACAAATCTTGAAATTTGATGCAATTCATGAGCATTTTCCTGTATTATTGATCAATGAAGGCAAGCTATTTAAATGTACAAATGATATTTAATTGTTAGCCTGACGTATTTCCCTTCTTCTTTTATCTTTGTATCTCTGCATGAGGACTTTGAACTTTGTTTACATATATTATGTTTTACAAGGTTGGAATTTATAATAATGAACATGCAGCTGGAGTGCTATATAGCATTACAAAAAATATATAACCACATTGTATACTGTATGTCTTTTCTTCTTTTTCTTTTCTTTAATCAAATGCTAAAAGTAATTCATCTTAGTCAGTTTCCTTCTTTTCCTTTTCTTTTATCAAATGCTTAAAATAATTCACCTTAGTTGTTGGAATCTTCGATAAATTTAACCAACTTAATTAAACATTGTTCTGGGGTAACTGATATGTGATTTATCTATTTGGCCATGTACATATATATATACAAAGGCTACTATAGTAGTTATTAAGCAAAAATGCCTATGGTTTCTCTCACTGCTCCTAGACCTTATTACCATCTAAAATTCAAAACTGTCTTTTGTACAATTAAGGACCTTTAAGACTCATTCTGAATCCTACTTTTGATAAAATTATCTGTAAATAAACGTGTAGTAATAAAGACAGTTGAATGAAATACCAGCGGAGCCAGAGTGATACTGTTTATAAGCAAAGAACTGAGGTATGCCTCCCCAGCACTTTCAAACCATGGACCAGTCTCTTTTTAAAAACTGAGAAGAAAATAAAAGATCATGGGTTCATCTACAATACTATAATTTGATCACGTAATGTGCAAATGCCACAAAGAAAAATGCCTATGATGCCTTACTACATGAGTATTGATTAAAGCATGCATATTATGAGTATCAAAAAGAACTAAATTGCATTATATAGTGGTACTGACCTTTCTTTTGAGATTGGAGGACCCATTAGCTTGTTCCTCTTCTGGAGTGTCTGGTTCGTGAGAGCGCTTTCTGCCTGCCATCGCAGCCTTTCTCTTTCTCACCTTAAAATAATACATAAACAGGCAATACGTGGTTATTATCTTTAAAAACTGAAAAACTGCAACGTTTTCCATGACATGTAAAAAGAGCAAATAAAATTGCACACAAAGGTAAATAAGAATCTGCAACTGTAATTACTGTACACTATTGGCAAGATTAAATTTAATCTTTAACACATAAATGTTCACATGGTAACTTAGCCTCATTTTATGTAAATATAGCTCAGATTCGACCTTTGTTAGAAACTTAACACTAAAGTTCCTATTCAAATGAAGTATGGTTTTCAATGCAGCAGTACAGTAAATGGAAATATAGTTAAAATCAGTATTCAAACACAAACTATTTCCCAAAAAAAATTCTGAGGAGTCCTCAGAAAGGCAGGCTCTGTCAAAATCCAAATACTGCTAGCTGTTTCCAGACAAGTTTTAAATTTAATTCACTTCTTATTTCAGACAATAAGGGCACTAGCTAGTCAATTTTTTTTCTAAACATCATCCAAAACAATATCTTAGTAAAGCAAACAGATAAAATGAACAATACGTGAGCAGTAAATACTTTACCTACCATGCTGGACATCTGTTATGAAACTCCACCAGCAAAATTGAATTAGTTATAAAAATTCTAATGAAACCCCTCACTAGTAGATTAAATGCTTATAAATTGTATGTGAAAACTACATGTGGACATGTATCATTCTAAACATATATATACACAACCCCTGGTAGAAGGACTCTGGACTTCAGAATTTGTATATCTAAAGCCAATCAAGAAGTAATACATCAACCTGGTGCCCCTATTTTGGGGGGAGAGGAGACCAAAGGTTATTATTAGGTCACTGTTAACCTTTAGACCTCTTCCATGCTTTGTGCAGGTTTAAGCGGCAAAACAAGACTGCTGATAAACTACTCCCCTTATATCTACTTAGCCAGCTTTAATACATATTTGATTATTGATAGCGAGTGTCCCAGATTGTTTATGAGTATTTCGGTTATCTGTTTACTACTACATGCGTGTAAAACACGCAAGTGCAAAGGTCTTCAAAATAATCAAACATTTTCAGTATGTATACACGTGTCTAATTTAAAAATCACACTTACAGCTATGCGTAATAGAGTTGGATTTACAGCCAAAATATTTCGTCTCCGTCGCCGGCAGTGCAAACTATTGAAAATGACGAAATATGGCGTGATACTAATCAGCTGATTCACAAAATTGGAGGAAGACGTTACAGTCACAGTAGAAAGAAAAATCTGAAGCTAAATAACATTTGGCCGCTCAGTTTTTATGCTCTTTCCTTTTCATTATTTGCAAACATACGTTAAGATTAAAAGAAACATACTTACCGATTTAAATCTAGTTCCGGCTTAAAGCATGGGTGTAAAATTCACTTGATATATTGAGAAACGTGTCAAGTTACCCTCTTATGGATTTCCCTACTTCGTGTTTACCTGATACGTCATCAGAAGTTATGCTGAGGCCATTTGTTTATCTCTGGTTTCGCCACTTAAGTTTAATCTCAATGTAGAATTTTTGTGGTTCCAATATAGCAAATGCAATGAATAAAAAGAATTGTTAACAAGTTCCTATGTTTATTTTTTGTCATTATTTCATGTTTCCTGGATTTAATGAAATATCTATCATCGAAACAAATGGATAAATTCTGTCGTAGCTCTGAATTGTTTCGCGCCGTTTCTGAAATCGCGAAAATGGCGCCAGGTCCCGCACAAGAGGATGAGCCGATTGTTGAAGGTTTGTATCTATGTTATTTCTATTCATATTTATGTTTTCTTTCACTGGTGACATGTACATGTTATCGTGATACCTCTAGTAAACTTTTGATGTTTTGACTTCGTCATAAGCGAACGATCGCAGTATTTAACAAGGAAGAAATCTACGGAAATTTTCAGTCATTGTGTTACTTTGCCGGCGGGACTGCCGACACCGACACTGATCACAACAGCAAGATAAGTAGGACATTGCAGATTAGTTTTAGTCTTCTAGAGAAAAGATGCCAATAAGATTGGCATCAAATAGGTTGGTCGAATTCTAACTCTAAGATAAAAACAAGATAGCGTATACAGATAATTAAACAAAAATAATTGTGTACACTGTACCACTCCAGTGAGGCAGCGATCTTATCACAGAGTCATACACTTATGATAGTCTTTAACATTTAATTGTCTCCTGTCGTATTGTTTAAAGATTCCCTGGCCAGGGGCAGATCTCGCCGAACTAAGCAAGACAAAACCGGGAGGTTTGCAGCTTTGGAAAAGTTGAAGAAGGCCAAAGAGAGCGGGGAGAAACACAAATATGAGGTATGATCAGTGATTGCGAAAGAGATTGAACACTTACCAGACATGTGGGCTGGAGCAAATTAAATTTTTGTCAGCCCACACCTTTTTTTACAGGCCCACAATAAAATAATCAAGCTGTATATTTTCACATCATTTTTGATTAATATTATTGTCTGGCATTTTAAATTGCTGTTTTTTTTTAAATTTTTAGGCCAGATTTAATAGGATATTTCTTTCATTTTGGTTGCTTTCTGGCATTTAAGTTTTATCCTTTTTACATCTGGGTTGCTTATCTTAATTTTTAATCTTTTAACACAAGATCATGTATCCTTTGTGAATTTTATTCCAATTTTTGACTAAAATTAAAATATAAGTCATAGTGAAGTGGAGCTTCCAACTTTTCTAACTTTTTTTAGATTTCCACTCTTGGAAGAATGCTTGTCTGTTAGGGATTATCCTGGGTCAAAATCTGGTCGGGCCATTTTGGCCCACTTGGTCAAAAAAGTGGGCCATTTTTTTTAAAATGTATGCCGTGAATTATTTAAAGAAAATTCATTATATTTCAATATTTTTTATATCATTAAAAAAAACAATGAAAAAGGCTTGACGCTACTATTCTGAAGTTGTGGAAGTGTGTGGAAAAATCTTCCAAAATAAATATACTGTTCAGAATTAATAATTGCACTAGGCCAAATAATTGCACTCCATGGAAAAGGTAGACAATTCCCATTTTTATTGTAAAATAAAGCCATTGCTCTTATAGCAGGCCCGTAGCCAGCCATTTTAAAGGGGGGGTCTTTTTCCATAGGGACAGTTGGGCTGACGTCACGCGCCTTAGCAACCGGCATCTGGGGTAAAACAAATCGGGCAACATGGCGGATTGCATTGACTTCTATGTAAAAGTTGGCAGACTTTGTCCGAAGATATCATACTTCACAGTGCCTGACCACTTGTGTCAGTAAGGATAAGTTATTTACCTGGTCGATTTCTTTTACAGGCCTTTGTAATTAGCCGCTGCACACCTGGTTAGAAGATAAAATCGGCCTTAACATAACTGCCGATCGTTATCTGTGATCGAGAAGTTTACAGCAGAAGATTTTGCAAAGGCTGTGCTTGACCTTTTGTGTCTGGCGGGTTGAATCATTTACCTGGACCATTGAGTTAGCAGGTCTTTGTAATAAGCAACTATTTAACTTGTTACGGGATAAAATTGGTCTTAACTGCATAAGCAAATGTCCACCCTAAGTATATGCATGTACACAAGTTAGTGACATAGGAATGGCTTCTTAGAACGTGGATCGTAAGAAAGGCCTCGAAAATGTGCAACACTGAGAAGTAATTAGAATAAGATTTCTACAATTGTGATTAAATCACCTGCTGCTGCAATAGCCAGGGGAACGGGATAGGGGCAATGTCATCGGTCCCATGGCCTCTTTGGTCTGTATGTACAGTACATGTATATTAATGCAAGCCTGGAAGGGCAGCATAAACAGTTGCTTGCTAACTTTTTGAAGAGAAGACACGTGGTGTTACCTGTATTAATATTTGCAGCTATGCGTCTTATTGTGCACTTTTCTGGTACGAAAATTGGCGAAATATCATGGAAGACAGAACGTTAAGTTTCAAAACGTACAAGGTTAAAATTAAATTGAATAGCAAACAAGGTAATAAAGCTGTATGTTATTTTACCAGTTAAGGTCGTTTTTATTTATGGCAACTTTTTTATATTTTACTTGATAACTTAAAGAATTAGACATTAACTCACAGGTTTGTCAATATATTGACGTGTATATTTTTTCTTATCTTTATAACGCCCTCAATTAACTTACAACAAAAAAGTTCGACGTTATAGTCCATTGATTTTAACTAAAATAATTGATATACCGTCACACACGCCAACACAAGATGCAATCTCAACTTCTTGTAAATACTATGTATACTGTACTTATTAATTCATGTAACAAATGACAAACATAAATTCCAAACAAGGTACAATGACTTTCTCCTTATCTATAATAAAATGAACTATACACACATACATAAATCTCGTAGTGCATGTATAGCTATGACCAAATCTTGTTTCGATCAACAATCCCGTCTTTAGTCACGTTTGCACGACCTATAGCCTGCAATAGTCGTTTACTTTTCCGTTGATCTTTGAAATTAAACAAATCCCATAAGATTTTATTAATGTGTTGGTAGTGTCACCTGGTGCACAGCAAGCCTCCACCATTTCACTTTTGTATGCGTGCCTGAGAGTTAAATGGTACCGGTTCAATTCAGTAAGCTTGAAAATCTACCCGTCATATGTGTCAGCAATATGCAACGTCAACAGTTATTAGTACAATTGAAACCTTCCTTGATAATATCACTTGCTTCCATATGGTTTTCTTTTCTTCTCTTGTTGTTCTCTTGTGGTTTTCTTCTCTTGTTGTGAATAATATGCTCATCCAGGTAAGCAAATGAGTCTTTGCAATCTACCACTGTAAGATTCCCGATCACAGAACGATCAGCAGTTAAGGCCGATTTTATCTCTTAACCAGGTGTGCAGCGGCTAATTACAAAAGCCTGTAAAGGAAATCAACCAGGTAAATAACTCAACTTCACTGACACAAGTGGTCAGGAACTGTGAAGTATGATATCTTCGGACAAAGTCTGCCAACTTTTACATAGAAGTCAATGCGATCTGCCATGTTGCCCGATTTGTTTTACCCCAGATGCCGGTTGCTAAGGTAAAGTGCCCGGATGACCGCCTGTCCCTATAAAAACGTCATGTACCTAGATCAAATTTTACCAAGAGTGGACCTTTTTGTCAGCATTAGAGGCGGTTCTTTCGAACCCCCCGAACCATCCCTGGCTACGGCCCAGAGTCTGAAAAGAATTTTTATTTAATATCTAAGCTACATGTAGTTCGTTTAAATGAATATATTGGACAGTTTTGCATCCTGACTGTGCCATATTGCGGATTTTCCGCATTGAAAATGATGTTGTCCCTCATTTTGACATATAGCGCCGCTAAAACTGCAATATTACTTAAAATATCCGTTAAAATTAGTTAAGAGCACCCATCTAAAAAGCAAATGAATATCTCCCCTTTTCACTTATCGATTATTCAACATGCGGTCCGACGGAAGCCATACTTGTTTACCCAGCACGTGTAGTTAGGTGTTCTCAAAGGTCCGCACGTGGCCGGTCTTAAGCAGTTTGAGCGGCCTGTTAACAGAGTCTTGAGCAGTACGTTTTTCATTGACATGTAGTTGTTTCAGTTTCGATACATTTTTTGTGAAACGGGTCACATGTCAGCCCTCACACCATCGCTATGCGCACTTTGAGTGACATCATAATGTACGTAGACCTTTATTTAAAAAAATAGTGTTTGCTATTTGAACGCGGCTGTATGGCGTATAAGTTTTACTTGCGCCTAGTGCGTACTTGGAGCTTTACGATAAATTCAAATATGAGGCGAGGTGTCTGTTAAAGAAACTGACTTTAGTACGTCGGACATGTGGGCCGATGAGTTTGAAGGGTTTTCCAGCCCACAGAATTTTTGCCGGCATATGGCCGTGGTCCGACGGCTTTCGCAATCACTGTATGATGATTAACATCTATCACTTTTATCAACAGTTTTACTGTGTATCTTTGTGCCTTAAATGTCTTTTTTCCCCAGACTTCTCTCAACATTTGGTAAGCAAGTTCTACTGCTGCACTTAATAAAGATTAAAAAATGTTAATGAAGGTATAATTATCAGGTCTTAATTTTGATATCAATTAATTGTGTCCATTGACAACTTTACACATGGGTCAAGATGTATAATTGGCTTTATGATACTTCTACCTTGTCTGTATTTTGCTCTTAATTCTGTAATTTCTCAATTAATTTTGGTTGTGTTTGATATCTTGAAATATAAATGATAAATGTATTATTCAGCCTTGATTTATGGATACAGTTCATGGCCATCATTAATGCTTATTTATTTGTGTAGTTCACCGAAGAAGCAGCTGTCTATGAGGAAGTTGATGAAACAGAATATTCCAAAATTGTAAGAGAGAGGCAGGAAGATGACTGGATTGTGGATGATGGTAAATTTTAGGAATATATTTGGAAAATAAAATATTTATTTATTTGTCATTTCAGTATTTTTAACAAGTAAAGGTGAAGTTTCTATCCAGGCATACTTTTGAAATGCAGAATATTTTACACCTGATTTAGAGCACCTTTGGAAAGATAAAAAATATACAGTTCCAGTTCTCGTATTCTATAAATATAATTATGGATAAAATAGGTATCAATTCAATAATTTTTTTATATCCCCATTTTCTTCACTTAATTTTTTTCTCCCTAGATGGCAGTGGGTATGTGGAAGATGGCAGAGAGATATTTGATGATGAACTGGATGAGGACAATGTATACACCAATAAAGGTGAGAGTAATTTTTTTATTCACATACATTATGTTTTAAGTCAATTTTATGCAAAAAAAGAAATGTAATTTCTTCACATACACTCTCCCTTCTCCCCTCACCACTCCCCAGCCTAAAAATAAAGTCATGCTCGAAAATTGATTGACAGATTCTTGAAATAAAGAATTATGTAATGCCACATTGCTGAATTTTCTTTGGCATTTAACACAGAGTTTCTATAAAAATCTTGAAATGTCAGTCATGTCATGTTGTCTTCATATTCAGCTAAGAAGGCAGTGGAGCAGTCCAAGAAGAGTAAGAACCCCAACATCATGAAGCCAGGGAGCAAACCCAAGGCTACAATCAAATCCATGTTCCAGGCACACACTGGCTTGAAGAAGAAACCTGTGGTATGGATAGATAATGCTTAGCATTTTTCACACTGCTATTGGACATACAATATAACACAACGCAACACAACACAATATGTGTATAATTTTATTTTAATTTGGTATGGTTAAAATTAATATTGGCTTTACGGCTCTTTGCTGCTTACATCATATGTTAAAGTTAAATCAGTTTTGTCTGCCTCAACTTCATTATTTGATCCTTTTCAATTTGGTTCAGTTAGAGACATCGTCTTAAATTGGCAAATTTTATTTTCAATCAATTGCCTTAACAAAAGCATATGATTAAGATTTTTTTATTTTTCATATTTTTATGATTTTTTTTTTATTTTTCATTTTTAACAGAAGGAGGTGAGTCTAGATAATGATGATATTCTGGGAGATATCATGAATGAATTGAACCAGAATTCCTCTGCTCCAGCCTTCAAGCCACCTCCAGCTAAGATGGTCAAGAAACAAAATGGACCTGCCAAGTAAGTACATTGATGATTTCTTTCTGTTAATCAAAATTAGAATTTTCAACTTATTGAGTAACTGGGGCTGAATACACCATGCACTTTTTTTTACTTAGATGAAAAATTTGGTGAGTAAATTGTTGGAGTTGGAAATAAAATGAGATGAACTGGATATTGCAATTTTATTGTTGATATTAAAGAGTTTTTACAGTATTGCTAAGTGTGACTTAATTTGATTGTTTTTCATGTCATCTTTGTAAAATATATCAGATTTTAAAGAAGATGTGAACTTTTTAAACCCCAGATAAGTTTAATTTAAGAAAATTTGTAACACGGAGAATTGTTTTGAGCAGTTATTCATTTGGTGAAAAGACGACTATCAGTATCCTGATATTAACCTTTGCAAAGAAGATTATGTTTTTACTTTTGTGAATTTGTTAGTAAACAGCCTAATTCAACAAGTTATGGACAGGTTTTGATAAAATTTTAAAGATAGGTTTGGAATGGGCTAACAAAGATTTTTTTAGATTTTGGTGTGATCCATAAATAAATTAAGTAAACTGAACTGCCTTGGAAGGGATTTGTAGTCTCTGAATGCTTTTCTAGATATCCCAGTGTATTTCTCCACTTTTCAGATCACCATACAACCCTTTTAATACTAAAGTGAAGTCCCGCGTGAGCCCAGCTCAGCCCGCCAAGCCCTACCCCAGCCCACTGGCCTCTCAGAGGTCAGCTCCAAGGCCGGTGGTCAAGAAAATTAAACAGGAGATTAAGCAGGAAGTGGAAGAGAGCCCTGACATTGAGGAATATGATAGTTGTCCTATGGATTATAGAGACGATGATGATGATGGTCAAGAAAATATTAAAGTTAAAGTTGAACCAAAAGGTATGTCAGGGATTTAAGTTTTGCTTCCTGTAATTTTTTGGTAAATACTTACCCATATATTTGTTATTCAAATTCTAAGTAATAAGTTTGATAATTTATGAAAAAATTCTGTTCAGCTGAATGGTACAAAGTCCACTTGTATAAATGCAAATTATTTTTGTAGGTGACATGGGAGGGAGTTGCATTTTAGTTTTAATTTCTATTGCAGAAAATGGCCATCATGAGTCGGAGATGGAGGTGGGGGACATCGACTTCGATGACAACTTTGGCGAGACTGAGGAACAGAAACCCAAAGTGAAGCAGGAGGTTGAGGACTCCAAACCAGTGATGTACGTCTTCTATATTGCTGAAAGATTTTCTATAGCCCCAACCCCCTTTTTTATTGGTTTTTTATAGTTTTAGAGGAAAGGGGGATGTGTGG
>NW_019775578.1:14725-26853 GCF_001039355.2 Lingula anatina
AAAAAAAAATAATACAAGCCATCAACTAAATAAGCTGTTAATCAAAGAGTAAAATCCGGTCACGTGATTTTCCCGTGTTGCAGTCTTTGAGAAGTTTCAGTTCAGGGCGTTTGAAGTTTTGCCTCGACAAAATGCTCAAAAATGTCAGTTAAGTACTAGTTGGAATTTTTTGAAATTTATAATGAATAAAGTTTATGAAATTTGCAATATTATCTAGAAAAATCATGAAAATTAAACCATATGTGAAGTATAGTTTATTTGATGTGCAATATTTATTGTACATGATCTGCACGGAAGCCATCCCAGCCATGTGCTTGTGCGGTTGCCACTTTGGGTTTGATTCCGGTCATTAGATTAACATAAAGCCCTAATTGCCCTAATTGGTCACAAGAAATTGAGCTGCAGCTACAGCTGAGTGATCACCGCTGGTCAGTAGTGACAGGTTTTTAGCTGAAGAGTGTGGGCACATTTGGTGAATTTTTGCAGTTAAAAAACTTCAATATCTTTGTTGCTTGTAGGAATATTTAAAAAAATTCCAAATGATTTCATCCGGTTTTTTGCATTACCTTTCAGATGATATAAGTATTATAATTTTCTGATCAGTTTGGAAAATTTTCTGATATACCTAACAATGTCATCTAAGGCTAACTGACCAGTGGTAGTTGTCATATTGCCCCGAGTAATTACAGTTTGCTGTGCTTTGCAATTAAACTTTGTTGTACTGTACATCAGTACAAGTGTGTAGCACAGTCAGAACAAACACCATCACTTAGTCACCAGCACCAATATTTTCCGCCTTCATTTTAAGTCCCTGGTAATCAACATTGATGGCTGCAGTGCATTCTGCAATTTGTAAAGTTCACATTTCACAAACAGCGTCCTGTACCTACCAGAAACATCGAGTACTTTGTCTGCCATTGTTCGCTTAGATATCTCACGCACCGCTAAACTGGTTTGCCGCAATAATCTACGTAACATACGTGAAATTATGTCAGGTTTGTGCTACGCCGCACACATGTTATCACAGAACGGAAACGGAAGTCATCCACCGGATGTTGACAGTGTGATGCATCACGGGAAGATTTAAAGGCCGCGAAAAGAAGCTAGAAGTCTGTTGCTATCCGGAGTATTTTGTCAGATTTCTTGGTGAGTTTTACTTGCGATTTTTGTAGTGCGAAATTATATGTGTCATATGGGTTATTTGTGGTATTTAGGTGCATTTGGGCAAGATTTTAAAATGTAATATTTGAGAAATATTTGATTTGCTGACTGTCGCTATCTTTTGTCGTGGAATGCAGTCGACGTGATCTCTTGGCTTGCTGAGTAGTAAGGTTTTGTGGCTTTGAGTTGCTGAGCTTGATCTGACGATACCTCTAAAATAAAAGCAACCATTTTCAAAATCAAACCTACAAATAGTCAATCATAATACAGGTTTTCCCAGAAATAATATTGACCATTAGTTTTTACTCTGGCGGGAAAATTATCACATGGGCCGACAATGGCGGGAAAAATAGGACGACCTCTTCTCGCTCATCACTGGTGACACCTAATTTGAATTGTCACTTACTTTTTGATAGCCGTGGAAAATGTTTTTAACCTATCTCCTCCTAAATCTTCTAAAAATTTATTCATGTCATCTTGTATTTTAGAAATATTTTATGAAAATTAAATTTTATTTATTTAAGAATGAATTTGTTTAAAAAAAGAAAACTTACCAAAAGATAAATGGTGATCTCTACTGTTTATTTTAAATATTTATCTGATTAATTTTCAAAGTGAGAGTTGTTTACAATGGCACCCAAGGAGAAAAGTGAATATGAAAAGCGCCGACTGAAAAACATTGAAGACAACAAGGCAGTGGTGAGTCTGCTATTTAAAGCATTTTGATTAAAGCATTTTGATTCAATTTTTTTAATTTGTCACAGAGATGGTGGACCTAAGAAAAATGTTGAAAATTTTGTTTGTGTATTTGCCTTCTGTTTTTTTTCCTTTCTTTTTTTAACAAAGATATCAAAGCAGATCTAGGTGACTATAGCTTACAGTTTATATTGTTTTTCAATTAATTTTCTGTAATTCGATCCTTTATTAAAATTGACTGAAAATGTCCACCGTCAACAAGATTTCATCAGACTAGGTGCCTTTTGACTCATTTTAAAACATCTGACATTGTTGTATAGCAGAGTGAATATTTTGAAACTGAATAAAAATGGAATAATGATTTTCTTTATTTTTTTCTTTATTTATTATTTATATATTTATTATTATTTATTTATTTATTTATTAATTTATTTATTTATTTTTTTTTTTTGGATAAAACATGTTTGATAAGATGGATATTGCACCATCTGATTTCTTCGTTGGAATCTGCTCCACAGTAATATAATATGATGTAATGTAATGTAATGTTATGTAATATAATGTAATGTAATGTAATGTAATGTAATGTAATGTAATTTCTTTCAGCTGGCTAAGATGATGGCAGACCTGAAGGAAATGATGCCAGTTTCGCTCCAGTCTCCTCCTAAAGTGAGTTGGTCACCTGATAGGTCATATTTTATAAAGAGCTCAGAAATATTCTCCTCACTGCTTCTTAGGACAGTTTTCTGCAGTTCATTTGACAAATATGAATTTGGGTTTTATTTTCACAGATGATTAAGATGTAACATGAATTTGTTATGACTATTATTATTATTTCTTTTTTCAAATAAGATGATAAAATTTGTCTAGCTGCTGTTAACTCAAATATTTTCACTTGAAAATATTTTCAGTATTCTTGGTATAATATAATATTTAAATATTATATTATACCAAGAATAATATAATATTTAAATATTTAAATTATAATATTTAATTATATTGTATTATAATTCAAATATTTAATATTATAAAAATACAGATGGCAGACAGCAAACTACTTTTCTTAAGCACAGAATTGAAGTTACTTCCAGAATTAGTAAGACCAAAAAACCTATAGAAACATGCCAACTTTTATCTTACTATTATTATATTTATTTTATATTACTATTATAATATTTATATTTGTCTGCAGAGATCTCATGTAAGTAAAGACCGTCGTCCATCAGGAGGTCAGGTGATGCGACGCAACCCGTCAAGACGTGCCAGGTACACTCCAATGGACTACAGTCCTCCGCGCACGCGCCATCGCAGGAGTTCTGTCAGCTCTAGTTGTCACAGCGGAAGCAGCAATGCTTCTACACCAGTTCAAAGTCCTGGGGTGAGTTGACAGCTGTCCTCATAGATAGGAACTGTTGATTTAAATATGACACTAATGAGCAAACTAACAATAAATGGCTGTGATTCAGATTTCACTAAATTAAAGTGGACTTTTTTTTTTAAAGATTGAATCTGTCATGGTGCCTTGCCACAAAATTTATACTACTTGCACTTTCACACTGTAATAAATATTTTTAAAAACATGTATGGAAACGGATGGTTTCTACAAGTAGATTACTTCAGAAAGCACCGTGAAATGAATTTAATCTTTTGAATAATTCTGTCCTTTAACGTTCATACACTAGCTTTAGAATAGTGCTGTCTTTGACTTGAAATACAAAGTAAATCACTTAATTCTCCATGATCTTTGTGTACTACTAGAAACTAGTGGTGAAGTTTGGCGCTTTCTTCAACAAGAAGCGGAAGACTGAAGACAGCGATGATGATGACAGTTACTCAGTGGAATCATGGGAAGAAGAAGAAGAAGAAGAGGTAGGAGGAGAGGAGTTGGGTTTATATACAATACACCTCGTGTGTGGAGGCAATAATCACACCTTCAGATATGTTCAGTGGTAATCTTCTGAATAGAAAAGAAAATCATTTAAAATTAACCAGTGTATTGTGGCCAGCAGCAATCTGACAGGGATAACAACTGTTTGTTTTGATTAAAAAAAAGGATTTTCCTGTGGTAAACTATAATTCCTCCATACTTACCAGTGGGTAATGTATTCGTGCCAACATTCAAAGAAAGTCTATGTATTTTTGTTAAAAGTTAGGTAAAGAGATTATAACAAAAGGTATAGCCATCTATGAAGGTGCTTATGGTCTGATGGCAAGCACAGGTTCAATAATAATTGGGATAATCCCTGTTTTGGTGGTAAAATGGAATAAATTATATTTCTCTGTGTTGTAAAACTTGTATACAATGTACTAATTGTGAAATATGAAGCTTACATGAACAGTTGATATCCCATTAATTTGGTTATATTTTCAGGAAGAATACACTCGTCTTACTCCGTCCAAGAGAAAGCCACGTGCGCCATCTGGTGTGAGGTACATCAAACCAGCGGACGAAGTCACTGAGGAAGACCTAGAACTTGTGGCAACGCACGTTTCTGAGAAAAGATACGACAGTGCTGAGGTGAGTGCATCTGGAAGTGAAGGGAAGGATTGTTTTCAAAATGTTGTCCTTGTGACACATTGTAAGGATTTTGTTTTAAAAAGGCCCTGGTTTTATTCAAGTCAGACATGCATGGAAATGTTTTTAACAGTTAAAGAGAAATTGTGCTAGTTGAGACTGGTGATGTGACAGCACATTTACCTGCTGTGTGGTGTCATATGTGAGGAGAGATTGTGTTAGTTGAGACTGGTGATCACAATTACATACTCATTGCAAGGAGAAGGTACTGGAGAAATAACATATATGAGTTGTTCAGGAAATTACTGTTGTTGTGGAGGATTACCATGTAGAAAACATTAGGTAGTTGTTGTATTTTATCTAAAATGTTCATATTTCTGGTGTGGTTAATTTATGGTGAACCTTTTCTTTCTCCATCCATCTTATAACATTTTATAACTGTCTTCTCAAGTAAAGCACTTCATGTCAACAGTAGAGGTAGAGGACATGTGCCATGGAACTACTGTGTTATTACTTCTATTATATTATATTATATTATATTATATTATATTATATTATATTATAATGCTTTTCATCTCAGGGGACCTCATGTCATCAATGCAGGCAGAAGACCAGCGACATGAAGACCTCATGTAGAAGTAAAGAGTGTTTTGGGGTGCGGGGACAGGTATGAAGGATAAACATGTAGATTTTTTTTTTTTTCAAAGAAGGAGACTTATAAATATGAACCAATCTACACAAAATCCCTTAAGAACAGACTGGCTACTTCTCTCGTAGATCATCCGGAGAGCATCAGTAGAGCATCCTACAGTATATTACATCCATATGTAAAGTGCTTTGTGTTTAATTTCAGTTCTGTGGCCCATGTCTAAGGAATAGGTACGGAGAGGATGCCAAGGAAGCTCTTAAAAATCCTGTAAGTAACTGAATGTGTCTGGCTCTGAAATTTTCAAAGCTTTTTATACAGTTTTCAGTAAAAAGTTTGTTTGTTTGGAGGGTCAGTTATCTCTTACTTCTTTAGTAACCATCACAAAATTGTTTCCAAGTCCAGGCTCCATGTCTGAGCCAAAAAGTTTTGAATTAGTTCCTGAAGATTTCATATTTCCTGGTTCAACTTAATCAGTATTCTCTGCCCTGTTTTCACCCCCAGGCTTGGAGCTGCCCTCCCTGTCGTGGAATATGCAACTGCAGTTTTTGCCGCAAGAAAAATGGCCGTGGTGCAACTGGTATTCTCATCCACATTGCCCGAGAGCATGGTTTCCCTGATGTGAACTCCTATCTTAACAGGTAGGTGTTGCTTGGGCTCTTGTGTCAATATGACATATTTGCCAAATCCATGATGTAAATTATTAAATGATAGACTATTTCTGTTTTATTTGGGAAGCTGTAACTTCGTTAAATAAAGTATTAAACTATTACTCTATTTTTTCATTTTTGTCAAGCTCTAATTAAAAATTTTAAATCAAACGTTATCTTTTGCAGTTTCAAGAAAAACTGAAGAAAGAGAGAGCAATATTGACCAGCAGTGGACAGCTATATTCTAGTGGGCAGTGTTGACCAGTTGTGGACATTAAATGGAGACACAGCAGAAAGCCACAGACGGAAGAGGAAATTTTTCACCATGGATATCAACCTTTCATAAATGACTAATACAGTCCTTAAAAACTTAACAAAAACAGGATAAAGATTTCAGGGCAGGGATAGGTGTATGTGTACTGTCAGACTGTTATGTCTGTGTTGGTGAGTGTGTGTGTGTATGTGTAGTGTCAGACTTATGTCTGTGTTGGTGTGTGTGTGTGTGTGTGTGTGTGTGTTGGTGTGTGTATGTGTGTGAGTGTGTGTGTGTGCATGAAATGGGTTTTAGCAAGAAAAAATGTGTTAACCAGCTTTACACTGCCATGTAGAGAGGTGCCGTGTGTGTGTGCGTGTGTGTGTGAGAGAGTGTGTGTATAATTGTGTGTATATGTATATGTGTGTGTGTTCAGGCAAATGCGTGTGTGCCTTTGCAAAAGAATAGAATATTTGCTGGGGGAAAAGAAATGCCATAAATCAAAAATTTCAGTGAATTTATATAATGCTGTCAATCAAAATGTATATGCAATAGATGTGTCTATAGTTTGTACATGACCATGAGAAGTTAGTTATTCTTAGTTTACGTAGTAATGTTTTGGTGAATAGTATGAAGACATTAAGTATAAATATTTTGATAATTTCTCCTGACAAAATAAAGTTTAGTAAACAAAGTAAAGTGATTTCTGCCTGCACTGTGCAGGGGCTGTATGGGGGGGGGGGGGGGGCATCTATTGCTGCTTGCCAGGAACTAGCGGTATTCTTATTCTAGCCAGTGTAACAATGAAACAGTTGGTAAAGTAATTATCGTAGCATTTTGTGGTAAGACTTTTGTTCTGATGAATAGTGAAGGCTGTAAATTTCCTTTCACATAACATTCTGTACTGATGGACATCTATCATTGTGTAAGTGTTAATACACACGCTAGTCCTGTGATAGCAGTGGTCTCTGTGAGCCGCCATAACATTCTGTACTAATGGACATCTATCATCTGTGTAAGTGTTAATACATACGCTAGTCCTGTGATAGCAGTGGCCTCTGTGAGCCGCCATATTCCTCGTGCTACAGCTGCTGAACACGTGTTTCAGGACGTTAACATGGGCAGTTTACCACCTTATTGTGTTCTGGGAAATAGTGCCAATATGTAGCCATATGTAGTTACACGTGGAGGGGGTTTAGCTGAAAGTTGCTAGTACAATGTAGTCCATACTTAAGGTCCTTTCCCGCCAGGCGTCAGATTGCAGGGACGATCTTCTCTAAGTTTTCTCTAAGTCACTTTTTACGTTCAGATATATTATAAATCCAGTGTACAAACCAGCTAGGGAGATAAGTCGCCAAGACAGGCTTCAGTTACTACATATACAAAGCTGATGCATGAGAAAACTTTGTGCTTGAGAGGCTTTTGGTTAAGCACTTGAACTACCATTTTTAGAACTTCATGCATGTGTTTTCATCAGACAGCCAGGAAGGTTAGATGTTTGTAAGGTTTCAATCCACAAAATTGAGCATTGTATAAAAACATTGTGATCTGAAAACTGGGCATTTCCTAAACTGTCCTCTGTCCACAGTGTTTGGCTGTCTACAGCTGGGACAAGTAATGTTCAAGGACGTTGTTTGTTTTACACTTTCTGAGTTTCATGTTAAAAACTTGACACATTATTTGTTCTTTCCTTTTTACTTTGATATATAAAGTTGAATAAATAAATTTTTTATTACTCATTTGTTTCTGTATTTGAAATGACTGTATACGGGTGAGGCGTTCTGTGGGTTTATTATACGATACTTGCCTGCCTGGGTAACTTTACATTTTATGTTATCCCCCCCTACACACACACACACATTAACCGTAAACATTATCCAGGTGCATTTTTAACGTTGATCCCTGTGGTACCCGTCCAAAGTTACCCCCTCCTATTTTCATGCAATCCCCCCCGGGGCCCTCCTTGACGATGTTGGTCTGCGCTGTTGCAGCTGACGAAGTTGTTTTATACGTGACGTAATAAGGTTGCATGTGGTTGACAATCGCACATACGACACAATAATTTGGGATATTTCCTGTAAATTTTAAAGTTGGGAGACCAGTTTCGCGAATAAAGAACAGACGGGTAACAGTTAGAATTAGTTTATTGCACTTTAAAACTTAAATACATTCGAAACAACGCTTCAGGTGTTGTAAATTTATATATTGCGTACAAAAGTTTATATTTCACGTTAATGGTTATTAGTAAAGATCTTGGCTGTATTAAATAGGCGCAGTTCACAATGTAATCAACAATCTTTATAATTAATGCACTCTAAACATAACGATTAGGTGAGCAACTGTTATGTAAAGTCACAATAAATTAAAACACTCAATGAAAAATATTTTTAAAACATTTGAGGGACCTTTAAAATTTGCAATTGCTTCTTTGTTAATTCTAGGCGGCTCCACACCGTCTTGACGCGCTTTATTCATGTAATATAACTTCATAATAAATTGAAATCCTTGTAACAATTGCCGCTTTCCAAGACCTCATCTATGAATGCCTTTACTCGCCGTAACTTGGACGGAAATTGATGGAGCAGAATTGAATGTTAACATTAAGTATCGAGTATTACTGAGACGGTTACAAGCACGCGCCGCGGCTATAATGCTATATTTTAACTTTTTTCGAAAAAAGCAAAAATGGTATTTCATATGGTGTTGCCTTTAGCTACTGGTATACTTCGGTAGTGACTCGATCTTTTCAGTTGTCAAAAATTACCAAACTTTACATAATTTTGTATTCACAAAAATCATATTTCTGTTTAGCATCTGTGGAGCTTTTACTACATAAAACAGCACTATTGAGTGCCCTGCTTTTTAATTTTGTTGCTACCACTCAACAGGAACGTTCTAATTTTCAGAAATTATGACTTAAAAATCACAGCATCTATAAAATGCACAATTTCCGCCACTGAAAAGATCCAGTAATTGCCGTACGTGATGATGCAGTCTTTTATTCAGATGCTCTGCACCACCATGCTCTTGTCGCCAGATATTTTAATCTTAGGAAGAGACACCGCCACTCTCGCTGGCTTAAATATGGTTGGCTTGTTCCGCCTGGAAGACGCTGCACCTCCGCTGCCGCCATGGGCTTTCTCTAAATGCTCCAGCACGTCCTTTCTTTTGAGTTCAACCAGCGCCCCTTTCAACTCCTCCAGCGTGGCACGCGTGTGGAGCCGGCGCCATTTTGCTAAAGCCTCATGGGACAGCTCCTTGACGGTGTTTCGCGCGGATTTCTGGAAGATGTCGTCCAGATCCTGTTCTAACATTTCTGTGCCGCGCACGGGGTGGAAAGGAAGTTTGCGGTACAGCTTCATCCAGTCTTTTTCGATGTAGTGGGCGACTATCTTCACTGCCCTGTTTAGTGGATCTGTAAATGAAGAAAGGACACCCATCAGTATGATTACAGACAATCCCTTGATACAATTAGAAGAATACTGTCCATTAGCCGACGGCGGTTGAAAAAACATACACCCTTTATGAAAAATTGGGAAAAATTGGGAAAAATTGGGAAGTTAACTTTCGCGAACAGTCTTCCTTTTTCTTATCATTAGATAAATGATATTTATTTTTTTACTAGCTGACCAATGTACGATATAACAAACAGTAAGAAAAAGACTAATAAAACTAAAATGCACCTATTTAGGTCAACTATTATTGATATGAAGAGACCAATCATAGTTGATCTAAATTGTTTTTTTTTCTTATATCTTAACAAGATCAACATAGTGATAATGATGAATCTTCAAGCAAATAATAAGAACATTGTAGCATACCGTGGTTTTTCTTGCCTGTAGTTTTGACAGTCGTTTTAGGAGCTAGTGGAAGACCATAAAATATCTTCTTTGGTGTTTCATGACTCGTCTTGTAGAGGTATATTTGTTTCAATTCCTCTAGCCTCTCATTCATGGTATGCAACTCGTGTTCCACGTTTGTGTGGTCCGTTCTTGCTTTCCTAGAGGCGCTCCTCAAGGCGCTTGCGTTGGCGTTGGACTCTCGGAGCATTTCTCGTTTTTTCTCGACCAGCATTATTTTTGCCTGAACGTGGGAATGTTTTGTTGCTAGGCCATGGTGCTTTTCCTTTAAATCGTGAATTTTACGGGAGAGCGCCTCCGGTGGCTGTGAACTTTTAATAAGTCCTTTACTTGACATGACTTTCTCTTGCTCCAGCGTCCCAATTTCCAACTCAAGTTTATTAATCTCTCTTTCAAGTTTACGAGCGTCTTGGTTGAACGCCATTTCGCGCGCTATCAGTTTCTTCAGTTCTGATTCCAGCACGGAGCACTCCTGCTGCACGTGCCTCATTTTATACTCCAGCTGACTACTCCGCATCTGACTCTCTCTCTCCTCGCGCGTCTTATGCTCAATTTTCTTCTCCATATCAATAATGTCATCTTTAATATAGGACGGATATTCCTCGTCTGCCTTCAACCATTGTCGTATTCCTTTGCAAGCGTTCCTGACGTTAACGCATGTTTGCGGGAACATGAGCAGAAAAGGGAGACGCTCGCATTCGCAGCCGCGTCCGATATCTCGCGCGTGTATCCCAAACATCTTAATGTCAACGCCATCTTCCTGATACCTGCCAATCATGTCCTTGATGTCATCAAGGTTAACACGGATAAGTTTCCAGAGCTCCTGGCGTTTCATCTCATAATGTGACGGCGTGTCCATGAATTCCCGCTCCTCCGCTTTGCTGAAGCTGCGGCAATATTTGTCCAAGTTTTCTAAAATCTTTTCTATCTCCAGGAAAATGGCAGTGAAGGCTCCCGGAAGATACTCCTTGATTTTGTGATAGCATTCCTTGAGCATGTGATAGCCCGGGAGGTCACTCTCCTTCACCGCCTCTCCGGTCTCAATGCCCTGGTGGATAATCTCCTCGATTTGTTTTTTATTGTAAATTTCATAAATTTCCAGGGATTTCATTAAAGAGACGATGGGCGCCACGTAAGGTCGAATGAAGTCAGCGTACGTTACTCCGCGTCCAATGAGGCTGACTTCAATGAGACTTAGCTTGGTTTCCACGTCTGTCGTCGCCTCTCTTAGAATCTCGCGGACTGCTTCGAGAGATTTCGGCCTCTCCTTGTCGAGCTCCTCCAACGTTTGAGATTTTCTTGAAAATTGTAAGGTTGCGGTAGCTGGTGTCATTTTTATTTTCGATATTTAGTTTTTACGCCTGCGTTCTGTGTTTTACGTCACCAGGTAGCGTCTGTCTGCATCGTGCTTAACTGTCGCCTCTGGCCATGGATCAAGTTTCTGAAAAGATTTACAAGAAGATTTAGTCAAATACAATAATTTTATGCAATGTTGTCGACGTCAAGTGATTTTTGGAGAAATAAACTCAGCGATGTTGAGTTTTTACCAAATACCCCAGCATCAGGCCAAGTTCTGTAAGAAAGTACGTAGCACTCTTCGTGAATGAAATCAAATAATCTGGTATATTTTCCACTGAATGGACAGCAAGTGCATATTTGTGGAAATCATAACGATGAAATCATAACACTGAAGCAGTGGCTGATTACCTAAACCAAAAGACAAGAAAGTCGACCGCACGTTTATATTTCATCATCGATATGTTATTCTACTCATGTTACATTGCTCGGACAAACACGCTACCCCCCCCCCCCTGCAGACATCCCATGGGGGGCACGTCCACCAGTCCCTTACACACCTCCTAGCTAATGTTTTCCTTTTTGATTAAAGTGAGAGAGAGAGAGAGAGATACATTTAGACAAGTCTTTCAATATTCTGCAAGATCTCTCCGCTGCAAACAGCCCCCACAGCAGACCGCAGCAAACAGCCCCCACAGCAGACCGCAGCAAACAGCCCCCACAGCAGACCGCAGCAAACAGTTTTTTCTGTTATGTAATATTTTGTAATGAATTTCAACTGCAAAACAACGCATTACTTGTCAACCAACCTCACCTTGAATATCAACGGCACCTGGGTCACTCGATAATGCTAAATTCCAGTGCATGTACCCTGTCCTAGGTAGCACCCCCCCTCTCCCAGGTAGTATACCCGCCCAGGTACATGTAGCAGCACACCTACCAAGTAGCAGCACCCCTACCATGCGGATTACAGCCCGTTACAGCATCTCCAGCGCGAGTTCCTGTATTCACAAGTCCTTCAGGTTTATTATTATTTCACCCTTTGACCCCG
>NW_019775578.1:27072-41208 GCF_001039355.2 Lingula anatina
TTCAACACCACCGTTCCCACCAAAAAAACAAAGCCGGCTCTAAATCGGTATTCCCCCCCCCCCCCCCCCCCCCCCCCCGTCACACACACACACACACACACACACACACACACAGAGAGAGAGAGAGAGAGAGAGAGAGAGAGAGAGAGAGAGAGAGAGATGAAAGCAGGAAGTGATAATTTTTCTGTTTAGTACATGTAGTAGAGTCACTGTTACATTGAAAGATATGGTCAATCTTCCAGTTGTGAACTGTGGAAAATGTGCCTATAATATCCGATATATAAAATCCCTGTCAAGTAAAACGCATGGATGTTGCCTACCACGACTACTGACTTAATGGAGCGGCGCGTCTTGTCATGCTACTGTAAGATGGGGGTAGTCTGCAGCATGTGGTCGAATAATCAACTTGATTTCAATCAACTCTCACACATATAGCTGACACCTGCTGTGTCCTCGTCGTCTTGAATGCAGTCAACTCTCCGAGCACCGTGCGATATAAATCCACTCAGTGTTGAGCAGATCTGAAGTTAATTCTGAACCACGTGAACTAGGGACATTGTTGTCACAGTTTAAATATGAAAACAGGTGCGCTGGGTCGCCAGGACCTTGCTACCTCTGATATTATTCTTCAGATAGAGAACCTTTCACGCCGCGATCAATGGACGAATTCGATAAGAAAATTAAAACCTGATTGTCAACCGAGGTCACTTGATATCGACAACACAGGGTCGAGCCGGATTTGAAAATTAAAATAAAACATTTTGGAGGTACTGACAATGTTAAGTCTGGCACCTAGGTCAATTAAGTCAGAGTTTGTGACGGGAGATTTAACGAAATCGATTTTGAAATCTGATTAGCAATTTCTTTCAATCACAACAATGATTTGTTTACTAAGTTCACGAGTACTCAGGAACCTACGTCAACAGAGCGTGTTCAATTTGTACAAAGTTATGCTTTCAATTATCGGATTTTGAATTGCTTTTATTTCTAATGTGGGACAAAAACTGTCTCAGGCAGAGCGGCTCGCGTCACGTGTCTTTGGTCTGGAGTGTAGCAATGTCACCCGGTCTCCGAGGAAGAAAAGACACAAACGTTTTAATATAAATAACATTTTTGTCCTTTTCTGCCACGCATAATTAACATCAGGCGAGAGAAGCGAGTGAAATGGTATGAGTTGCTCTGAACAAATGATTTCTGTCAAATAATGATGTTATTCAGTACAACAAAATACCGATCTATTTCCTAAGTCGTCAAAAACTACAATATCGACAAGTTCTTTTTCTCTTTTATTCCCGAGGTATCTGAGTAATGGCTGCTATCGACTCTCACTCCATCATTTCACACGTTTGCTAATCAAGATATATTCTTTAACATGAATGAAAAGTTCAATGTTTTAGTACTTTATAGATTTATTGAATGTTTTTTTAACCTCACCCTACGTCGTGGAGTCAGGGCGGGCCAGGGGGTTATTGAATGCTCGCGTGGAAGATAGGTAAACGTGAAGCTTTTGTTTTATTATTCAGACAAGAGCATACTTTTTGTGAAGAGAAAAATATATAAAAAACAGACATCCCACACACACACATACACACACACACACAAGCGCGGGTGAAACTCGCCAAATGAAATATTTCGAATTCAGTTCTATTTGCTCCATCCAGGCCTACTAGCGACTGGTGTAACTTTTTAGTGTCCTTTCGCGTGGAAGAGGGTAAAATATGAATTTTCTTAAGTTAGATAAAAACGTTATATTGTTAAGGAAGAAGAGAGGTATTAACAGGCACGGTATCCTCCTTTTTCACCTCCCATCACACACGAAAACGCACACACACACACACATGCACGCACACAAACATTCGCCAAACTTTTAGATATTCGCCAAATGAAATATAACACAGTCTTTTTTGTGTTATTTTGCTATGTTTTTTCTAACAAAACTGGTGTTACTTTTTAGTTTCCTTCCAAAAAACCATCTGGCAGTCATTTGATGTAACATCGATATTCTTTTCCAGCACAGGTGGTCAGGTAGAACTATCAGACGCTAGAAAAACAGACTTCAGGCTGAAGGCAAAGACGGCTATTGATTGAACACACTTTGTGCTTTTTACACTGTGTTTCCATTATTAATTCAATTTGCCTTTTATGCATGGTACTTCCATGGTGAAAATGTTGATAGTTACCTCTATCATGACCGTATTTTACACGCATTTACTATGCATCAAAAGGTTTTATGAAAACCTGCATTTTGCTGGCCATCGCTTTCTGTTTACTTCCCTGCAAAAGTAAACTTGTTCTTAACGGCGCGCGCGTATTTGCTTTTTAAGATCAATGTTATTTTTACCTTTGTCGATCAAAAGTACAGGAAATAAAAAAATGTTGACTTTAAAACGTATGCTAAGTATACTTGATACGGTTGCCAGTGAAATATTGTTTTGTGGAGGAATGTTATCGTTTCGGGTGCAGATATACACGTATCAGTAGAGTGTTGTATCAACAAAATGATTAATGTTTTATCTCGAAGCTTGTATCGTCTGCTGGGATGGACTTTTGATATTACATGAGCATAGCTTTTCTGTTTATATTTTGACGTGATGATGCTCTGAAAGTTGCGTGGTGTGTGTGTGTGTGTGTGTGTTTACGTGTGAGTGTTTACGTGTGTGTTTGTGTGTGTTTGTGTGTGTGTGTGTTTACGTGTGAGTGTTTACGTGTGTGTTTGTGTGTGTTTGTGTGTGTGAGTGTTTACGTGTGAGTGTTTACGTGTGTGTGTGTGTGTTTGTGTGTGTGTGTGTTTACGTGTGAGTGTTTACGTGTGTGTTTACGTGTGTGTTTGTGTGTGTTTGTGTGTGTGAGTGTTTACGTGTGAGTGTTTACGTGTGTGTGTGTGTGTGTTTGTGTGTGTGTGTGTGTTTACGTGTGAGTGTTTACGTGTGTGTTTGTGTGAGTGCACGCACCTGTGTATTTACAAGCTTTTGTTTTCAGCTTGAAAATCACCTCTGAGTAAAAAGTACACGGGTTCCTAAGGACTTGTCCCTGCACGAGCGCGAGGACCCCACTCCTCTCCCCTGCCCCCCCTCCCCTCCAGTCCTCTCCCCGTCAAATCCACCCCTAGATAAATGCTGTCGTAACTTCCTTTACCAACCTCTTCCAGCACAGTCAGCTGTCACACGGGACCTGCCGGGTCTATTATCACACCTGATCTCAGTACATTGTCACCACACCGCAGATAACTGTCACACGCACACACACACACACACACACACACACACACAGTCACACACACACACACACACACACACACACACACACACACACACACTACACACACACACACACACACNTCTCTCTCTCTCTCACGTGGTATTGGGTCTGCAAAAGCCATTAACAATAAGAATACTTATATCAGGACCTCAGTAAGCCACGATTTGTTCAGTTCTCTGCACTGTTCATGTTCCAGATCTGCGAGGAGCTCAACACACCGCTGATACCTCACGTCAAGAAGTGGACAGGACACAGGGGACAGTGGCGCTATCTGATGTCACATAACTCAGGACAGGTAATACATGGACAGTTGTAAACATTTGCTCATGCAGGGGCGGACGTAAACTATCTTCTTGGTCTTCTGGAAGACAGCTCGAATTTTTCAAGTTTACATTGACCGGCGTCTAATTTTTTTTTATGTGGGAAGATGGTCAGAAATGGAGGATGTTTCAACAAAGATAATTTGGAAGACTGTCAGAAAATACCCATGAATCTGCCTCTGACATGAGTGCATGTGTGGGCACACACATTTATGTAAACACCTACATAGAATTCAGTATGCTTTAAATTGAGAAATGTGCGTGGATAAACTACATCACCAGTCAATGTAATTTAATCAGTTGTGTTTTAAGAGCCCTCCGTAATAAAAGCTGGGTGTAGATCCACCATGTTGTACATGGTATGCATAACCCCGTTACACTGAATTGACTTCTGATTAAAAAAATTGATGAAAATTTGCTAATTGTCCAGCCTTTGGATTACTTAATAACTTGAACATTTGTGTTGGTCGCATAGTGATATCATGATGACAGGAGCTCTGTTTTAGAAAATGATCTAGTTTAAAAAATTGTTTACTTTTAGGATAAATGTGTGAAAATATCGAAAAGTCTATCAAATCAAAACAAACTGTAAACAATGATGTGAAATGGACCTCATGTTCTCATTTTGTGAACTACTATTCATTTGCTCAATGTCAAAGTGAACTGAAATTATGTTATCCTTTAAAAAGGGACCTCTAAACTTGGTCAATTTGATCTTTGTCAAGATATTGAGGTTAAAAAAATTGTGTAGCTTCCTCGCAGACTCCTCATAATAGAAGCCACAGGTAGAAATTATAAGAAAATCTTTCTGACAGCGTCAAACAGTCACTCAGTGGGATGAAAATTGACTTCCCGCTGGTAAGTTAGAACAAGTCATAGCACGAAACTGTTGACACCTCGCTGTTGCTTTGTGTTGTTCATGTTGGTTGGTCATATTGATGGCGATACTCGTGTTACAAATTTCTTTGGTTGCAGACAAAGAGAATGGAATATGACAGCTTGATTGTTGTTAGATGTTGACAGTCAGAAATTGAATTCTAAGAGGAAAAAAATAATCAGGAGCAAAACTCAAAAAATATTCAGATGGAAAATTGGCAAAATAGGAAAAAGGAGAAGATTTGCTGTTTTTGTGGCAATTGCTAACCTTCAGGTAGATTTTACAAAGGGAAATAATGTAAATTGCATAAGTGATATTATACAAAAGGTGGGACATGATCTATTTATAATGGTTTATGGAGATTGTGAGATTAAATCGTGACATCCATACTGCTCAGCTGGTTTTCATTTGTCAGGAATTCCCTTAGCAGTGCAGTAACAGAAATTAAAGATATTTAAAAGATGCTTTGAGGAGAAAAAAAGATATATATGAAAACACTGAAAATTTGCGTTCATATTATCCATAATTTAAAAGCATTGGAACCAATAATGTTAAAAAAAATAGAATTAGTATGTGTGTATTTTATAAGAATAAATTTATTAAAAGGGTAATATTCTGACTGCATCTTACATTTCAAGGGTAGAGTAAAATCACATGTGGAATGAAGTTTGCTTATGTTTTTCTAGTATATTTATTTGTCATTTTCTCATCTATCTGCCTGTATTTTCTATTTTGACAGGATGAAGAGTACCTGGGCTTTATATATGATGCTAGTCAAGAGATTGAAGTAGTCAGATCCTCACTTGTGCAAACTGGGAACTCTGCGGCCTGCCCATTCATGGTACATTTTAAGGTATGTACCAGAGCTTGCACACACACACACACACACGTGCGCGCGTGCACACATACACACTGAAAGAAGGACATTTTCTAGAAAAAAATATCATAACCGGTGTGCATAAGTTACCTGCCACTGTTTTCAGTACCTCCGATTCCATCAGAATTTATTGTATTTTAGAACAAGACGATGAGAATAACAAAATTATTTATTGGATGTCATTTTATTTCAACACAATCCATACTTTATGGATACCAGTATATAAGAGAAAACATGTAACCACCATGACAAATCCAGAATATTAATTTTATGTGTAGTTTTGCCAATTTTCAAGAATATATTGTTTAGCATTTCAAAGCCTAACTATTGACAATCTAACAGCTGTCAAGAGCAGAGCGATGATTTTTGCAACTTGTGTTCAATTTACACACAAGTTAATGTGCCAGTGAACGTCTTTACACGTGTATTGGAACTGGCACTCTGTTGTATAGAAATTTACAACTCTATACCAGGTTGGCTAACTGACTGACTCATTGCAGTTTAAGTGGGAAGATATTAACTGGTTTGAAATGAAATAGTTATGTGCTTTCAGAGCCTGTCACTAATGGATGAATACCATGTTCTGAATGTTTTGTGGCTTTGTGTTTTGTTGTGCATTAAAATTAATCTAATTGTGTGGCTTAATTATTTTCCTTTTTGAGCAAAAAGAGGAAGTAAGCTTTGATGCTGTAATTCATTTATTGAATATCATTTTTTGTGTGTATGTATGTGTATTAAAAGCTATGGGTTATATTTAAATGTAAAGAAAGTTGAAAGGGTATATATAATAGTAAATGTAAACAAATATCCACCCATATTTTTTTAACATGATATCTGCCTAGGTCTGATAGTGAAAACTATTAACTTATGGGCATCCATAGACCGAAGTTGAAGATATTTAGCACTTGTTTCCCATTTGGCAGTGCTAATGTGCGAGTAATGCTTGAAGTAGCGATATTACTTGTGTTTAGTCTCACATTACAGCGGTTAACCCTGTTTGCTGGGGAAACTAGTCTCTGGCAGAGTGTTGCGGTATGAAGGCACTAATGGGTATCTGTGGAGATGAGATAGGCAGAAATGCAATTACGATACTAGTGGAAAAGAACGTTTGAGATCAATGCATTGGCTTTTTTTTATATCTTGATCATGTTTGTAATCTTCTGAGACCAAATGACATTTATGGGGGAGGTTCATTGAACTTTGCATTATTCTTGCTTGTGGAGGTTTTCAGTGTGAAAAATGTATGCTGTGTACTTTTATCTCAGAGGATAAAAATGTGGAGATTTGGGACCAAAGTACTAACTTTTAAAAAATTTCATCAGAAATGAAACTTAATACATAGGTACAGTCCTTTGATAAATTAACAGATCCACAGCCATTTTTGTGGAAAATTATGCAAACTGTAATTTTTCTTTCATATAATTTTGTTTGTTTTCCTTGCAGGTAAAGCAGCACCCCCTGGTGTCCATTAATGTCCACAATCCCTGCTCAACAGACCAGACGAGATTACACTCTGAGATTATGTCTACTTTGCCATCTATCCTGGAAACACTGGAACAAAAGTCCCCTGGAACAAAGGATGTCATAATACTGGGGAATTTTAATCTGGGACCTGGTGCTAAAGGTATAGGGGATCTTCATTATGTAATTTTTTATTACTACGGCGTACAATTATTGTCTAATTCATGGTGAGGTGGTCCTGTATTTATTTTACATACATGGAAAGTTGTTAATAAAAAAATCTGACAATTACGACACTAAAAATTTTGGAAAAAAATATGTTGGAAGATGCTGATATGAAATTCAAGGTGTAAATGGGCTCAAATTTATGTTTTCTCCTCTTTTTTCAAGCCAAATTTTTTTCAAGTGTTTTTTTCAATTTGGAAAATTATTTTTTTAGTCAGTATACACTATCATCACCTTTTGGAGAAAGTTCATACACAGATGCTAGCATTGGATTGTATATATAGAATTCAGCAGAAAATCAGTGTATCTGACAAATATCAATATGAATTGGATTTCAGAATTCTCCTTGTTAAAAGACAATGGATACGTTCACACAGTGGCAGAGGGGTGCTTCACTGATATCAGCCTGGAGAACATGGCAGGTGCTGCCACCTGTGACAACATCTGGCTCAGCAAGCAGGCACAGGCTGGCTACACAGGTGAGAATTTGAACCATATTTTCGTGGTATTTGGGGAATGCAGGAGGGGGTGGATGTTGAGTAGAGGTCCTCCCCCTTCCCCGATGGCCCCTGCCCCTGCCCACCCCTATACTTCTCTAGAAAGGTGTTTTGGTGTGCAGATATAGCTGGAAGTAGCACAAGAATGAATGCTTTAGCACTCCTATTGATGGCCATTATATATCAGAACCGTCAATATAGGAGTGCAATCGCATGAAATTTAGTGTTAAGCTGGAAGTTGAGGCGATTTCTTTTGTACCTGAGTGCTTCTATTGAAATTAGATCTACTGGGACTATAGTACCGACTTTATTTGGTACAAGAAAGAAAATTTCAGACAAAAAAAGAGAATTAAATATCAAAATGATGTGTATATCAGGGGCGGATTGAGGCAGTCTTCTGGGTCTTCCGGAAGACAGTCAGATTTTCAATTTACATTGGTGGTTATCTAATTTTTTTACTGTCGGAAGACAGTCAGAAATGGAGGATGGGTCAACAAAGGTGATTTGGAAGACTGTCAGAAAATAGCTCTGGATCCGCCCCTGTATATGAAGAGAGGCAAAACCTTAATTTACATGATTTTAGATTATAAACAATTTTTTTTTCTCCACAGGTCACTCTAAGGTGGTCAGAGAGGGTTTGACCAGTGTGTGGATCCCCAATGGCTGGGCCTGGGGCGGTCTTGCCACTGACCACTGTCCAGTCTGGGCAGAATTTTATACAGACAGTAGTGTGGGTCTGGAAGATGTAGATTTGATAGAGAGATGATGATGAGGAGGATCATCAGGAGGAAGATCACGAGGATGGCCAGTCACCAAAAGATTTTCAATGACAACAGCCTATTCATGGCTGAATTTCACTTGGACAGAAGAGTTGGACTTTGAGGATCCAAAATTGATGACCACTGACCGATCAAGGTCGAGATCTACGTGGACAGAAAAACTGGACTTTCAGGATCCAAAATTGCTGGTTGCTGTAAAATTGTCGCCAACTACTGTCCAATATTGAATGAGGAATTTACAACCTTGGACCTTGAAGTTTTAGATGGCATAAATATATTTTGCACTGAAAGGTTGTTTTTAGTTTGACTGACTGTATTGCTGTATTTGGCCTCTAAAACTATATATATATATAAAGAGAGATGATGGAGTCATACTAGTGCCATTTTGGTTTTAAACAGATGACACTCTTTTCACAAAATTCTGTCATGATTTCTTCAAAAATTGAGCAAATAAACCAAACAAATGGTCAATAAAATATTATTTTGGGCACTTGTTGAAATTTTGGTACAAAATAATGGTATGAGCCTGGAGACCAATTTAAAAGACACTTGTTAGATACAACATACATTTAACATTACTTGAACTGTTCTATACTTAAGAGCAACAGTGGTAGATTTAGCAGCACAGTAAGTAAAAACTTATTTATTTCAAACAAAACTCACTTTTAAGATACATTTCTCCTAGGCAAAATTTTCTTAGTAATTCAGAAAAAAAGCTGAATCATAATTTCTGAAAGTGTGTATGATTTTGTGAGTAACAAAGAGGTCAAATAACGGAAAGCTAAAGCACTGGAGTTCGTGTAAAATTTGGATTTAAATTCCATGTACGTCTTGGTTAACATGCAGTTAAAAGGCTAAATACCAGACTAGGTTTGAATTCAGGAGGTCAGTGTTTGTGAAGGATTGTACTTATATATTAGATTTAAATTTGCTAGTGGCCCATGTCAGGAAGTCACTGTTAGTTAAAGATAGAAGTCTAGTATTTAGATAGCCATTTGCTAGAATTACCCGTGCAATGAGAAGCCATAAGCTAAGGAAGACTAAATGAAGCTGGACCCTGGTCATCTATATCTGTCAGTATGCCATGGGACTTATTGTCAAGTGCTAAGTGAAAAGTAATGTCAGGGAATTTTATCTACAGTGCGCAACTAGGGTCTGAAGAATGTTTTTTTATGAAGGCCAGTGTTTCTTTAATAAGCTTTGGAATAACACTAATTTAATTGCCTGTGAAGAAAAAAGCCAGAAAGAGTTGTTTCTTAATGAAGTTTCTCTTATTGTATGGTTGAATCCCATTTGTGCAACTATGTGATTATTTGCCCACCTTTAAAACTTCATTGCAGAAAGCAATATTGAAGTCATCAGCAATACTCATTAGATTAACTGGTACAGCACAGTTATTGAGAGAAGCTGGGAGAGTGAGTAAAAAAGAAATATCTACTGTTGTTCATGCTGCACCATGCTACTTGTGTATTAGAAAACTTTTTGACATAACATACCATGATGGTATGTTTAGTTTGATCATTATACATAATTTAATACAAAGATAAAGAAAACATTTGTGTATGTGTTTGTTCAACACCCACCATGCTTTTAGTGCCTTTGCATGATTTACTTTTTTTGCAACAATTCTGAAGATTTTTATCCATTTTCTTGCTGAACTTTGATCTGTATTGATTGAAAAACAAATGGCATGGGTCCACTCTGTAGGAAACTCAAAATATTATGATATTTAAAATAAGGTATATTTTTAATTTTTGTAGAAAATGATGGATCTGACATGTTTGTTGATTAGTTCCATGTAGCTTTGTATCTTAATGAGAATTATACACGTATAAAGCACAATTATTGGTCGTATATTGTTATTATTTATCAATTTAAGCAACAACAATGCAACTTTGTTCAAACTAGATACCTTCAGAATCAACATATTCACACTGGAATAGGTTTTTATTGGGTGCTACTTGTATAAATAGTTTTAAGTCAGCTTCTTTACCAATGCAAATGCTCAGTTTAGAATGACACTTTCCAAAATATACTGTCCCAAAAGGCTACAATTTCTGTCATTCTACATATGTCTGTTGGGTTTTAATAAAGAAGGTTCTAACAGATTGTGAAAAGAAGCTTCAAACTGAAGTCATGTTGATGTAAGGCATTGATATTTTAGAGGGCATTCAGAACGAGTTGGTCTGTGGACTAACAGATCCGTGGATCAAATATGGCCGACCGCATTGGTCTCCCCGCCCCCACATGCGCCATCCCCACAGGGGTCTAGCAATTAAACCCAGGAGATGTGATTCAATCCATTTAAAAGCGTGTGCAGAGGCGTAAGAATATCAGCAAATTAGTTGGCGCTGCTTTTGTGTGGGTCAGCCATATTTGATTGGCAGATCTGCTAGTCTGCAGATCACCTCATTCTGAATGCCCTCATACACTAGTACTGTCCTAGAAGATTTTTAAAGATGAGCCTCCTATTGAGGTTGTTGATGTAAGGCAGTGGTTGGTTACGCTGTACAGGTATTAGGTCATTTATTTTCTGTGACAATTCCTAGATTTACTAATTAGAGGAGATGTTATTTGACAATGATGACAACAGTGATGCATACTAGATGAAACATTTACTGCTGTGGAAAAATTTCTGTGACAGTTGTATGTGTTGCATCTTTTTCAGCACAGAGAGAGAAAAAACACTGTCTTGCCACTGAGGACTAGTTGGAAGATAGCACTTAGTGAAATTTGTCATTTGAAAATGATGCTGATGTTATCAAAGCCTTACTTCTTATAAAGAAACAAATTACATATTAGAAAATAAACGTATTGATAGACATGCCATTGCCCACCAAATGTTTTCATGCATCACTAATGTCAACAGAGTATTAGTAGTGGTAGTAGTAGTAGTTGTAGTAGGGGAGAGTAAGTTCTGTTGTCAGGGTTCGAAAAGCACTTTTTAGTGTTCAGCAATGGGCTGATCGTAGAATTTGACAGAAATAATAGCTACAGAATTATCGCTGTTCAAAATGTAAAAAGCTCTATAAGTAGACCTGTTCACAAGATTTATTAAGATTTATTAAGAAGACTGCAATAAAAAGACTGTTTGTATGTGGTTAACCTCTCACATTGCCATGTATTAGGGCTGATTCAATGCACATATGTCCTGTATTGAAAATAAATGATTTTACAATGATATTTGTATTTGAAAAATATTTTTCAAGCATTAATATGGACCATTTTCAATTTTCTCCACTGGCCATGATAATGTTGAACTAAGATCAAACATATTTAAATTTATACTATTTCTAAAACGTCATTCAATATTTTCAAAAAGAGAAAATTTTGAAATCATAAAAATGAATATAGTCATACATGCAGAAAACTAGTGGGGATTCGGCTTGTCTTGGCGTTCTATGAAGTTCCAGAAGTTAGTTTTTATCCATAGTAAGGCGGGTGTGGTGAATTCCCTAGTAAAAACGGTATGTTTGTAAAGAAATGTACTGCCTGTTCATGGCCTCTCATGATTTAAAAACCACTCATTAGTGTGAATCAACATTATGTGCAGAATTTCACCATGTTTGATAACTTTTAAAACAAGTTGTAATTCCATGAAGCAATTAAGGGGTATTATTTTGGCCGGCCGGCGACTAACTCTGTCAAATCTAAAGTAACTAATACTCTACTGCTTCTTTGTTTGTTATATTTGAATTTTTTTATAAATTTTATGACGAGAATCCACGATCAATTTCATTTTATCAGCTTTACCTAACATCTGATTACTACTTAATAGATTTTGATGTAGATAAATTCTTTATGCATGTATCATTGTACTGTATTTAACATTTAAATGATCCTTTTTAAACCCTTATCATATCACTTGTGATGGTTGTGTGTTCTGTCTGACTAGATAATCATGTTGTGGCTAAATTGAAACGACTCCAACTTAAATGCCAAAGTCGATCACATAAAACATAAAACATATGGTTACTTTTGAAAATACCTTATACTCCTATTCATAATTGCAGGTTTGGACTTATCAGGTGCGTCCATCTCCCACACTTAGCCAGCAAGATATATTACTCACCGGCCTGACTGAGGCCATTAAAATTGGCCACTGGTTACTAATTGTATTTTATATGAGTGTGCCGAGTATCTGATTATAATTTTCCCAGTCACACATACACTCTTAGTAACTGATTGGGTTGAAAAAATCTTGAGCTCTTTCATGGTCAGCGCATAAAAGATATTTGTCTCAAAATTTTGGTTACTAAGACCTTGCAAAAATGGGGAATTGCCTTTTTAAACAGACTGCTGATGCCCCTGCTACGTCACCAACTGGAGGACAAGGGGGAGTGGCCACAGCAGATGTTCAAGCTGACCATAAGCAGTCATCAGCTCCTGAGGAGACCATTGTTAAAATGGACGCAGTCAAACTTGAAGAGACGGGGGGAGGGGGTGGACTTGACCTGGGTCTGCTATTCCCAGCTCTCACAGAAGTGACCCCTAGACCACGGGTCGAAGAGCCCTTTGATTTCCAGAAAGATGGACGTCCCGTTGTCCGCATTGGAAGCTGGAATGTCCTGTCTTGCTGCTTAAACAAGATTGCAAATCCAGGAGTGCGAGAAGTCATCTGTATGACTGTATTGGAAAATGGGTAAGGAAAACTTGTGGCAAAATTCAAGACCACTTCCATTCTTGTCTTGAAATTTGATAATTTATTTACACCTGCAAATTTGCTGTCAATTGGTTTTTTGAGGCTGTGTAAATCCAGGGAATTATATAGGCTACTATATAATTCCCTGGTAAATCTTAAAAGATTGTCTTTGAAATTTACAAGAGCTGTTAATTAATGCTTTTTATAACTTCTCTTTCCTTTTAAAAATGTAAAATAAAGCATCACTCTGGTTGCTTGTCAACATTTGTATAAAAAAAAATGAACCAGCAAGTGCTTGTTAATTCACAAGTGGAAGTTATATTATACCTAAGCCCCCTCCAATCATTTTGTCCATGAGTGAAAAAAACAACCCTGGATAGATGTAAAATCCATGCTTTGCTGCACACAGTCTTCTATATTATGATGCAATCTGTCAAGGAAGACCTTGCGACAGATAGGGGTCACTGCTATAGAGATGCATATTTTCACACATTGGCCTAGTTTGAAGCATGATGATATATATACAGGAATCAGCTGAAAGATGTACAATTGCATTTTTATTTCCATTTGAATAAAATCTATTGTTAAAGTGCTAGTTTAACTTCATGGCATTTAGTTCCTGAGTTGTCATAAGCAGGACTGTTCACTGACTGATTAGTTTGTTTCAGGCAAGAATTTTTTTGCCTAATTACAATAGAAATGCTAAAATCATGGCACTGGGTAAAAAAGATATGCCATCTATTTTGGTGTGAGCCATGCCTTAACACAAGCCAAGGCTACTGTCAGCGCAAACATTCCTGTCACTAATTATACCCAAGAAGTCGTCTTCTTGTTTTTATTTGCTTATAAGAATTCTTTATGGTGGTCTCTAAATGGAAAACGTGTTGCTATTAACATAAAGGTACTTATTTTTCTGAACATGGAAAGTGACTGAACTAGCGAATGCCTTTGAGACAATAAACCACTTTGAAATGAGATGGTACATAACAGTGTTTACCCAAAAACTAATGGGTGGGAAACTGATGGGTGGGGACTGTTATCTGTGAGGTGAAGGTGGTGTAATGGTGGACCTGTTTACATGATAAGGCATGTCTTAAGTTTGATTAATAGCCATCTTATTGGCTTAGTGGGTGCTTTATTACTCAACAGAGTTATGCTATTTTTGTAAAGCTTTTATTGTTATTACAATTTGTATTTGGT
>NW_019775578.1:43169-167415 GCF_001039355.2 Lingula anatina
AAACCAACGTGTTATTCAGTCATCAATAATATAAAATTCAACGTATAAAAAATCAAATTACCCGTGTTAGACCTTAGGTAACAAGGCATTCAGACTCGCTTGTTCGTCGCCATATTGCTAATTAGAATGCAACAACGGATTGAAGGCAATTTTTCACGATGACGTCTGCTCCAAAATATTGCAAATTTTACACACAAGTGAACCTTGTTAGTTTTCCCTTCTGCACATACATTTTCAGAGAAACTACAAGACTAAAAGCGGTATTTTACCTACCTTGAAATCGCCCACATGCAACAGAGCTCGACCTCCGCACGAACACAACGCGACTGACTACTTCCGCCGTACGAACGTCTTTCCACAGTTAATCGGATTACCCTTTGAAGAATTGCCGAGTGTCGTATCTTTGGTATATTAGATCTTAGTTTATAGTGACTAACAGTTACGTGCTTAGTGAACAGCAGAGAATTAAAAACTATTTCTCTCTTTTTCCAGGCTCCAGAATATAATGGATTTATCTATGACACCAGCCAAGGCATTGAGGTGGTGTCATCTTCCCTCATAGAGCGACACCGCAGAGGGGCACCCAAGCAATTCGCGAGGAGGCCTTTTATGGTGGTTTTTAAGGTTTGTGCCAGACAATGGAAAAAAATGCCACCTTATTTTTGAATGGAAAGTAAATTTTCATCAAGTAGCTAAGATTTGTACTTATTCATATTTAATATAGGGCCTGAAAAGAGACAAGAATGTCAGTTTTTAATATGATAATATTTTGAAGATTTTTTTTTCTTTTACGATTTATTATTTTTCAAACTTGTAGTCAACCCGATAATGATATTATCTTATTTTTGACTTAAACATAACAGTACAAGCTACAAAAGCATACTTCATTCTCCAGGCAAAGGAGCTCGACTTTGTTGCGGTCAGCGTCCACTTGAAGGCCACTGGACTACAGATGGAGGACCTTGACCGTTTGCAGGAGGAGATTGGCAGGTGTCCATTGGTCTTGGAGGCTATTCAGGAGCAGCTGCCTGGGGAGAGAGACATCATGATCCTGGGGGACTTTAATTTGGGACCAGAACAGGAGGGTATGTTGAGTGTTTTAGACCGCATTCACAACAAATTGAGCCAGGCTTTACAAATCCTGGGGACTAAATATGGCAGACGTACATGAAAGAAAGACCGCCTAATCTTTTAATAGTCTCTCTGCCTCTCACACGCCTCCCCATGTGTCGTCCCAATGGAGCCGAAATTTAATGACTGTACCCCCGCAGGGACGACACATGGGGAGAGACGTGTGAGAGGCGGAGAGACTATTAAAAGATTAGGCGGTTTTTCTTTCATGTACGTCTGCCATATTTAGTCCCCAGGATTTGTAAAGCCTGGCTCAACTCGTTGTGAATGCGATCTTAGAGTCAATAAAAGGAATCTTGGGTGAATTTAATTTTGGAGCAGAGCAAGAGGGTATGTTGATTATTGTAGAATCTAAAAAAGGAATCCTGGGTGACTTTAGTTTGGGACCAGAACAGGAAGGTAGGTTGATTATTCTAGAATTTATAAAAAGAGATAAGAAAAATTTATAATGTAAAAAATAAATGAAGGTTTGGTTCTCATGGGCAAATGTATTCTGTAAAAATGAATAAACATTGATTTCCTTTGACTCTAAATTATCTTGTCTAAGATTCAAACTGAAATGCTTGCCAAAACATTGGACATAATTTGTTATTATGCCCAAGCCAAAACTCACGGGATTTTGATTATCTGATATGGACAATCTGCATATTGCCAAAAGATAGTACCATACTTCAAAATTGGAGCACTTTGTTAACACAGTGGTGGATTCTCCTTTGAACATTGTGAATTGTGTTGAAATACTGGGAAATATATATATATATATATTTTTGAGTAAACCCTTTGAAATATCTACAGATTGTAATGTTACATGTGGACTGTGGAACTGATTATTGTCATGGCAGTGGAAATATAAAAGACAAGTGAATTTTTAATTTTTAATAACTAGATTGATTGTTCACTAATTTACTGATTGAAAAGACTGAGAGATTATCGCATGGGTAAGAAATGAAAATGAATTAATGAAGTTAATTTAAACAAAAAAATTGTGGTTGTCAGTATAAATTTAACATATCTTTATATATGCTGTGCATGTACATATTCTTTTACCAGATTTTGATGCATTCCGTGATGCTGGGTATAAAAACACAGTAGATGAGCACACCAACACTAACATCAACCTGCGCAACTTGAAAGGCAGCAGAACCTACGACAACATTTGGATGAGTAAACAAGCACAGGATGTGTTCACAGGTGAGAGAAATTTGAACATTTTAATGACACAGGCAATCTTTATGTACCAGGTTTTACTAACAAGGTCTGGGACCAACCATTATGGGGTTATATAGGCTGGGATTTTTTACTTGATATATGAAGTATGCAAAATAAATTCATGGTAGTAGAAGTAGTTATATTAGTGGTAATAGTAAATATTCCTCTAGCCAGCAATTTCAGAAGGGGGGTTCTTTTTCTGAAAAGTGGGCCTTTTACCATAAAACCTTTGTGTACCTAGATAAAATTTTACCCAGAGGGGACCTTTTCCACACAAAAAGGGGGGCGTTGGTTGACTATACAACTTAAGCTCACTCTGTAGCTTAGTTGTCATGTTTTTTAATTTTGTGTTCTCTGATTTTGTCATATCTCTTGATATACAAGGTAAGCGAGGTGAATATTCCTATCTGCACACCCTTTGTTCTTTTATTAACTGAACCTGATTAAATGCTCAAGACCTGTATAAATTTTTTTTTTTTAATTTCTCAGGTCAGTCCGGGGTCATCCGTGAGGGGTTGACCCACCAGTGGATACCCCATGATGACTGGTTTTGGGGAGGCATAGTGGCTGACCACTGTCCAGTGTGGGCCGAGTACTTCACTGACCACGACATGGACGCAGATGGTGACCTCACAGCTGGTGTGAAGGGGATCAAGGTGGAGGAGTGAGAACTGGGGTGAATCTGAGGCTAGTTTGTGGAGAGGGGAATGAGAATTCACATCATGATAGTGATACATAATTGAAACTTACCAGTACTCAGGGGTGGATTGAGGCTGTCTTTTGGGTCTTCCAGAAGACGTAAAGATTTTCAAGTTTACATTGACGGTCATCAAATTTCTCCTTTCAGAAGATGGTCAAAAAGTGCAAAACTGTTGATGTATAATTTACTACTCACAACCAAATATTTTCTGAAGAGAACATAGTGTAATGGCTGTACCCACATCACTGGCTTGTCCATGAAAAGTATGTAGACAAGCATAAATTTCAGGGAATTTTAAAAAGAATTTTATGTATTTATTTGTGTCTTTTAAAATATTTTTCAAATTTTTACGGCAATATAATTCTGCATTACAGAATATTCTTCCCAGAGATTATTGGAATTATCATGTTTTTACAAGATCTTATGCAACTAATGTCTCTTTTGAAAATTATAGAGTAGCTTTTTTGAAAAAAATTGGAGGGTAGTGTGCATAGCACAAAGTGATTTAAAATCTAACTTTAGAAACTTACTATAGGTAGTTGAGTGAGGTCTGAGGCATGATAGAGATGTTGAGTTGTATCTAACATGGAGCAAAAAGAACAAGATTCAGAAGAAAAAAAATCTGGAATTTAAACATTTTATGGCATGGGGTGACTTGATAGAGAAAAGAAAATGTAATGAAATGTGTAGTTATCAATGAATGTGAGTTATGGGGTATATGATGGAAAGAATGATGTCAGGTTTGTGTTTACTTAGTCATATTTTGACTTCCATGAATATGGTTTAAAATGGTGCTGTACATTTATAACAAAATGGTAGGTTTTAAAGACATTGTCTCCTGAATGTGATATGCTTTTAAAGGTGATTACTTGTGTAGATTTTTACATAACACAGTAGCTTCTGGTGAGACACCACATGATAAATATACTTATTAGATATTATATTAGTTTGTGCCCAATCATTCTCTTTTTTAAAAAAAATTTAGACTGGTAAAACTAGGTCAGTATGGGGTGTTTGACCTCTCTCCTTTTTCTTTTATTTAGTGTGAGAGTAAATTTTTTTAGTTTTGGAAATATTTATTGGGACTATTTTTTGAATGGATATTTCGCACCTTTTCTACATGTAACAGTACTGTATAAGGGCATCAAAGTTTCATTTTAGCAACATTTTTAACTAGGTGGAATTTTGCCTCTATGGTCCAGCTGCTGGATTATGATATTTCAGTAAAGACTCCCTGAGGTAAATTGAGATAATACAGAGTTGCTTATAAGTGCTGATATTTTCTTTCCATTGACTGTTATCAAAGTGTGTCATATGTTACAGAATCAACAGAAATACACATATAATCTTTCAAAAATTAACAGGTTAATAAACACTGTGCCTTTTAACTACATTTTTTATTTATTTATCAGAAAACTTACATATTTTATGTTTTCTAAGAAGCTTGAGTCACCAAATTACCATGATTCATGTTGAAATATAAGATTGTGATGTAATTTGAAAAGTAATCAAGAATGCTTTGAAAATAAATGTTATAAATGGTTTCAGTGTTTGTACATGTATCAGGCATGTCAAACAGAAACATTTGAGAAATAGTGTCCTGGCAGTGTATAGCTGAAAATATCTACATCTTTAATTCTTATGAAACCTTTACAAAGTTAAATATTGAATGAAAAATTGTCTTAGGCAATCTTCAAAACACTTCGTCCAACACTTTGAAATTAAAAGGAAAAATAATTACCTTATTTCAGATCATGATACTGTATATTGAATGAATTAACCTTTCACTTTATTGTGGACTAGAATATCAATAATATGAGTTACAAATATGAGAATATTACTAATAACGACCTTTCCTTAAACATGAAGGGGAGAGTCTTTGAACACACACACACATGCAAAAATAATTTTTAAAAAGGTCACCACTGCTACAAAAATACTTTAAAAGTTCTATGGAAGTAAAATTTTCAATCTTTACATATATGCAAGATTTTAACACAATTATAGTATATAGCACTAAATAAATATGTGGAAATAATGCAAAAAAAGAAAGACTAGTCACTAAGTCATGTACATGTAGTCTTAGACTTGTTGCAAAAACCAGATATGTTTTTGAGAGATAAAAAGATTGTATTAAATACAATATTTTGCACTAATAAATAACTATATATCTTAGAAGAACATTTCTGACAATTGTCATAGCTTTTAATGGCATTTATTTTTTTTTTTTGCAAAATGTTCATTCTTTAAATGTCTTTCCCCATTTGTATGAGATCTGAAGAATATCACATCCACAGTGATCTGTGCCTTGAAAAGTGTATTTTCTAACATCAAGATGATTGTACTGTTCATAGGCCCATCATAACATACTTTTATTAAAAAAAAAAAAATTGTTAAGACATGGAAGACATATTCTACAAATACTGTATATGAGACATGATAGTCATTCGCTACCTGAGAGTATATGGATTCTAGAGAGTCACAAGAACCTTCCCTACCATGAGGTAAGTCACAGCAAACTGGCAGTTTTTAAGCGTAAATATGTATTATACTTAATAAACAGTAAAACTTATAGACTACCAGTATTTCCCTCCCCCCTCCAAACCCCCACCCCTCCACATCAGCACTATAACTGAACATAACACTTCACAATCAATGCACCATCTAAATATCTCTCCCTCAACCCCTTTTCCCCATAACTTGCATTTTATCAACTATTTTTACCTTTATAAAACACATCTTTCCACATACTGTGATTTCTCTGAGTGACAAGTACTTGTATTATCACTGTGACTCAAAATATTAATAGGAAAGACAATTACCAGTCAATAATTAAAACTGCTTGCTGAACCACATGATTTCAAATTTATGTCATCCAAGTCAGGCACGACTCTCTTCAACTCTGCATCGGTCAGTCCATTGGCTCTCACAATGTGGTCCAGTCTTCCCAGATACCAGTTAGTGTCCTGCATAAAGTACGGGATACGGGTCTCTTCAAAGTCGCCCATGTTTTTCAATTTGTCCACATCTTTATACGAAACCTTGCCCAGCCTGGCGAGGGCATGGAAGTCGATGCTGTGTCTGTAGCGTAACAGTTCTAGAGCACCTGTCAAATAAACTTGGTCCTTGCTAAATCCACCTGAAAATTTGGGCAAAAGTAAGAATACTGTTTTGTATTTAGACACATTATCATGATATTCCATTTGTGTTAGCATTTATACCGTTTGTCATCTTTTAAAAAATAAATATTTTTTTTTTTTACTAATGAGATAATCTGGTTTCAATATTTTGAATATACACGTATGAACTGATAGGAAAGTGTGAAATTCAACCATCTGTCCTTGCCTTTATTTATTCAGCACACACACACACACACACACACACACACACACACACTTTATGAAATACACGTTCCATACCTGGCTGTGAGGTATCAGTCTGGCCTCTCTTGGTCCTCATACAGTAGTCCCATCTGGTGTGAGGATCTTGAACAAACCTTCCCAGGTCTTTGAACAAGTCCCTCAGTGACATGTGTGCTGCCCAGTACGTCGTGTAATACAATATGGCGGCCCGCCACAGAGATGGGTCCTTCCTGACCAGTATACTGTGTAGTGCAGCAAGGCCCTCCTCCGTTGGGTTGATGGGTTCCATGTCGAGCTCTTTGCGTTTCTTCCAGTTGTACCAGGGCTGGAACTGGTTATTGTAGCTCCGAATGTAGTGAGTCCCTGAAATGAAAAGTGACTTGAAGCATTGTACAGATTTGCATTGATTAATTTTCTTAAAATACAGTGTATACTCTAAAAAATGCAGAAAATGATACAGATTACTAGGGGGTCGTGGCAATAGTCCGAAGAAGGTTCAATAGTCCGAAGGTTCAGTGGTCCTATGTTCGCTATAGAACCTTCGGACCAATGAACACTTGATTGTGCCATTTTTCGGACCAATGAAACTTCGGACCAATGAACCTTCGGACTATTGAGACGCCCCTGATTACTAGTACCTCCTTTCCTATTATATTTTCATATATTTAAACCTAAGCCATATATAACAGACTCACCAACTTCATGCCGTAGCAAGCCATCCACCCAGTGCTCCCTGAGGTTCCAAACCCTGACATTCAGAGTGGGCTTTCCCTTCACATTTGTCATAGAGGCACGAGACATCAAAACTTCCGACATATTAACAGAGATTTCCTCCTCTAGATTTTCTTTCCTGAAAACCAAAAATGACAATTGATTTGGAAAAATACTGGTCCACGTCAGAATTCCTTTTGTCTGATATTACTCAGTGACTTGCTCCACCACAAAATTTACAAGTTATTTTGTATTTATGTATCAAATATACATTTTGCATATACTAGTAAGGTAACTTCATCTGAAAACTTAATGAGCTACAGTGCCTGTACTTTTTAAATCTTCTCTCTTTTTAATAACAACAAAATATTTGCAATGTATAACAAATTTGGTGTCAATTGCAATTAAAACACTGTCAATTGTAATTCACAATAAATGTATAAATAACAAATTTGGTGTCAATTGTTTGAATAAATTAAATGACATTAAAAGTACCTGAGATATTGAAGCACCATGGCCATAATTTGAGTTCTTGACATGGGTTTCCCTCCTGTCTTCTCCTCAAAGGTCTCATAACTGCCATACTTTGCTATTGCCGTCTCCATGATATGCACAGCCTGAAATGTAACCATAAGAATTACATACATTTTGTAGATGTGGTGGTGTTCTTATTTTGGCAAAATTTCTTACAATATTATTTAACACTGTAAGCATCACTTTGGTTGCAGAATGAATGCTCAATGATCGGCCAGTTGTTTCATTCTCAAACAGAGCCAGAAAATATCCCGTTGCGTGTTAAGGGGGCTTTGGTAATCCATTCATTAAATTTTGAACTGTTTTATATATTTACTGAGACTGTAAGAACAACACAAACAGGAAAGAAAAACTGAATTTTTTTGACAACCGTGAAGAGCTCTGTACATGTATCTAATAATGTGTGTGTCACATACCTGAGTGAGGTATCTATCAGAAGGATTACTTGTGCGGGCCAGCACCTCAGGATCAGCAGGGTACTTGTATATAAAGAGAGGGTGATAGTTATAACTGGCACGAAAAAAGCGTGCCTTTTCCGATTCCACATTCTCTGGCTTTATGGCAACCAAGAGAGCCACTTTCCTTTTCTTTTTCTCCTGAAATGAGCCTGTTTGATTTGTCGAAAAAACACTGGAAGCTCTGGTTTGTTGAACTGATGGAAGTTTTGTCGATGAAGACCAGGTGGCTTGTTGGGATGCACACCTAGTCATTTGGTTGGAAGGTTTCGAGCTCAGCTCCACCCGTTTCACATTGAATCCCAATAACTGCTGTGTAGTTTCAGTAGTAGAAGACATAGCTGATGATGTTGTAATCCCGGAATAATTCCACGCTGGTTTTAAAGTACGGATATCCCTACTGGAAGGTTTTCTACTTGCTGGTCCACCTGTACTTTGTCTTTTCCGTTTCTTTTTGCGTTTTCGTGATTGTGGAATGCTCTTTTTTCTTTCACTCTCATCATCTGAACTCTGAAAGCTGAAACTATCTAGAAGAGCTGTTGTCGATACAGCTGTGGCCATTTCGACTTTTTAAAGCATAGGTAAATGCTAGCTTTGCAGAACTGCACTCATTTTGACCTTATTATTCAAGAAGTCTTCATTCCCGTTTTCCATTGACATTAAGACATCATTGATTGCTTGGCCTCGTTAATCCAATCCTTTGATATATTTGACACCAAACTACTCAAATATGTACCAAAATCAACAAAGCGTTTTGATGCAGCGGCGACAAAACTTTCACAATTTTAAATTACCTCCTTGGATACGATGACGCCATTCCTTCCCACCGGAAGCGGAAGTGTCATCAAGGTCAAGGTCAGAATGGCTCATAAGGAGAAGAAAATCGCCGAAGCTCTTGATCACATAAAAGCAGCTGAAAAATAGTGAGTTGATGTTGTTTGATTGTATTTTTATGGGAAATATAATACTGAATCTATTCCTTATATGAAGCTAAAGTGATACTCTCCTATTTACTGCTTGAACGCAATTTTTTTATGGGTCCCAGTATTTTAAAATGCTGAAGGGGTCGATATATTTTGGCATTTTCATTCATAAAACGTCGAGCCAGCTTGAACTTAAACCGTTACTTGGAATCAAACAAGGGATATACACCGCTTCATTGCCAGTCAGTCCTTTGGACTCATATCAGTGATGAACGTGATTCTAATTTCTACGTATCGACCCGTCAAAACATTGCATGCTCCAACATCATGTATGCAAGCAAATGTGACGTTGTTAGGTGTATTGGTACACGTATTTCAGACTGATGACCATCACTCTAACACAGCACCAGCTTATGAAGATTCTCTCTACCTTTTCTGTTAATTATTTAACAGTATCTCTCCCGTGTTTTTTTTTTTTTTTCATTCAAAATACAGTACTAGTATTAGTATTGGGGTGGTTTAAATGATTTGGAATTAATTTTATTGTACCCTATAGAACTACGAGTAGTATACATGCAGTACATGATCCATGGCTATTGGGTACATGTAAATATTATATTGATGCCGATGTTATTTTTTCAGTTTGAAGACTTCTTTCTTTAAGTGGAAGCCAGATTATGACAGCGCTGCAAATGAATACCTTAAGGCGGGTGGGTGCAGCAGTGTGAAACTGTTTATTTTCTATGGCTTAGAGTTCACCAGATTTAACATGTTGAGACCCAATGCTGAATTTACTCAACCCATTTTAATTAATATTGTTCATATGCAGTAGAAAACATATTGGACTGTTATTTTTAATGAGAGTGAGATTTACATTTAATAACAGTGTATCCATTGATGTATTAATACAAAAAGATATGTCAGACAGCAAAAGAATTCTCCAGTCTAAAATATCCATATAAATTTAGAATGTTAATAAAGCTTGCCTTTCTGACTTTAGGTGTTTGCTACAGGAATGCCAAGGAACTGGAAAAAGCTAGGGATATATATGTTAAGGCTGCAGAAGTTCAACTTGAAATGAAAGCGTATCCTTGATTGTCTTGTATAAAATAATCAGGGGTGGATTTAGGCTGTCTTCTGGGTCTTCCGGAAGAAGGTCAGATTTTCAAGTTAAAATTGATGGGCAACTAATTTCTTTGTCGGAAGATGGTCAAAAATGGAGGATGGATCAACAAAGATAATTTGGAAGGCTGTCAGAAAATTTCTATGGATCTGCCCCTGAAAATACAGTATTCACACGTAACAGTACTTGAACAAGTTACACTTATATGAAAAGTATATGCAATGTATATCAAACAAATAGAAAATGATGGTAAAAATAATTGCATGCGTTGCAGTTATAAGTATTTGGCAGGAACCTGTGCTTTATGACTGTAAAAAATGTTTGCCTTAAGTATTGAATGGAAAACAAGCATTGTGATGAATGTGTTTAATTTCTTAACTGAAGTTTTTCAGATTATTCCATGCTGCCAAGTAAGTAAAAATCATATCTTTATATTTGTCTTTTGATGGAGAGAGAAAAACATGAATGGGAAATTATTGTTATGAAAATGAGCACTGGTGAATGTAGTTTTTCAGAAATAACAATAATTTACATTTACCAATCTGACTTATTATAGGCATATCCTTGTTTGCAAAAGTTTCCAGTTAAGATGCTTAGTGATTAAAGGGATAACAACTGTTCTTTTTTTTTTGCCAAAAAATGGGTTTTGCTGGAGTAAATAGCAATTTTCACATACTTACCAATGGTTAATGAATCCGTTCCAACAATCAAAGTTAGTCCCTGTTTTTTTTTTTTTTTTTTTTTTTTAAGTTTTGTTCTTTGTAATAATCTCTTAATAGATTATTACAGAGGGGAGCCATCTATAGAGGTCAAGTGGTCCAATGCCAATCACAAATTTAAAAATAATTATGATAAATGTCTTTTTGTTGGTAAAATAGTATTTATTATATTTTTATGAGTTGTTTACAATATATTTATTGTGAAATATGGATCTCATATGTCAATACGAACAGTTTTTATCCCTTTAATAACAAATGTACTGTATATGTTTCAGAGCCTATGAACAAGCAGGGTTGATTTCCAAGGATATGAACCGACTCGAGGAAGCTGCAAACTTAATGGAAAGAGCTGGAGATATATTCAGGGAAAATGGTGTTCCAGATACGGCTTCTTTAACATTAGAGAAGGCAGCAAAGTAAGTGTACACATATCATCTTTGTATGAGAGACATATGTCTTTCTTGTATTCTGTTTAAAGGCAAGATTGATTCAACTTTTTATTTAAAAACCTTGTAAATGCTGCTTTAATTTTAATTTTGGTTTATTCCTATTTTTTGGTCTGATCGTAGTTTTTAGTCACTGATACCTTGAAAATAATTTATTTATTTATTACTTGTGTGCTCTTTTTTATTTCAAGGATGATTGAAGCCTCAAAGCCTGACAGAGCTATAATGTTATATATGAAGGCATGTGATGTAGTGGAGGTAGGATAAAATTTACTCTCACAAGGTCATTTTCTTCCACTCTTTTATAGTACATGAGATATTCTGCCCCAACTGTTTTTTTTCCTTTCTTAAGTGGTTTTGATTTTTAACAAGAGAAAGCAAAACCACAGCCCATTTATTCCAAAGAGAAAAATGATTAACACAAAAATAAAGATTGTTTTCTTCATTTTCTTTTTGAGTGTCTGACTATAGTGTTTAGCGCATAAATTAGATGGATTGAAATAGGATGATGATTTTTTTTTATTTTTGGATGGGCGGGGGGGGGGCAAGTAAAGCTAGACTTTAAGTTAGATAAATGCTAAAAGTAAGCATGTGCCTCCCTTGAAGAATGGGTGTGTTTTCTTATGATGTGTGTTTTCTCTGGTTTAGAATGAAGACAGGCCTAAACAGGCAGCAGAAGTCATTAAAAAAGCAGCCGGTTTATTAGTGAGGTGTGAAAGGTTAGTAGGATTGCTTTCTATTGATCTGTTTGTTTCATATTTTTCTTTCCTCTGTTCTTTATTCTCATGGACAAGTATTAAAATAAAATTTGGGAAATATTTAGATAAAAATTATTTAAAAGTCTAAAAATTGATGTAAAATGAATATGATCATGGAAATATTTTCAATTATGATTTGTGTGGCTGAACTAACAAGAGAAGTTGCCATAAAAAAATGACATTTTCAAATAAAGCTGTTAGTCCATCCTCTCCAATTATTGATAAGAAGCTTAAATGAAATGAATAAATCTGATATTGACTTAATCTAAATATGGGAAACTTCTGGGATTTTTTTTTTGTTATTTTATTATGATCATTTTTTGACCAGTCCTTCAAGCAAGGCAAAATATATAAAACATGACTTCAGCAGGTGAACTTGATGTTTTAAAGGTTTGAAGAGGCCTCCAAAGTGTTGCAGAGAGAAATAGATCTTAATTCAGAGGTAGAAAACTATCCCACCATATACAAAGCTGTACTGAATTTAGTCCTGGTACATCTACACAAGGAAGATTATGTGGCTGCTGATAAATCATATAAAGGTGCTTTCAAGTAAGTCAAATTTGGCCTCGTAAACTTATCTGTAAATTGTGAAGTATGTACGGCAGTTTTTTTATAACTTTTATGTGATGTCTTGGGGAAAAAGAAATTATAAATTCCTTAACACAAATTGCTCTCACATTGAAGTGGCCTAAATCTTTTAAGGCATAGGAACTGTTCACTATGAATTTTGTTGATCTAGCTTAAGTGCATTAACTCCACAGGGACTCTTTCTTAATGCAATCAGGTTTACAGACTAAGGCTTCGTTCACATGCAATGTCTATTTTCTAAATTCTATTTTCTATTCGCAGCATGTGTTGTGATCACGGTCTGTGCCCTGAATATCCCGCGGTGTAATTACTGGCAGCGCAAGCCAGTTACTATAAGTTACTATAAGTTACTATAAGTAACTGGCTCGCGCTGCCAGTAATTACGCGGCGGGATATTCAGGGCACAGACCGTGATCATAAGATAGCGCGAATAGAAAATAGATTTTTAGAAAATAGACATTCCATGTGAACGAAGCCTAAGACACCTCCTCCTGGCATTGAGCAGGATATAGAAAAGCTGGTGATTATGGGAGTACCTTGGAAACAAGAGTTAGTTTGTTAATCTGATTGCATTCAGCGAGAGTCCCCATGGAGTTACCGCGCATTAGCTGATTGCATTCAACAAGAGTCCCAATGGAGTTACCGCGCATTAGCTAGGGTTACAAAACTCATTTTTGAACATTCTCATGTTCTCATAAGGGAGTGTCCTAAAAGTTCAGTGCTTTTCACGAACTCTACTTTCTGTAGACATTGCCACTGAAGGCATTTTTTTCTGTTTTAGTTACCCTGGTTTTGTAGAAAGTGAGGAAGCCTCGGCCGTTGAGCAGCTGTTGGATGCCTATGACCAAGGCGATAACGATACACTTCGGGCAGTGTGCAATCTTCCTTTGTTTAAATACCAGGATAACCAGGTAAGTTCCCACTCCCTGAACTTGATCAGATGAAAACATGTATGGATTTATACTGAATAATACAGGGTGTATTGGACCACTAGTGTTTGCCACATATGCTAAATATTTTGAATGCATATTAAAAAAAGGTAGCATTATTTTATATTTGAAGTATGATTGAAAAAAAAAACACTTGAAATTAATATCTTTAAAATAAATTAAATTGTATATTTCAGTCACAAAAAACACACTTTATTAATTAAATAACTAGCAGGAAAAGAAACTGTAAAGCATCATTTTACTTTCTCACTGAAGAAGCATAACTAGTTTTTAAGTTTTTTAGTTCTTGAGAGTCATTTTTTTATCACTGTATAAACAGCAAGATTACCAAAAAACTGCACATTATCTGAAAAAAAAAAAACATTTATTTTTTACTTATTCCAGAGGTAACCATAGCTGTTGAAATAATGACTCAGATAAATCAATTTTGTTTTTCAGTTTGCCAAACTAGCACGGGACTTGGCCATCCCTGGTGAGCAGAGACGGAAGCCAGAGGCAGTCAGTGGAGCAGATGCTGGCTCAGGGTCAAGTGACGCACCCCAGGGGGTAGCCGAGGAGGATGAAGATGAGGAGGATGAATATGCAGGAGGATTGCTCTAACTTTTAAATTATATTATCATATGTAAAGACACATGGCTGTGGAAATTGTGATTGCTGAGAGTGTAAATTATAACCCCATTCCCATGCCTAGATCAATCTAGCAGAATTGACCCATCTCTGAGGGGTTTCCTGCTAAATTTCATTCAGCTTAAGCAGCTCTGATGTCTGGCATGCCTACTGAAGCTGTTAGGGGTAATTAACTATCATTAAGCATCTTTAGTAGGCGTGCCAAACATCTAATTCAATTAAGCTGAATCAATTTAGCGAGAAACCCCCTCGGAGATGGCTCGATACTGCTAGTTCGATCTGGGTATGGAAACAGTGTCTATGTCATTTGTCTAGCAAGTTTTTAACAATTGATTTATTTTAAAAATCAAAGGACACTGGTAGTCAGAAATGTGTTGAATAAGCATGTACTGTTGTATAGAGTTTACTCCAAAGAGAGGATAAATGAGGTCAACAAGTGAAGATCTGATAAAAAGAAATTATCATTGGAGATTAATTTTTCTGACTTCTCATACCAAAACCCCATTAAGAATGCCTTTTAAATAAGTTAATCATACACTTGGATTATGCGGAATAATGAAAGGTGTAATTTTAGGAAATATTGGAGATGCTATTGGTGAGTTTAATGTGATAGAATATAGGTCTATAAAGACCAGAAAATTGTTGAGGATTGCAGGAATTTTTTTTTTTTTTGGCAAATACTATTCTCTAAATTGAGAACTTTTATTACTGATACATTAGTATGTTAAATGCGATTTTCTATTAACTAAAAACTAATTAACATATTTTATCAGGAAAAAGGTTACCTGTTTCCATAATATATGTGGTTATGTAATTATTTGAAAACGTTACTTGTAACGTTTATATTTACATATATATTTCCTTTTGGTAGAGTGAAGATTTTCAAGAGAAATATAATTTTTTTCCCTTGTGCAAATTATTTATTGCATTAGATATATTTGCTATTATTGAATATCAAAGAGATCTGAATGAACTAGTAACAAAATAATTTCCATATAGTTAATGTCTGTGAAAAGTGTGAGAATAAAACAAATCTTCAGGCATGAAGATGATAAACTTTGGCTGATCCTTGTTCTCTTACCACAACAGTGGCGGGTTTAAGGATGGCGAGGTGGATGGTGGTCACGGCTCTTTACATTAGAATTCTGACTAGCTGAATCATAGTTCTAAACTGTACCAAATGGCACCATTTTAAGTCCAAAACGCCAAAATTTATGTGCCCCTCATGGCTAGACGGTAAATGCTCACTGAATCTCAGCTTCAGGATTTGAAGGCTTATACTTTTTAGTCAAATTGAGCAGGCCCCAGTTTCACAAAAAAAAAAACTTACGTCAGTTTCCTGGCTTTGTTGACTAGTATTTCCATGAGAACGCTGTAACGCTACTCCTAATAGGGTTAAATGTGACCATGTAACCTTGGTAATTAAGTTCTTAGCCAGGGAATCTGACTTTAGTTATTCTCAACTATGAGTAACGCATATCTTCTCATTATCCGATTTTCTTGCGTAGTGAAATTGACCTTATTATTTACGAACTCTTTTGGGTGAAAACTTAGCCAAAGTAATGACCACTGTGTCATTTGAGTTGTTTATCATGAATGTGAATTTGTTGCTGTTGTTTGGATAGGTTAAACATAAGTTTCCGTTTTATGCCATTTTGAAGGGTTCTCAACCTCTATAACTATGGTGTAGCAATATTGAGAATTTTTTTCAGCTGCTGGTGTTTGTTTGCCGTTGACTTCATCAGTTTGAGTTTCAATGTGCAAATGTAACTACTGGTTCTAAATCTTTTCAAGAATGTTCGTTTTTTCCCCGTCTTGAATAAAATTAAGTTTAAATAACGTTTTATACTGCATGACCTCAACTTGATATTCCGTGAAACAATACTTTGCCATATTATGTTCTGTGTTATGCAGTTGGCATTTTTCAAAAATTAGACAAAGATGTGAAGCTAACTCTACGAAGTTTTGAAACGAACAGTAAAAATTACAATACGTGACAACAAATATGGAGATGTTCTCTCAACAAACGCGGCTCAGGTTGAACTGTAGAGTCGCATTTCGCACCTGCAACGCATTTTGCAACCAGGAATTGCGGCTGTGCAAAACCCATATTACAAACTATGGCGCCTTTCATTGTCGATGATGAGACTCTTACCAGGGCCTTTAAATTTGGTCTGCCAATTGAAAATCGTCAAGCTACCAACCTAAATGATAATTGTTACAAAAAATAGTTGTCATATATGCTTTTAGCATCAATTTCTGTCATAGAAAACCCTTGTTAATCAGAAGAACAATTGATTTTCATCCAACGCTTTTCAATATAAGTACCAGTATGTGCATGTACTGTATGTAGTTACACACTCTTTGGTTGCCTTCTCAAAAATGGTGGATTTACCGACCTATAAATAATATTATTGCTCAAATTTCTCACAAGAAATGGTACCAGCGGTATCAGCTAAGAGGTGGGTCACAACCGTGTTGGACTTGCAAATAGGTCAGTGTCAAAGGTTGAACGGTTATCGTTTAATGAAGCTGACCTTTCTTAACAAGTGTTTAGCAAACCGCTGACAAAATTTGCCAGGTATTACCTAAGTAATTGGCGAGAGGTGATTAGTGAACGTGTAATAGACTTCATAGAACATCTCTAGAGCGTGGCATAAGTATTCTTAACTAGTATACTACCAGTGTAGTAGCCAATCAGAGGCCGTGGTTTAAGCCAGATACAACACTCGTCGCCGAGCTGTACGTGAAAATTGCTGGAGTGCTGTCTCGCCTGCGGCTCGCCAGTACACTCGTAATATTTCACGTACAGCTCGGCGTCTCGTATTGTATCTATCACTTTATAGGGGGTTCACGGGTAAACGAATATTCTCTATCGGTATGTATATCATGTGAAGCCTCAGTCTCAACCGGCTGTACGGGCTTTTACGGACTGTTTGCGTCCAAATTTTGCGCAGAATCTCACGTCCAACGCAAGTCCTTCTTACGAAATTTCGAGTTCGCAGACGTAAGCAAGTACGGAGGATGTTGGACATGTCCAAAAGATTCTACGAATAGCCTGCGAACAGCGAGGCCGCAAGCGTAAGTTGCTCCCCTCGCACGGAGTTAAGCCTCTCTTACAACCCGTCGTGCGTGCTTAGAGATCGTGCGTCCTCGGAGTTCTGGTCAGGCGTAGCGTTGTCGCAGGATGAAAATTACATCGCAGCGGACGTAAGTAGTAAGTACTTTATAATTAGGTGTGTCGTGCCCTAAACGTGGGGCCCGCAAGAGGTCTGTACGCCTTTTTTGGAAGTAGGAAGAAGTAAGGAGCACGTACGATCTGTACTTGTGGCGCACACAGTGAGTGAGATAATCGTACGTGTTTTGCAAGTGAAGCGCATGTTTTCAGAAATCGTACTTACGAAGTTAGAGAAACGTAAGAGAAACGCAATGAGCACGGAAGTGTTAAGCACGACACTCGTGCGTCAAATTGGTGGAACACACGGATAATCAAAATAGTACAAAAGGGAGCACCGAGTCTCTTGATCATTCATTGTTTTGGCTTTCAAAATGGCACTTCCAAACTGAGAGCAGACTGTTCGTATCAGCTTTGATATAGGCGCACGATGCACCTAAGCAAGTACTTGTGACGCACTTTTATCGTGCTGGTCAAGTAGTAGGTCTACTCACCAGGCACTTTGGAAGTAAGATAAACGCACGGAGGAAGTGCGCTCACCGCCCTTTTTGTTAACACGTACATTGAAAGCAAGTTGAACGTACGATGGTAAAAAAAACCGGAATTTCTGCATGCCTTTCATGCGTTACACGCACGCCTAGCGCACTTACTCAGTACTTTTGTCTTGCTTGCTACGAGCGTGCTCCAGGTGTTCTTATTGTCGCAGACAGCTAGGTCGTAGCGAAAAACTGGCCGGCCAGTTTTCGGGCTGCGTGCTTTGCGTCGTGTTTACGCCCACCAAAGAAAGTACGTTCCATGTGCGTGTATCTTACTACTTGGCCAATTTTTTGCACGCAAACCACTCGTAGAGCACGCACGACCGGTTGTAAGAGTAGCTTTAGCAAGTGAGATGCGTGTTGTGCAAGACGCATGTCGCAAGCAATGAAAGAGCAAGTACCCTTTGCGTGTTGAGTAAGGCGAACGCCCTCACAACTAACGAACAAAGTCGAGAGCACACCGGGAATGCGTCGCACGTGCGTCACCCTCACGCCTAGTGTATAAAAGGCGTGCTCACGACGCACGCTCTTGTCTCTACAATGAACCTTGATATTATTGCTCGATTTATTTTCTAATATGCCTCCAAAAGGTAAGAGAAAGAAGCTTACATAGTAGAAAAAAAGGGAGGAGGAAGAAGAAAGAAAAGGAGAACAGGAAACAAAATTGACGTACGCCGTCAGTACGTCACCACAAACGTGTGAGGCAAGTGCGAAGCAAAACTGACGGAAAAGGGCACTACTTTCGCCGTGCGTTGCATTCCCTTCGTAAGTGGTGAGTGTGTGCCACGTACACAGGACGCAAGACAAACTCAAGAAATGAGTACACGGCTGTTTCACAATCAGGGGTACAAAATAGGGGTCACATTGAGAGAAAAATGAACTCTGATGCATTTGTTTAATTTTGTAACAGATAAAAACAATATTAATTATTTTTTGTGTTACGTTACGATGTGTTACGTTTAAATTAACATACAGCCTCTTAGGCTATGATTTGGTGGTACGGACACTACACATTCAAGCAACTGATGCTTTTGTAACTGAAATATCATATTGTTTACCAGTTATTTTTGCCAACTTTCTAAAAATATCAAAATAAAGTTTAACAACAATACTTTAACCAAAAGGATACAAGTACATGTATTAATCAAAATGCTTTTGGAGAAACACCACAGCACGTTTTTCAGTGGATGCTGGCGCTTGGTTGTGTGTCATTCAGTTTTACTTTCATTCACCAGACTTTAATTTAAACTTTTTTCTGTTGCTTGGTTTTTTTCATTTATTTATTTATTGATTGATTGATTTTTGTTTCAGTCTTGATGCTTATTTTTCGAGTCTTTTCTTCTTTTTCATCTCTCGTTAATTTGCACCTCTTGCTCTGCTGTTTTCAGGATTGTTGTGTTTCTGCTTCTCCTTGACTCTCTGTCAGTATGCCCTAATTTCTTCTCTCATCTTTAGTCTTGCTTGCGGGGCAGCCTTCTTCTTCAGTTTTTTGCTTCTCTGCTATGTTACGTTCATGCGATATCTTTAATTTCTTACGTGCTTCAGCATGACTATTAGCTCTTTGACGTTTTTTTTTTCAAATTATTTTTGCTGACAGTAAAAATTTCAGGTTTCCCTTTTCCTATTTGGCTTTTGTTCATTGTCATCTATGTCTGATACTTCATCCACTGAGAGTATTATGAATATAATGTAGTGTCCGTACCCCCTCAAAATATACCATATACATTAATCCATAGAATATTAATCCATATACAATTTATTATTTTGCAATTAGCTCTATTTGGCAATATTTTGGAAGCAATATTGTTCATTTTGAATGCAAAGAGTAGCATCTTTACTGATATTATTTTAGTGCAAAATGTCTTGCCTGACTGTTATTAATTAGTATCACTTTATCGAATATACATTTATATACAATGTTTTTCTAAACATCGTAGGATGTGAATGCATTTTATACAATCTAGAACAATATTTTGTACCATATTTTGAAGTTTTATCATCATTGATAAGTAGCCAGTTATCCAGTGGTTAATGTATAGCTTAGGGGTACGGACTCTACAGTAGGGGTACGGACACTACATTTGGCACCAAATTCTTGCACATCTTTTCATAATAAGGGGTAATGTGCTATTTTCTTCCTGAAAAATAAATGTCAGTGTGGACATACATAAAATAATAAAATCAGACAGAATATGCTGTGATTCCTAAATAAAACAGATAGGGGGGTACGGACACTACAAAAATTAGGAGACACCAAGGGGCTCATGATTATAAATACTTATTAAATACTTATTAATAATGGTTACATATGCACAACTTCTTTATTAAGTTTAAGTCATAACATGGTAAATTCATCTTATTATCACATAGGTGATTTCAAAGTAATATTTGGCCTTATCAAGTATGTTTTTCATTGCATTAACAAAAATAAGTAAAATGTGTACAAAAGCCTGTTTCAGCAAAATGGTTAAAATAATTTTTTCTCAGATCATTTCTTTGGAAGAACCTGCTAGAAGAGAAGACATATGTTGTGGAAATTATATACCAATATCAAATTCACCATAAATCATTGACATAAAGAGCTAGTGCATCATATTTATGACCTTAATTGCAAATGACCCATCGTAACAGCTAAAAATAGGTACTTTTTGAACACATAATTGGCTATATTTTTGTAAATTGTAGTCCGATTATTATAATTCTTTTTATTATTTTGCTCCTATGGACAGTGTCTTTGATATCAGTCTATCAGCAATCTCTAATCGTAAATTGCTAATTTATCAGACACTTGTAACATTAACCAGATTTAATTGTTCACCCTGATTGTGAAACAGCCGACAATTTCCACGGCCATCGCTCCTTGCAATTAGCGTCCCTGCTTAAAAGGACATCTCATGTGGCCCTTGCGACTCGCAAGGCAGACTTTCCTCTACCTCTTCGCACTCCACGGCCTCCGCAACACCCAAAAATCGCAGGGGACGTACGATCCTGAAAGTCGTGCGTTCGGTTGTGTCCGAGGCTTGATATATTGCTATACCATCTCGTGATACATGCAGTCAAAACGTCAAGCGTCAGCAAAAGATACATCGGTTGCCCAACATTGTATGCAGTGTGTCAGCCCCCATGTGAAGACTTTCCATGACCTTGTTACCTGAAAAAAACATAAGCCTACACCCGAACATACGGTAGCGGTGAGGTTACTGTTAACAAAGAGCATGGACGCTGATGAGCTAGTATTTTTCGTTAATGGAAAGAAGGTATTTCGAATTTAATACGCGGTCACGTACTTATTGTCATCTATTACTGTTCTTTAGATTAACTTAGAATTGTTTCTTTAACTGACCATAACTGTATCCACTGGAGAAAATACGGAATGCATTCTTGACAATATTTAACTCAGTTTTGGTTAAAAGTTCATATTTTCAGCAACGACTCGGGGAGACCGGGGCTAGTTGGCCCAGTTAGACACTTTTGGCCTTGCAGAGCCAACTGGGCATGAGTTAGAGTAACAAAAGTGGCTTTGAAGTAAGCACCATGAAGTAAGCTACCTATGCAACGTCATTATTTTTCAAATATAATGCCAGATGGCTCACAATTTGACGAAAAACGGGTCGGGGCAAGTTGGCCCCTATACTTAAATGCAGTAAGTATCCTATGTAAACGTCATAAAATACTTTAATTTATAAAATTGATTTTGAGAGCTTTTGATGAATACGTAGTTCAAATGAGGCAGATATATTGAGGTTTCTATACGTTACGTTGTATGTGTTGTAAGAACCAAAATATCTATTAATTAAACTTGTTTTGTTTTAATTAAGAATAACAGTGCTTTAACAATGGTCTATAGCTCTGTTGATCGCAAAGGATTGTAGTCTATGTGAGGGTCCAACTTGCCCCGAGCCAAGGGGGGGCAACTAGCCCCAGGTGCACAATTTTTATATTTAAGGATTTCAGCCGTTTATAGTGCAAGAATGGGCTGCGATAAAACATTTTATTAAAATTTCAAACAATTAGCTTTAGTTTGATGCCCTAAACGTATACTTTATTCGATCAAAAGCTTATGAAAATAGATTTTTAAATCTCTTAAACAAAATTACTTTTAGGTGCAAAAACCGTTTATTTGGACTCACCGCTTAAGGAAAACTTTTTAACGTCCGACACTTCCTTGGCATTGTAGGCTACGGTCACTTTACAAGAGCAAGTGGCCAATTTTTTTACCTCGTAGTTACTTTTTCATAAATTGACGCGGGGGCAACTTACCCCGGGGTCCAACTAGCCCCGGTCTCCCCTACTGCACAGAATGGCAATTTCTACAGAACGTTTTTTTTTTTTGTATAAGGGTGCAATGCGTACGTGATGTAGGCATTTATGTTATATACATATCAGTAACATACCCTTTACCAGGGCAACAGATTGATTTTTCACAGATATTCACAGATATGTCTCTAGATAAATAGACAGTCATTTTGGCTCTCAGTCAGCATAAAATGTCCACAATAAAAACTACGGCCCTGGTAGAGGGTACCAGTAACATTGCTTAAAGAAGCAACATATCTATAACCTAATTCAAATAATTAATTTCTCACACTCCTAAATACGAGAGCTACCTTGATAACAGATAAACTACAGGAGGAAGATTTCGTTAAATAAACCTCTTTTCGCGAAATCCAGTGTGAAAAATTGTTCAATAACATGAACATCTGACGTCATAACTTTTAGATCATAGAAAAGAATGCCGACCCGGAGACGACACTGCTGCAGTATCTGCGTAAAATACGTATCCTTTTGGACGTGCAACATACTAAACCATCAGCGCATAAAGTTATAACATAGCGTGAAATTGTACTCATCGCACTTCGTCGTTTGCAAAACCATGACGATCTCATTCAGTTAACAGGCGTGTAGTGTTCACAAATATAATTCCCAGACATGTAAATAAATTTGATTAGAGTCGATTGCTTGTGCACACAACTCGTTTTATGGCCTTACCTGTAGTTATGTAACTTCAGTGGACGTGTGCAATTTGAATAATTAAAATTAGTATGTACCGCCAAATAATGCAGCACAGAATCCACCTTGTGATAAGAAATATGTATAAAAGATGTCTAGAATTAAGATCGGCGGTTCAGACTGAAGAAGACTCGAAGGAGACCGCTCGACGGAGCCATGGGAGACGGCCTAGAGCTTGGAGATTTCACGTAGATGATGTAGTTAGACAGAGTCGACCAATAAACCATTAAACTGGTCATTGTGTGGACTTGGGTTTTCTTTGCGCGACTTTACGTAAATCTGACACGAACTGTGGAATCTTTGGATTGCGTTATCCGCCAAGTAAGACGAAAACGTTATGTCCTATTTCGAGCCCACGCTTGAATTAAGCGTACAAAATTATATAAGTTTAGGACATTCATCTCATATGTATATGTAAAGGTACATAACATATTTGGCGAGCTCGCCAAATTTGTACTACGTTCTTAGATATACCGCGGGTATAATCTAGACGCTAGGGGCTCTAATCCACCGTTGAAAGATTCTAGGTTCGGTACGCGATTCCCGACTTGGGTTATGCCCGGAGAGAAGAGTAACGCAACACCACTGTTTTGTTATAAAAATCAAAACTCATTTATTTCCAGGTCGCAGCCTGATTTTTATACCTAAATTTGCGTGACAGACTTTATTGAATATCTTTATTGAAACTTTATAATTAAAGGAGTTGAGATATGAAAAAGAGATTTATTTTAGATAAGAGCTATAAACTTTAAAGGAGATGAGATATGAAAAGAGATTATAAGAGCTATAAACACGTATTACGAGTCGCGCGCTCAAGCCCGCGACTCAGGTTGAATAAATTACCAGTCTGTACACGCCTCCCATGGCTCCGTCGAGCGGTTTCCTTCGAGTCTACTTCAGTCTGAGCCGCCGATCTTAATTCTAGACATCTTTTATACATATTTCTTATCACAAGGTGGATTCTGTGCTGCATTATTTGGCGGTACATACTAATTTTTATTATTCAAATTGCACACGTCCACTGAAGTTACATAACTACAGGTAAGGCCATAAAACGAGTCGAGTGCACAAGCAATCGGCTCTAATCAAATTAATTTACATGTCTGGGAATTATATTTGTGAACACTACAACTCAGAGAGAGGCCCCCCAGAGTTGAATCGGTCTACGTGGACCGATCGTGTCTGTGGGAATGTGCCCTTTCTCGTATCTCCCTTTTCCTTGGTACAAATATTTATGTATCCTTAACTCCACGTCGCAGTGCGTCTTCCTGGCACCAAACTTGGCTGTGGAGAAGGAGGATGCGGTGCATGCACAGTGATGATATCAAAGTACGACCAGGAGCGGGACAAAATATTGTATCCTTACACGTTACTGTTATTTGAATTTTCCATGGGTCTTTCCTTTGAAACCTTTATGATAAGTTGATTTTATACAGATTTATTTTCCCTAACTGTTGACTTGTCATTATGCATCCAATGCGTGTCTTGTTCCAATATGCTCTCTCCATGGCCTCGCTGTCACTACAGTGGAGGGGATTGGTAGTACGAAAACGAGGCTACACCCAGTTCAGGTATAGTGTGAAAAGGTAGAAGACATACATGTACTATGAATAATAATAAAAAAATCATCTCTGATACATCTTTCATTCAAAAACAACCGTACCGGTATGGTCAAATTGAAGTTGTATATAATGCTTTTTGAAATATCATATGGCAACTGTAAACAGTTACATGCGATAAGCAAGTAATAAATCTTGGAATTATACCTGCGATCTTTAATAAAACATCGTTGCAGATAGTTGCCTTACTTGAAGCACAGTGCGGGGTAAAGCTGTATGTATTTCTGGAAAGCTACAATACAACTATTAAATGTTTGTATAACCTATTTAAGTACTGTTTTGCTAATTCTGTTGTCCTTAAGATTTAAGATTGGCTTAGGTGCGTCATTAATCCCATACCTAAAGGTAATGGTGTTAATTTATGCGATCCACTAGAATATAGAGGAATAACATTATCATTATATAAGATATACACATTTATTCTGAACAGGAGATTATCGAAGTGGGCCGAAGATAATGAAATAATAGTTGACGAGCAAAATGGTTTTAGACAAGACCGTGGGTGTTTAGATCACATGTATGTAATGTCTAGTATTATAGAAAATAGTTTAAAGCAAAAGCAGAGCATATGCTTGTTACATCGATGCAAGAAAAGCATTCGACAGAATTAATAGGTCTCTTTTATGGTATAAATCATTTAAACTAGGAATATGCGGAAATTTTATAAATTCCCTCCAAGTTCTATATGATAACCCAAAGTGCTATGTTAGGGTAAATAACTATAAAACAGGTTTCTTTGACATTGAAACTGGAGTAAAACAGAGGTGCTTGCTGTCACCTTTACTCTTTGACATTTATATTAATGATATGGTACATGATCTTAAAGCTCTGGGTAAGGGCATTAATGTAAATGATGAGCTGATTTGTTCGCTCCTTTATGCAGATGACGTTGTGCTTTTGGCCAAAAATGAGGAGGATATACAGTCAATGCTTAATGTAGTGCACAAGTGGTGTTATAAATGGCAATTGACTCTGAATGAGGACAAAACCCAGATGGTTCATTTTAGGCCATCTTAAATACCTAGGACAAATTATGTTTTTAAATGTGGCAATTTTATAGTAAATATTGTTGAAAAATATTAATTATAAATGGCAGTTGACTCTGAATGAGGACAAGACCCAGATAGTTCATTTTAGGTCACCTAAAATACCTAGGACAAATTATGTTTTTAAATGTGGCAATTTTATAGTAAATATTGTTGAAAAATATAAATTCTTGGGTATGTGGTATATTGAGCACTTTGATGCGAATAAGACGGTATCATGTACAGCTAAGTCTGCAAGCAGAGCTCTAGGTCTTCTGATTGCAAAATGCAAGGTTTGTGGGGGCATGTCCTATGCATGCTTTACGAAATTATACGATGCACTTGTAGCTCCTGTGTTAGAATATGCTTCTGCTATATGGGGACTACAGGAATTTATTCAGATTAATGCTGTTTTCAATAGAGCTTGCAGGTATTTTTTTGGGCGTGGGTAGGTACGCGCCAGCCGCTGCCACCCGTTCTGAAATGGGATGGACTTCGCCTTTTGAAAAGCAGTTAATTAATGTGACAAAGATTAGTTAATATGGGTTGTAATAGGTTAACTAAAAAGATGTTTTTATGGAGTTTACGTGTATCAAACAATGGAAGGAAAAATTGGATAGCTAGGGTTAAAGGTAAATTTAGTGATCTGGGAGTAAGCCATCTGTACTTAACTGACAATGATATACCCAAGACTAGCACACTGAATTGTTTTACGGAGAGTGTAGCTTTTGAATGTCACTCCGATTGGTTGGCGAAACTATGGGATGATACCCCACGCAGAAATGGAGGTGGAAATAAGCTTAGGCTATTCAGATTGTTTAAGCAAGACTTGGTAGTTAGTGAATACGTTAAGAAACCAACTTTATCGCTCAAGGATCGGCGGGCATTGGCTAAACTGAGATGTGGGGTGGCCCCACTCAGAATAGAAACTGGACGGTATGAAAAACTTCCAATCCTGGAGAGAACGTGTGTACTCTGTGAATCAGGTTGTGTTGAGGATGAGATTCATTTCTTAATTTTAATTAAAATTGTCCATTTTTTTATGATCATCGTACTGATTTAATGAGAACTGCTAAATGCTTTAAGCCGGATTTTGATTTATTGAATGAACAAAGCAAATTTCTTTTCCTGATTGACGATCCGAAAATGATTTTTAGCACTGCCAAAGCCTGTAGCCTTTTCTTAGGATTAAGAAGAGATTTTATGTATTTAAACTGTAATTAGTTTTTACTCTCTCATAGTTCTCTATAGAACTGCCTTGTTGTAATGACTGTTTTAACTCTTATTGTTTTTATTTTTTATCTTTATGGGTGAGACTTTAATAAAATAAACTGAACTGAATGCACATTATTTTAATGACGATATCATTTGCCATAGGAGATAATAGCCAAGTCCCACGGCACACAGTGTGGTTTCTGCACTCCAGGAATGGTGATGTCAATGTACACGTTACTAAGGAATAAGCCAAAACCAACAGAAGAGGAAGTGGAAAACATATTCCAAGGTGCCGATTAAATCATGTTTCTTTGCAATCCCACGAATGAAAATATGTGCACTATTTGTTTAGATATTTATTATTTATGTTATAACATTACGTTCTTTTAATATACCCAACATTATCTAATGCTATATAATAACTTTACACTATTCTTTTACTAGAGAGACCTATCAATAAAAGCAGCCGTCACCAGCCAAATTTCGAACCCCATATTTGTGTTTGTCCTTTACTTATGCTTTCGCTTGGGTTAATGAGGATACATAAAAACCATGTATTCCAATCCTTGAACAGCCGCGGCATAGTACACAACAGTTATAAATTTAAAAAATGGGAAAGCTTGAATATCTGATGTTCATTGTGTTGTACGCAAAGCGTGTGGATACGTTTTGTATACATGTTAGCATTGAAGTTGGTATTAAAGATGCATATTATACAGGTCCTTTCTCTTGTTTCTCTTGATAAATGACTCTTGTGATACATGTGTACTTATTGACCAGCTCATTGGAATATTCATGCCATTTAGTCACACAGTTCTTGGTCATGCCTTCGCTTTCGCCATGGATATGTAATTGAACATTAACCTTCGGTTTTAAAGTGTCGATCCTTTTAGGAAACCTTTGCAGATGCACTGGCTACAGACCTATCCTTGAAGGGTTCAAGACTTTCAGCAAAGACGAACCCTGCTGTATGGGATCCAAATGTTGCAAAATCCAGCCAAGTAACGAAGAGCATTTTCTTGATGCCGCTGAACCATGCGACTTTCTGCCCGCCGATACGACCCAGGAACCAATATTCCCCCCTGAATTAAAAGTAAGCCCAAAAATGTTTATTGAAATATATTAAATTTACATTTCATCGGTCGTGTTTAGTAACTTCAACTCGTTGACAAACAATGTTAAAACGTTCCGTTGCCCAACATAAAATTAAATCTTGCACAATTGGACCATTTTGCCTTTTTACTTTTATCTTTGCAGATTTCGAATGGATTCGGGACAAAGTTTCTAACGTTCAAGAGTGAGAGGGTTACCTGGTTACGGCCGGTGTTCTTGAAGGATCTTCTGAAACTTAAATCCAAATATCCCAGTGCTAGGATTGTTATTGGAAACACAGCTGTTGGTAGGTGATTAAAATTCTGTTCCATCCCTATATCACATATCTTGTTACATTTTTGTATTTTGCAAAGAGAGTTGTCTAAGTTAAAGAAGGCTGTATTTTAATGTATTCCAGTAGGCCAGAAGGGAATCGATAAACACGTTTTGATATACCTATGGCCTTATATATATATATATATATATATATATATATATATATATATATATATATATATATATGGGCAAAGAGGAAAAACGTAGATGGTGTTGAAGGCATAGTTATCAAATGTTCTCCTTTGTCGTAGGTCGTGTCTATTACAATGTGTCTTTGTGAAGGGCATAATTTGTTGTACTTTCTACCAGATTGCGTGACGTAAATTTTATGCAAAAGCTATCGCTGGACCTCTTTGTTTTACTATCAAATAAAACCAATTATTTCTACCCGGTATAAAACCCTTGTAACTCTGCGAAGTGCCCTCTGCTAAACGCACGTGGCATACAGATGATCTGTCTCCACTCATGTCTGGTAAATAAGTCATGTGTTTTGGAAGGGTTTTACAAAACTGTGCACATGAAAATCCTAGCTATCACACAGTGGAGCCAGAAGTTTAAACTTAAAAGGTCGGAGTATTTTTAAATGCTTAAAAGTATCTTGAATGCCGTGAAAGGGACTTGTCGGGGACTTGCTTAGATTTCATCACAGAGTCACAGCACAGAAAGGTGTGCACATTTTTTCTGGAAAAATTTCTAGTGATGTATCAATCTTTGGCCCTGGTATAGAGTACGTTTGTTAGCATTTTTGCATTCCAAACAGTTGATTGTTTATGGATATTGTTCTTTTAACCTAGGGTTGGATACAAAATACAGAAAAGCACATGTCCAAGTTATGATTGCTGCAACACACGTGCCAGAATTACATGAAGTCGCAGTGGCTGACACAGGGATCCATATTGGTGGGGCAGTTACCCTTGCGAGATTAGGCGAGATTTTGACTGAAACCATCAAGAATACAACAGGTAGACAATACATGATGAAATTCAGTGTTTTTCTCTTAGTACAGTAATCTATGAAACCTTTCATTCAACTGTTTTTTCATTCAACTGTTTTAAATTCTATTTCGAAGAAATGGTCAACTTGAATCTGCCTTAGGACTTAATGTTGTGAATAAAAAATAACATCATATATTAGGCTTTTATACCGTTTTATGACCTGCGTAAAAGCACTGGCCTGGGTATATTATTTTGAACTTCATTTTGTCTGAAATATTGTTATCAAAACCAATGTCTTTGCAGAATACAAATACAAGACCTTGGTAGCCATGCGGGGAATTATTAATGGGATTGCAGGACATCAAATTCGTAATGTAGCCGTGCGTCTCTCAAATGTTTCTTTTTCGATTTATATTGTATAACATTTAGAAAAAACTGTCGTAAACTATATCAGATAAGCCGCAGAAAGAAACAATACTATGTATTGCAAGAACACTGGCAACAAGATGAAGTTTTTTTTACCAGTAAAATTATTACCAGTGAAAGATATGTAAGCCAACAACTTGTCCTATTTCATATATAAAAACCTACGTTACACTTGAAAACCAATTTGATTTCAGTCTTTGGCTGGGAATATTTTGTGGACACATCACAATTCCGACCTCGTCCCTCTCCTGATGGCTACGGGATCCACGATAACCCTGATATCGCAAGGTACATGAATTGCAATCTCTCCCCATACCAACGGACGCAGGAACCTTATGGTTTCATGCTAAAACGATAACTATCTTCTTGCTCGGCAACATTTTCAGTTATGGTATATGTACAGGTATATTGACCACTATTGACATAAATACTGTCATTTGAAGAGAAACGTTCTATGTTTTTAGTGAACGCCAACAATTTAAAAATATTGTTGAATTCTACCTTTTCCAGTTACGTAGTACTTTAAGGATGTTTCTACCCTTCGCCAAAATCTCCTTATTTGCTGCTATTGGATAACAGATAAATCTTCCATCCTTAAGAATTTTGCTTCTGTGCATGACCACACTGTATATTTTCCAATGCATATTTTAATGTACGTAATTAAATTTTTATTTTTAGAGGGTGGCCAGAGAAATGCTTTTTTGGACAACACTTTTTACACCAGACGCGGAAATTGGAATATTAAATCGGATGAGATTGTTTTGTCTGTTTTCATCCCTTTTTCCAAAAAGGTTAGCTATATTTTTGCCCTATCGAGGTATAAAGATGTAATTTGATTGTTTTTCCTAGTTTGCAGTTTGCAATAATATAACAAGGGTGTGTTTACCTTTATTTTGTCAGTGTGAATGTTGTTTTTTAATTAAAGTAAATTGTGAGTGATGTGAATTTTAAAGGTGGAAATTTTAAGGTCAAATTAAAATACGATTAAAAAAATTTTTCCAGAATGAATTTGTGTTCGGATACAAGAAGGCACAGCGCAGAGAAAATGCAACAGCAATAGTGAACGCTGGGATGAGAGTTCTGTTTGAAGATGGAGACAATATTATTAAAGAAATGCAAATTGCCTTTGGTAGCATGTCTGAAACATCTTCGTTGGCCATAACAACAGCTAGGAGATGTGTGGGGAGGTATACTGGCGTGGTTTCTTAACTTACCTATGAATAACTACGATTAGATATGCGACAGACTAGTAGTAGTTTTCCATGAACGTATTTCACATTTTGTGTTTTGGGGTATGTTTGGTAGTTTTGTAATTTAATGCTACTCTTTTATGTTAAAATAAATTGGTAACAACATGTACATTAGACGCGTTTTCTTTTCATTACAAATATAGAAATGTATATCATGACCAAGGCTGTATAAATTTTGTTATAAATTTCAGGTTAACTGTATTTGACGTTGAGGTGAAAACGTCAGAAATCTTTACAAGCGTTTTTTCTTCTAATCATCTTTTTTGAAAGGACCTATTTGAATTTGCCACTGACCTTTATTTAGTCTATGTAGATATGTCAGTCTTGTTTTCTAGTTATAATCTTGTTTCTTGCTAATTTTCCTTTTCTTGTGTCCGATTGACTAAATTGTGTTAGAATAACCTGTTATATTTTCAGAAAATGGGAAGACCAACTGACATCAGATGTAGTCCAGTGGCTGGCGGAAGACTTTCATTCACTACCAGAGGGCATTGGTGGTCAGATGCCCTACAAGAGAGCACTGGCTTGCAGTTTCTTTTTCAAGTTTTTCCACAGGGTGAAATTAGAATTGCGCAAACAGGTACATTCACAATTTCTTACCTACATGTACAAAATCGTCTTTACAAAATTGTAAACAAACTAGTTTGAAAAGAAATTTAGTTAAAGGGCAAAATATGTTCTACGCAGTTAGTTGGGTAAATAAAAAGATTTCGAAAGCAATTCAAATTCAAATTTACAACCCAAATTCATTGTACATTTTAGTCTGGGATGGAAGATGCAACAGTTCCACCCCGGCACACGCTGACACTTCCCAGTCTGACACGAAGCATCAGCCGAGGTACACAAGTGTTTGAAGAGGTCTCTCCTGACCAGCCAAAACACGACGCCGTTGGACGCCCATTGCAGCACAGGGCGAGCTTGCAACACGCCACCGGAGAGGCTCAGTATTGTGACGACATGCCACTGATTGACGGTACTTTTTGAAGCTTTCGGTTTTTTAACCAATGTGTTTTTTTTTCAGCATTTGAAGATTATTTTTATCATTTTGAGTCAACTGTGGATCAACAACACGTTTATTTTGATCCCCTGTTATTTACCGGTACAAGGTATCTATGCATCTTCTAGTATATTTATCTATTGGTCTGTCTGTCCGTCTGCCCGTTCGTCCGTCCATCCATCTCTTTTCCACATTTGATTAGGTGAGCTGCACTTGGCATTGGTAACCAGCACCAGAGCCCACGCCAAGATTCTCTCCATTGACACTAGAGAAGCACTTGCTTTGCCTGGAGTAGAGGCATTCTTTGGCCACGAGGATGTACCAGGTTCCAATGTAAAGAGAGTTCTGACAGTTGGGGAGGAGATATTTGCTTCAAAGGAGGTACTGTATTAGTTTACTTGTACATGTAACCGGTAAATTGCTGAAACGTCTACTTAATTTGGGAATGGAGTGTACGTATTTCACAACAATGTGTCTTTTTTATTTGGATTAATAGGTTGTTGCCGACAGTGTCGTCGGCAAATTTATTTTTTGTTTTGTTTCATTTGTTTATGTTGTTTGTCTTGTTTACTTTGTGTTGTCTCGTCTTGGTGTGAGTGGCGCCCTCATATGTTGGATGATTGGTGTTCTGCTGAGTGGTAATTAAACGTCACCATGTATTGTCATGGTTGGAACACGCCTAATGCTGTACGCGAAAGAGTGTAGGCAGCATTGTTATGTACATATTTTTAGTTATTTGATGTATGTGTTTTATTGTAATTTCTTCATTGTGATCTTTGTATTAAGTTGAAATTTATTTGCACTGATATGCACATGTAGAATCAAGGAGGGGCTATATTTTACAGGCACTTGCAATGTAATTAGTCAGAGTCACAGGAATTAGTTTTCTTTCTTATCAGTCCCCCTCCCATTTAAAATCTACTTCCTATTCACATAAATATGCACATCAATATTGTAGGTGACGTGTTACGGCCAGGTGATAGGTGCCATGGTGGCTGACACCAAGACGCATGCGCAGAGAGCAGCGAAGGCCGTAAAAATTGAGTACGAAGACCTTCCAACAGTGTTCACAATAGAGGTAACATATCATGGAAGTAATAAGAGTTTAACTTTATGGCTATAGAATGTTTCTTTGGATTTTGTAGTGGTATCAAAAACAGAGTGAAAACATGTCTACTTTTTGAATTTTAATAAAGTAGTTTTTCATCAATTAACATAACCCTTAGCAAAATGAAAAAATCGGAGCAATATTGCAACAAAATTGTTGCAAACTCAAAGTTTGCGGCAACGAGTTTGCAAATTTACTGCAAATTTTCAAGAAGGGATCAATTGCAGTTTGCAGCAAATTTGCTGCAAATTTGCAGCAGGTCTGATATTTTGCCAAGGGAAGGTACGGTTTGTAATAAGGGTTTAAATATTAACAGACGGCCAATTTATAGGAAGCAATTGTCGAAGAGTCCTACTACCCACACGAAGCGAAAGCCCTCATCAAGTCAGGCGATGTAGAACGTGGCTTTGAGCAGGCCGACCACATCTTAGAGGGGGAGATCAAAGGAGGGGGACAGGAACATTTCTATCTGGAGACGCATGTGGCTAGAGCCGTGCCTAGAGGAGAAGATGGAGAAATTGAGATATTTTGTAGCACGCAGTCTCCGTCGAAGTCTCAGGTAATGTTGCAACCCGCTTTCCAAATGCTTCATTGTGATGTGTACTTAACGGGGTTAGACTCTTTCGATTTAAGCCCAATTGGACTACAGTTACGATTTGTTGTCATAGGGCGCACTCTTTGTATACTATCTAGAAAACTGTGGAGTTAATGTTATTGTACATGTGCAGTAGGAGCCAACAACTAAATTTATTTTTTCTATTTTTTTTCTTTTAACTGATTTTTGCAATCCTATATCTGCCTTAAAAAGTATTTTTATTCTTACATTTCATGGAAGGCTAATGTTGCTAGAGCCCTTGGCTTACCGATGAACAGAGTGTGTATCAGGACAAAAAGGCTAGGTAGATATTTAAGACCTGTAAATCCTACGACCGAAATGAATAACTTTTCACTTGGGGTGTATTCCCAGAGATTTAGATCGATCCAGGGATTAAGATTTAGATTGACCTAACTCCCTGGGGGTTCACGCTAGATTGCAGCCGAGCGCGCACCATAGTTAATTACCCCTTTACAGCTTTTAGTAGGAGGGACAGACGCTTAAGCCGGCTAAGCTGACAGTAATCTAGTGAGACTCCCCACAGGGATAGATCGATCTAAAATCTATGGAAATGGGGTCTTTGATAGAGTAATTGATCTTTAGCCTCATTCAACAACTTTAAAGTTGAATAATCCAATATGACTGTTCATAGCATACACATACGTATCCAATGGCATGGTGTAACATGTTTGTGTAAACCTTCCTTCATTTTGGCACTTTGTGGCAATGCTATTTTTGGCATTTGTATCTCTACAGGTGGGGGTTTCGGAGGAAAGGAAACCCGTTATGTGACTCTGATACCTGTAGCTATCGCTAGATCGAAGATATGTTTCGAATTTTTATGTATAATGAAAAAAAAATCCAGGAAGCTAAGAATTCGGTTCATGGGTGACAGGACTATATTTACAGGCCATGTGCAAGCCGGTGTAATGTGACAGAGAGTCCCCCATAACAGAGAGTCCCCTTCCCATTGATTAGTACAAATAAAATGAAATAGAGAAGACACTATGCAAACCGACGCTATGCAGTGTTATGTCATGTCATCATGTGGCATATGCTGTTTTACACAGGTTGAACCGACCGGTCCGTGGTATGTTGGATAGAGACGAAGATATGCTGATATCAGGGGGACGACATCCTTTCCTTGGAAAGTACAAGGTACATGTATGCTGCCATTTGGTTAGAATCTACCTCAGCTGTTAGCTGAATCCACTGTCATTTTGGACTCGGAATGGCTGCTTTTAAGTTTCAAATATTTACTCACTGACCTACATGCACAGGTAAGAGACTTCTCTGTCAAAATAATGAAGATATCCTGTCTTGTATACCAGTCAATGTTGCTGATTTTTTTAATTGTTTTAATGAATTTCAGGCGTATTTAAGCAACTCCGATATTTAGCTTGTGTCTGTGTGTAGCAACTGTTGTGATTCATTTCCAAAATAAGTGAAACTGATACAACCAGGGATTGGTTTTATCTTGTGTTTAATTGTCCATGAATCAAAATGCTCGTTTCAGGTTGGTATTGACAGCGTTGGTCGTTTCAAAGCCTTGGACGCCACAGTCTACTTGAATGCAGGAAATACTTCCGACTTATCACCGGAAGTGAGTTCTAACTACTGAATGCTTTCTATATTTTTTGCAATATACTGCTCAAAAAGGAAATTATATACATGTAAATTACTACAAAATAAGTGCGATGTTTGTATATACAATGTAATATATATTTCGACACATTATTTTCTGTACTTTTTTATGCTACAGGTAGTAAGTGTATCATTATACAGTTTTGACAACTGTTACCATATTCCAAACATTGTACTTACTGGTGTACTGTGTAAGACCAACCTGCCCTCAAACACTGCATTCAGGGGGTTTGGTGCCCCTCAGTCAATGCTGGTCATGGAGAATATAATTGAAGATGTCGCCGTCAGTCTGAATATCCCCTCACATAAGGTAGGTATGAGATGTAACAAAGAATCTGTATCGTAGGTCTGTATATAGCGGAGCGTTTGCAGGAAGACATAACTATTCCACATCCAATTTTACCACTTTTTTCACACAGATTTAACATGGTCATTTGTGTTTTATATTTATGCTTCACTTATTCACATTACGACATAAACTGTTTATTGTAACTGGATCAGGCCCTAAACTCTGGTTTTGACTAACCCAGTACGTACGTACAACTATAATGTACTATAATATTAATTGTATTATAACCTTAATATTGTACGCAATAAAACCATTCAATATTGTTTTCATTTGTTGAAGGTCCGTGAAATAAACATGTACAATGAAAATGACCTCACGCCAAAGGGTATTCGACTGATAAACTGTGCTATAGACCGTTGCTGGAATGAAGTCATCCAGCAGAGTGAATTTTTTCAGAGAAAAGAAGACATTGCCAAATTTAACAGGTAATATGGCATCAAAAATAGCAGAATCACCTTTAAACTACTCCACAATAGGCACAGCAGTAGAGTGATAATCAAGCGATTCGATAGAGCGCTATAAGAAATACATAAGTTTAAGTTCTTGTTGAGGAGATAAAAAAGTTGTAATAGTTATCGAATATTCGATCCGTTTTTACAGAGGCAGCCTTTGAAAAACGTTGCCACAATCTTTTGTTACATTTACCGGTGCATTTGATAATCTTGATCAATCATGAGATAAGTTACAGAATTATTTGAAGAGAAGTCTCAGTCAATTGACACACAACTATAAATTTTTGCAGTAGCGGATTTTAAATGTATACGTATTTGTATTACAACTGGCTTGAAATTTGTAGATATGGGTATAGGGCCTACCTCTATACAGTCAGCATATTCCACTGGTCGCTGAAACAGGCTGAAAACTATTGAGATACATTTATTACATTATATTGGAACTGCTTAACTTTATTGCACTAAATTAAAAGAGATCTTTCGTCTTATCTAGTCGGAATTCAAATGGTATTTAAAAAGCATCTGTCTGTATTTTTCTCCCAAGGCTGTTCAATATTACAGAGGGATTGGTAAAATCAATAACACAGCAAAGTAAAATTTTCAAGGTTAACTCTGCTTTCAGAGACAACCGATGGAAGAAGCGTGGAGTTAGTTTGATTCCAACCAAGTTTCTGATTTCTTACTATAATGAGCGTTTTCTAGAACAGGTACAAGAATCTATAAAATGTCCCCTTATATCATTGTACTGGTAATTGTTCCTCAAAGAAAAGGGTACCATACTGTGCTTAATTGACTTTATTTTTACATGTGCATTCTGTAACATTAGTCAGTCCTTTTCACGTATTTTTATTTTTTTTTGTTGGTTTATTTTGTGTTTACAACTAATGATAAATTCAATACTTTATAAATAGCATATTCAAATAAAATTCCCTTTTCTGTTATCTTGTATATAATTATATATTATACTTCAAACGTGACTGGTATACCGGTAGACATTGTCTTACAACTTATCTCGTTTTGTCTGATTACTAGGGGGCAGCACTTGTTCATGTGTACCAAGAGGACGGTTCAGTTCTGATAACACACGGTGGTGTAGAGATGGGACAAGGATTACACACTAAGATGATACAGGTATGACAGTATAAAAGTTGCAGACTACGCGGCAGTATAGCCATACAGGTGCCGTGATTGCATGCTTTGGGTTTGCTTTTCTAAATAAACAGGAAAGGTTCTTCGGCTGTAAGTCAGTGTACTGGGTATTTATGCAATTTAGGGAGGATTCACACCGAGAAGAGCCGAGGTTTAGTAAGGTTGCGACCTAACTAGGGGGGACCTACATGAAAGGAAGACCGCTAATTCTGTAATGGTCTCGCCGCCTCTCACACGCCCCCCCCCCCCACGCGTTGTCCCTCGACCGGTTGAATTGAGCCGAGATCTAATTTACTGTGCCCCTGCATTATTATCGACACATAACGTGGTATTATCGTTCAAGGTTGCCAGTCGAGCGTTACAGTTGCCAGTCCACAAGTTCCACATCAATGAAACCACCACTAGTACCGTTCCGAACACCACTGCCACAGCTGCCAGCACAGGATCAGATCTCAACGGCATGGCTGTATTGGTGAGTTGATAACATAGGGCCGTGTACATCTATAGGCTGAGGAAAGTGCTTGCGGACAGTTCTTGAAGGCCTACAAGGCATGTAAGCACGGTCTTTGTACCACCTGTGATTTTAGAACACTAAGGCTTATACCCTTTTAAGCTTTAAGATTAATGAAATGTTTCCCCCCCTAAAGTTCTGTTTGGGTTTGTGGCATCTACTACGAAATGTTTATTATTTGTCTTACTGTAACGAAAGGAAAACTTCTAAAGCATGAAGTTAGATCATCATGATCAAGTCATCTGGTGAGTAACATTGTTGTGTGAATGATTGCGTTGAGCTGACATGAGCTTTGTTTATTGGCATTCAAATAACCATTGATACGAAGGGTGCCTGTTAAGTTGTTTAAAAGAAAATGGTTAAGCTCCCTAAAAACAGTGAGAACTAGTACACACACTTAACTGTATACATATCGCATCTATTACAGAATGCATGTAAGACGTTAAGACACCGACTTGAGCCGTATATAGCCGGTAATCCCGGTGGATCATGGGAAGATTGGGTAAGTGATATATGCTTGGGAATGATTATAATTAGTATATTAACGGAAATGAAAACTTATGAAACATGAATTTTATCAGTACAAGTACAGAGCACATTCAAACTTTGAGCACATTTTTGTCAATTCGTTATCTCTTTGTTACGGTAGAAATAATCCTGTGAAAGGACGCTCGGTTTATAATCAACACACTAAAAAAACTATATTTTATATAAAAAAGGTCTCAATATATAAAAATGAATGTTATCTGTCGTAATTGCAGGTGAAAGCTGCCTATATGGACAGAATCAGCCTGTCTGCAACAGGTTACTACAAGTAAGTCACGTCTTTAAATGTGTGTGTATCGGTAATGTTTAGAAACACAAATGGACCCATATCGGAAACGTTTAAAAACACAAATGGGCCGAAATTGGTAATGTTTAAAAACACAAATGGAACCAAATTGGTAAAGTTTAAAAGAAAACACAAATAGACCCAAATCGGTAGTGTTTAAAAACACAAATGGACCCATTTGCTAAATTAAATGCAAGTCTATGTTAAAAATGCTTACGTTATGTTATTGCATCAATCCCTAATTTAGTGTTTCCCTAATATAAACCGTTTGTTAAAACCTTCGGAATAAGGGGGACCCTTTCTCTCCCTAACGAAAATTGAATAACGAAAATTGAATAGTAAGTAAATATATTTTAAGAAACACTATGTAAACAAAACCAGTACAAAATGAAATGAAATTTTGATTTTTTATCAGGCCGCAATTGCAATCCAAACCTGGCGGTTGACATTTGTTCTTCACCATTGAAGCTTTCTGTCTTCTGAAAGTTTGGCTTCCACTAGTGAAATTGCGATGTTTCCTTGTTATATTCAGGGTTCCAGATACCTGGGACGATAGCTATGTACCTGTAGAAGGAGAGCAAACCACGCAGAGGTACTTCACATACGGCGCTGCTTGCTCCGTGGTTGAAATAGATTGCCTTACCGGAGACCATGTGGTAATGTGTTATAATTTATACTCACTGTTTTAATGACAATGTCGTTTATGTGTTTATTATTTTTAATAAAAAATAGGTAGATTTCTTCCTGACTTCCGTTAAAAATACATATTAATAAAAGAGACTCTCTTTTCTGTTACAGCTAATGATCGCCATTAAACTTACTTTGGCCATAATTCTAAAAGTATGAAATGTTCATTTTCATTATTGTTTATTATTCAGTCTGTAGTATTTATTTACCCATTGTTATACAATTGCGTAGGCGTCCAGCCTAAAGTCAAAGAAGAGTAAATATATATACTAATGTTCTACAAATATCTCTTCATAACATCTAAGGTGTTGCGAACAGATATCGTTATGGATGTTGGAAGAAGTTTGAATCCAGCCATTGATATTGGACAGATAGAGGGAGCCTTTGCGCAGGTGTTATAATAATAATAATAATAATAATAATAATAATAATAATTTAAAAATAATAATAAAAGAAGTTAATATAATTCCTCAAAACAATTGGATTGGCTCCTATGAGTTTTGGAATTGTTTTTTATTCATTGGGCAAATATTTTGGAGAGTGCTCTGTTTTTCACATAAGGATAACTTAATAGCAAACCATCAGTTTTTTAAAAAGCAATAGCGTTTAGAATTATTGTAGAATTCACTCCCTCGATACCTCATTAAGCCGCACTAAGATGGTAGAACAAAGTCTATGAATACATTTAAACAAAATGTTGGTTTATGGATGCTTGTAAAACTCCCAACCAGTATAGGCCTATCATTTCATTTTTATGAGAGGATGCATTTGCTTTTAGGGCTATGGGCTATTCACCATTGAGCAACTGAGATACTCTTCTGAGGGAAGACTGATAACTAATGGTCCGAACACATACAAGATCCCTGGTTATGGAAACATCCCTGTAGAATTCAATGTTTCTTTACTGAAAGGTGCTTCCAATCCCAAAGCAGTATATTCTTCCAAAGTAAGGATACACTGGATCATTAAGAGTTACCCAACAATAAAATATTTTGGATATTAAATTAAGTTGCCTTTGTAATATAATTCTGCAAATGATATAATCCCTAATATTTTATTCTTAAACCGCAACCAAAAAAACTTTTACGTTTTGGTGTCTATATATGTACTAAAGAGTCAAAGGATTAATATCACTTTGAGAAAATAAAGCAACTTTAATGTAGTTGTCTTATAATGTAGCTAACGAGGAAATATATTTATTATTTGATTTCGCAATGTGTTGGTCGTGTAGAGAAAAAACAATATTACGTTATTATTCATTATTAAGTTCATTATGACTTCCGCAGTAAAGAGAGCAAATTTGTTTTCTTAACATTATCACGCCATCCAGATATTAATATAAATTTGATATCATTTACATGTTAGATAAAATATCTTTGAGGAGACTTAAACCGTCCGGCTCTTGTTGTTGACAGGGTATAGGAGAACCTCCTTTTTTCCTGGCGTCTTCAGTGTTCTTTGCCATAAAAGACGCCATATCGTCTGCTAGAGCCGAGTCCGGTTTGAAAGGGAGGTTCCGATTGGACAGTCCAGCCACAGCTGAGAGGATCAGGATGGCATGTGAGGACCAGTTTACATGCCAGGTAAACGTACATTGAGAAATGCTGCTTATGTAGACCTCGAAAACCATTGTTCTAAGGCAATGCACTCGCCTTGATAAATGCTACATTTTAATAACTGATTTATATGTGGAGGTCAAGACATCAGTAATTCTTCAGTCGCTATTTTTGTAATCTGTTAATAGACTTATTCTAGTTGGCGGCGTCTCCCTCTCCTAGACTTCAGTCGGTCTCACTTTCACTATGTAAAATAAGGCTGCTACATAGTATTACCTGCTGTCTCTAAGGTTATCTGAAACGTTCCAAGGCAGTTAGTATTTAAAGTGGTCTAAGTAGTGGAAAGAAAATAAAAAGTTGCATACACAATGGAAAATTATATGTGTTTTTTAAACTACCCTGCTGCCTTCGATTTCCTTTATCTGTATTCAGAACCAGAATATTTCATTTTAACTTACTGGCACTGGTACATACTGACTTAAAACACTCCTTTTGCTTTGTTATAGTGTTCACCAAGCACCCATCATACGAGGCCAAGGTTTATAGATGTGTGAACAAGTAGGACATGTGACAGGAAAGCTTGATACCAACGTTAGTTAGGTTATGTTATAACCAGGATTCAGCCAAGATTTGTCTACAAGTTATATATATCAGGAAACAGGTGTGGACTCTTTAACTAGCAAATTAATGGTAAAGGGTTTTCTTATTGGACAAATGTAATTAGAATATAATGACTGCCATGGATGTACTCAAGACTCTTTAAATATAATCGGTCAGAGCACATGTATGATAGTGCAGTTTAGAGTACTGAGGCATGTGTTTATTTGGTTACCGTTGCGATAGTAATTCTATTGAAAATTGTAGGAAAGTAATTTTGATTTTGTCTAAGAATACACGGGCACCATATTGACATTCACACCTTAAGATGACCATCCTAAAATACCTGACCGCATTTGGAAGTTATTATTATGGGACTTATTTGTATGTTTTCTAATTTGAAGAACTCATATCACCATCTTTTTACCATTTTATCTTTAGACAGATATGTACAGTATCTGATTTGCACCTCTTATTAATATATTATTGTTATCTTGTAATTATATTATTTTTGTTACCATTACACGTATACCACCACCAACTAGCGCGTGTTCAAGTGTTTTTATTGATTCTATGGTTGTTTGCCTTACTACATTGCATTTGATCATTATATAAAGGTGTCACTAAAAATTTCCTAATAAAATCACCATAACAACATTCTCTACCTTTTAGAGTTCCTAAAAACTCGCGCAGAGAAACCAGAAGCTACGGTTTTCGTCAGCAATTTGTTTTCATTATCACGATCACTCTATAAAAAGCGTACACGTACAAACAGTCACAGGAAACCTCTTATGTTCAGAAACGTAGTTGTGTTGCGATATCAATGCAACCTGCTCCCCTTTTTATTCTATTCGGCCATCACGCCCAAAACAGCGGTCGTATTTTCCAGATGGTACCCCGAAATATTCGGAGTAATATATCCTCCAGTTCTAACTTTCCCCAAACAAGAATAAGTTCAAATAAACATCCCAGCCTCGATGCTAAAGGTATGAATTAAATTGATAAAGCCCAGACACTCTTAATAGTTGTCTGTTGCTGATGAAAACTGACCACCCCAACTTTATCCAACGCATGCATAATAAAATCATTGTGACAACGTTCCAGACCTACATGTACTGAGGTTTTATCCCCAAAATCCACATAAATCGTATATTGCACTGAGACGTATACGTACAATGAACATGTAGTGGAGCGCGATTTATAAGACCTGGAATAAAACCCGGGTTTACAGTGGAAACCCTGGTTGTCGTGGCGCATTTGCACCCCTAACTTTACTAATTACATCTTTTTTCAGTTAATTTTCATTTCGTGATTATAATCTATTAGCCTTATTGCATAATTATCTTTACTTTCCCTGTGCCGAATTCTAATATCCCGGTAACACCTTCGCCACAAAAAGTTTCCATGTAATTATTTAACAGAGCAAAATGTCTCTCTATTTCTGTAGTATTAAAAAAACAAGGTTACCGCAAAGATTTACTTTCGGGAGTCATCAGGGTATTCCGTATACGCGAATGCAGCATTATCAGTACATGACCTCTGACCTACAATAAAGACGCAGAACCAAACAGTAACAAGTCTCGATAACACGTGACTAAGGACCAGTCTCACTCTTGCTGCTGGTAAGATCAGACCTCAAAATACGTCGGAGAATTTTACTTCCAATTTTGCAAAAGAATCACCAGGTAAGCACTCCGAATCTTACGCTTATTTTTTTTCTTACATACGTTGTCTCTTGTTTTTGCTTTCTCTCTTTTAATTTACTTTCTTTCTTTTCTCTTTCACCACATTTAATAAGTACATCTATCTTTTCAGTTACTTTTCATTACGTAATTATAATTTATCAGCCTTATCGCATAATTATCTTTACTCTCCCAGTGTCGAGTATCCCAGTGACCCCTTCGCCACAAAAATGTTCATGTAATTATTCAACAGAATAAAAAATTCTCTCTATTTCTGCAGTATTAAACCTCAAGTGTCAGCGAAATGTATTTCGGTTGGGCAACATTGTTTGCAGTGTGTCAACCCGCACGTAGACCTTCCATAACCTAGTTACTGATCACGTCCCACTTCTTGAACAAACATCTACCCGAACATACGGCAGCAGCGAAGTTACTGTCAACGTGGAGCATGGACACTGATGAGCTAGTATTCTTCGTTAATGGGATGAAGGTATTTCAAGTGAAATACACGTTCACGTACTTGTTTTAATGTATTACTCAACTTTAGCTTATGTTAGGATTGTTTCATTAACTGATGATAACTGTATCCAGTGGACAAAAAAACAGAATGCATACTTGACAATGTTTAACTCAATTTTATTTTAAAAGTTCATATTTTCAGCAATGACTACTGCACAGAATGGGAATTTCTACAGAACGTTTTTTTTTTGCATAAGGGTGCAACGTAATATAGGTATTTATGTTATATACGCACCAGTAACACTGGTTAAAGAAGCAGCATAACTGCTATCTAATTTAAATAAGTAACGTTTATATAATTAAATGTTTACACTCCTAAATACGAGAGCTACCTGACTTGATAACAGATAAACTATTCATCATATAATTACGTCTATAGTAGATAATTCTTTAGTGTTCGCTGACTAAATTCTTTTGTTTTGACGTGAATGTCAATTTTCCGATAACGTCACAATTGTGATTTTTGGGGTAAAAAAAAAAGTAAAATCGGTTTCTCAAATTTCTCCTTTACCTGAGCGCCCACGAACACTGTTTCAGCGCCAATTTAATGACACAATTGACTACTTCAGAACCCTGCAAGCAGTTTTTCTTAAAAACCTCAGAATTTATCGTTATTGAGGCAAAATTGTGTCTTTGTTCAATGGAGTATTGTAAGTAGGAGCTCATAAGTCCATGACAAAAACGTTAAACTAAAGCCAAAATGATGGCACGGGATTGAAGCCCATGCACTTATGCTCGTCTATCCCAATTTTCGTGATAAGCTCTTGTCCAGGTATACAGTTACGCCCCGTCCCGTTTGCTATCTCACATCAAAATTGAAAGCTGAAACGCTAAACCCTCCGAGGTGCTTATGGTTAATCTTAACAACGAGAAATATAAACATTTCATACAAAATACCCACTGTTTTCTAATTACAGGTATCATAAAATCCTCAAATATTTGACTTTGGCCCAGTAGTAATTGTACATGTGTATAGAGGACATATTTCATTAAATAAAGAACATCTTTTTGCAAAATTCAGTGTGAAAAAAATCTTTCAATAACATGAACGTCTGACGTCATAATTTTTTAGATCATAGAAAAGAATGCCGACCCGGAAACGACGTTGCTGCAGTATCTGCGTGAAATACGTATCCTTTTGGTCGTGCAACATACGAAACCATCAGTGCATAAAGTTGTACTCTTTGCACTTCGTCGCCTGCTAAACCATGACGATCTCATTCAGTTAAGCTGACAGCACTCAGCGAGAAACCCCACGGAGTTGGATCGGTCTACGTGGACCGATGGTGTCTCAGTGAATGTGCCCTTTTCTCGTATCTCTCTTTTCCTTGGTACAAATGTTTATTTATCCTTTACTTCAAATATCAGTGCGTCTCCCTGGCACCAAACTTGGCTGTGGAGAAGGAGGGTGCGGTGCATGCACAGTGATGATATCAAAGTATGATCAGGAACAGGACGAAATATTGTATCCTTACACTTTACTGCTATTTTCATGGGTCTTTCCTATAAAACCTTTAGGATATATTGATTTTATACCGATTTTTTCCCTAACTGTTGACTTGTCATTATGCTTCCAATGCTTGTCTTGTTCCAATATGCTCTCTCCATGGCCTCGCTGTCACTACAGTGGAGGGTATTGGTAGTACGAAAACGAGGCTACATCCAGTTCAGGTATGGGGTGAAAAGAGAGAAGACGTACTATGAATAACAATAAAAAAGTCATCCCTGATACATCTTTCATTCAAAAACAACCGTACCGGTATGTTCATGCAAATTGAAGTTGTATATTATGCTTATTTAAGGGGATAATAACACTTTGTTTTGGCCAAAAAATGAATTTTCCTGGAGTAAACAACAATTTTCCCATACTTACCAGTGGTTAATGAATCCATTTTTACATTCAAAGTTAGTCCCTGATTTATTTCTAAAAATTTTGTTTATTTGTTAAAATCTCTTAAGAGATTATAACAGAGTATAGCTGTAAATGGAGGTCACGTGGTCTGAAAACCAGCTCAGATATCAGAATAATTGCTATAACTGCCGTTTTTGTGGTAAAACAGAATATATTATGTTTCTGTGAGTTATTCACAATATTATTATTGTGAAATATAAATCTTATACGAAGGGTAATTATCCTTTTAATTATATGGCAACTGTTAACAGTTACATGTGATAAGCAAATAATAAATCTCGAAATTATAGCGGTCACTGAGATCTTTAATAATTGCCTTACTTGAAGCACAGTATGGCGTTAAGCCGTATGTTTTGTTAGGAATCTATGTTATATCTTTGATGACGATATCTTATGCCATCTTAGGAGATAATAGCCAAGTCCCACGGCACACAGTGTGGTTTCTGCACTCCAGGAATGGTGATGTCAATGTACACGTTACTAAGGAATAAGCCAAAGCCAACAGAGGAGGAAGTGGAAAACATATTTCAAGGTACCATGTATCATTCCAACCCCACAAATGAAAATGTGTGCACCATTTGTTTGGATATTTATTATTTATGGTATAACATTACGTTATTTTAATTTACTAAACATTATCTAATGCAATATGATAACTTTATACTCTTCTTTTACTAGAGAGACCTTTCAATAAAAGCAGCCACTACCGGCCAAATTTCGAACACCACATTTGTGTTTGTCCTTTATTTATACTTTCACTTGGGTTAATGAGGAGACATAAAAACCATGTATTGAAATCCTTGAACAGCTACGGTTTTAAAATGTCGATTCTTTTAGGAAACCTTTGCAGATGCACTGGCTACAGACCTATCCTTGAAGGGTTCAAGACTTTCAGCAAAGACGAACCCTGTGGTATGGGATCCAAATGTTGCAAAAACCAGACAAGTAACGAAGAACATGTTCTTGATGTCGCTGAACCATGTGACTTTGTGCCCGTCGATACGACTCAAGAACCAATATTCCCCCCTGAATTAAAAGTAAGCGTAACAATGTTTATTCTGAGAAATATTGAATTTACATTTCGTCGGTCATGTCCAGTCAATTTAACCCCGTGTCGTGTTACGGTGTGCAAAATAAAATGTTGCACAATTGGACCATTTTGCCTTTTTGTTTTTACTTTTACAGATTTCGAATGGGTTTGGGACAAAATTTCTAACGTTCAAGAGTGAGAGGGTTACCTGGTTACGGCCTGTGTTCTTGAAGGATCTTCTGGAACTGAAATCCAAATATCCCAATGCTAGGATTGTTATTGGAAACACAGCTGTTGGTAGGATAAAAAAGATACTATTCCATCCTAATATCACATATCTTGTTACATTTTGTATTTTGTAAAGAGATTCGTCAAAGTTTAAGAGGGTTGTATTTTAATGTATTCCAGTAAGTTCCATGATAGGGACTCGATAAACTCGTTATAAACTCGTTATGTATTGACAATACCTATGACCTTCTGTATATGTGGACAAAGAGGAAAAACGTAGATGGTGTTGAAGGATTTGTCATCAAATGTTCTGCTTTGTCTTTTACTCGTGTCTGTTACAATGTGCCTTTGTGAAGGACGTAATTTGTTGTACTTTCTACCAGACTTCGTGACGTAAATTGTATGCAAAAGCTCTCGCTGGATCTTTTTTGTTTTACTATTAAATAAAACCAACTTTTTCTACCCGGAAGAAAACCCTTCGTCCTCACACAGCTTGTAACTCTGCGAAGTGGCTTCTGCTAAACTCACGTGGCTCACAGATGATCTGTCTCGACTCATGTCTTGTAAAATGTCATATGATTTGGAAGGGTTTTCCAAAACCGTGCACATGAAAATCCTATTATTTTAAAAGATCGGAGCATTGAAGTATCTTGATCACCTTTAAAGGGACTTATCGGAGATTTGCTCAGATTGCATAACATGGTCACAGCGCAGAAATGTGTACACAATTTGGCTGGAAATATATCTTGCTTTCTAGCATTTTTGCATTCCAAACAGTTGTTGGTTTATGGATATTGTTCTATTAACCCAGGGTTGGATACAAAATACAGAAAAGCACATGCCCAAGTGATGATTGCTGCAACACACGTGCCAGAATTACATGAAGTCGCAGTGGGTGACACCGGGATCCATATTGGTGGCGCAGTTACCCTTGCGAGATTTGGCGAGATTTTAACTGAAGCCATCAAGGATACAACAGGTAGACAAAACATGATGAGATACAGTGTTTTTCACTAATACAATAGTTTATGAAACCTTTCATTCAGCTCCGAAGTGTTTGAAATTCTACTTCGAAGAAATGGTCAACGTGAATCTGCCTTAGGACTAAATGTAACACAGAAGAATTTTATGAATAAAAAATGACATCATATATTAGGCTTTTATACCGTTTTATGACCTGTATAAAAACACTGGCTCGGGTATATTATTTTCAACTTCATTTTGGAAGTATTGTAATCGAAACCAATGTCTTTGCAGAATACAAATACAAGACCTTGGTAGCCATGCGGGGAATTATTAATGGGATTGCAGGACATCAAATTCGTAATGTAGCCGTGCGTCTCTCAAATGTTTGTTTTTCGATTTATATTGTATAACATACACATGAATTTTTTAGAAAAAACTGCCGTAAACGATAACAGATAAGCCACATTACCCAGGAAAAAACAATACTATGTATTGCAAGAACACCCGCAACAAGATGTGCCTCTTTCGACATAATTACCAGTAAGAGATACGTTAGCCAACAACCTGCCTATTTCATATATACAAACCAATGTTACACTTGAAAACCAATTTGATTTCAGTCTTTGGCTGGAAATATTTTGTGGAAACATCACCATTCCGACCTCGTTCCTCTCTTGATGGCTACAGGATCCACGATAACCCTGATATCGCAAGGTACATGGATTTCAATCTCTCCCCGTACCAACGGACGCAAGAACCTTATGGGTTCATGCTAAGGACGATAACTATCTTCTTGCTCGGCAACATTTTCAGTTATGGTATATGTATATTGACCACTATTGACATAAGAACTGTCATTTTGAACAGAATCTTTTTATGCTTTTAGTGAACGCCAACAATTTAAAATTATTGATGAGTTCTGTTTTTTTTTATAGCTACGTAGTGCTTTAAGGATATTGTTACCCTTCGCCAAAATCTCCTTATTTACTGCCTTACATACATTATTTTGGATAACAGATAAATCTTCTATCCTGAAGAACTTGCTTCTGTGTTTGACCACAATGTATGTTTTCCAATGCATATTTTTATGTACATCATTAAATTTTGATTTTTAGAGGGTGGCCAGAGAAATGCCTTTTTGGACAACACTTTTTACACCAGGTGCGGAAATTGGAATATTAAACCGGATGAGATTGTATTGTCTATTTTCATCCCTTTTTCCAAAAAGGTCAGCTATATTTTTGCCTTTTCAAGGTATAAAGATATAATTTGATTGTTTTTCCTAGTTTGCAGTTTGCAATAATGTAACATGATACACAAGGGGGTGTTTTTCCTAGTTTGCGTTAAAATAAACATGATGCATTGAAAAGCTTCACCATTTCACATTGTCAGTGAGAACATTGTTTCTAATGATGCCATACTGTGACTTACGTGAATGTCGGAGGTGGACATTTTTAAGATCAAATTAAAATATGATTAAGATTTTTCCAGAATGAATTTGTGTTCGGATACAAGCAGGCACAGCGCAGAGAAAATGCAGCAGCAATAATGAACGCTGGGATGAGAGTCCTGTTTGAAGATGATACCAATGTTATTAAAGAAATGCAAATTGCCTTTGGTGGCATGTCTGAAACATCTTCCTTGGCCCTAAGAACAGCTAGGAGAAGTGTTGGAAGGTACTGACATGGTTTCTTAACTAAGGCCTACATATCAAAAACTAGGAGTAGATACGGGAGAGACCAATAGTAGCTTTTCCGTAAACGTATTTCACATTTTGTGTTTTTGGGATGTTGGGTAGTTTTAGTTACTTAGCAATTTAATGTTAGGCTACTCTTTCATGTATAAAATAAACAGGTGAAAACATGTATGTTAGACGGTTTGCTTTTCATTACAAATGGCAAAATGTATATTATGACCAAGGCTTTACATTTTCCGATAATTTTCAGGTATCCCGTTTTTGACGTTGAGGTGAAAACGTCAGCATTTTTTCAAGAAGATTTTTCTTCTAATCATCTGTTTTGCATAGACCTATTTGAATCGCGACCGACCTTTGTTTAATCTATATCATTCTTGCTGTCTAGTTATAACATTATTTTTGCTAATTTGCCCTTTCTTGTGTCAGATTAACTGCGAACTAAATTGTGTTAGAATAACCTGTAACATTTTTCAGAAAATGGGAAGATCGGCTGACATCAGATGTAGTCCAATGGCTGGTGGAAGACTTCCCATCACCACCAGAGGACATTGGCGGTCAGATGGCCTACAAGAGAGCACTGGCTTGCAGTTTCTTTTTTAAGTTTTTCCACAGAGTGCAATTAGAATTGTGCAGAGGGGTACATTCACAATTTCTTACCTACATGCACAAATTCGTATCTGACCAAAATTTCTACTTTAAAAAGAAATCTAGTAAAAGTATGTGCTACGCAGTTAGTTAGGTAAAACATCATTTGCATTTTTTATATTCTGTTTGTTCCAATATTAAAACAGACATAAAAACAAAGTGAACTTAAAAAAAAAAAAACATCTTGAAAATAAATTACTGTTCAACGGATCTACAGTGTACGTAGCACACATGTTTTTCATGACTCAATAAACATAAAGATTTTGAAAGCTATTCAACATTTCAGCCTGGGATGGAAGGTGCAACAGTTTCATCCCGGCACACACTGGCACTTCCCAGTCTGCCACGTAGTATCAGCCGAGGTACACAGGTGTTTGAGGAAGTCCCTCCTGACCAGCCAAAACATGACGCCGTTGGACGCCCACTGCAGCACAGTGCAAGCTTGCAACACGCCACCGGAGAGGCTCAGTATTGTGACGACATGTCACTGGTTGACGGTATGTTTTGAAGCTTTCGGTTGTTTACCAACGTTTTTCTTTCAGAATGTGAAGAATATTTTAATTATTTTAACTAAACTGGGGTCAACACTACGTTTTATTTCGACCCCAGGTCAGGTCATTTACCGGTGCAAGGTATCTATCTATCTATCTCTGTTTCACATTTGAGTAGGTGAGTTGCACTTGGCATTAGTGACAAGCACCAGAGCCCACGCCAAGATCCTCTCCATTGACACTAGTGAAGCCCTTGCTTTGCCTGGAGTAGAGGCATTCTTTGGCCACGAGGATGTACCAGGTTCCAATATCAGGATGGTTCTGAGATATGGGGAGGAGATATTTGCGTCAGAGGAGGTAGGGTCTACTGTATTGGTTTACTTGTACATGTATCCAGTAACTTGCTGAAATGGAATGGGGTACATGTACATGTATTTTACAAAAGGCTGTCGTTTTTTTTCTTTATATTTATTTGTATTGCCGAAATTGCAGTAAGACAATAATGTAATGTCGACTGTGGTTTAAGGGCGCAAATTGTTGTCATCAATGAAAGTAAAAACCACCATTGCAATGATTTATAGAATCAAGGAGGGGCTTGAAAGGGGGGTTAATTTAATATCTCTCCAGATATTTAATTGTTCAAAATCACAGGAATTAGTTTCTTCTCTGATTAGTTCGCCTCCCATCTTAAAATTTGTTCCCTACGCTCCTGTTCATATTTATTGTAGGTGACATGCTATGGGCAGGTGATAGGTGCCATAGTGGCTGACACCAAGACGCATGCGCAGAGTGCAGCGAAGGCCGTAAAAATTGAGTACGAAGACCTTCCAACAGTGTTCACAATAGTGGTAAGATATTATGGAAGTAATTAATAGTTTTTTTGGTAATAAAAGTTGCTTTGGATTTTGGAGTAGGAACGTAAACAGAGTGAAAACAAGTGTACTTCTTGAACTTCAGTTACGTTTTTTTTCGTCAATTAGCATAACCCTTAGCAAAATGAAAAAAGTGGAGCAATATTAGCAAAATTGCTGCAAACTAAAAGTTTGCGGCAACGAGTTTGCATGAGTTTGCAAGAAAAAAGTATTGCAGCAAATTTACTGCAAATCGTCAAGAAGGAATTATTTGCAGTTTGCAGCAATATTGCCTCAAATTTGCTGCAAAATTTGCAGCATGTCTGATATTTTGCTAAGGGAAGTTAAGTTCTGTAATTAGGTATTAAAAATTAACAGACGGCCAATTTATAGGAAGCAATTGCCAAAGAATCTTACTACCCACACGAAACGAAGGCTCTCATCAAGTCAGGTGATATAGAACGTGGCTTTGAGCAGGCTGACCACATCTTAGAGGGGGAGATCAAAGGAGGGGGGCAGGAACATTTCTATCTGGAGACGAATGGGGCTAGAGCCGTACCTAGAGGAGAAGATGGAGAAATTGAAATATTTTGTAGTACGCAGTCTCCGTCGACTGCTCAGGTAATGTTACAACGCACCTCTCAATACTTTATTGTGATGTGTACTTATTAACAGGATTGCACTTTTTCGATTTAAGCCCAATTGGACTACAGTTACGATTTGTTGTCATAGGGCACATCTTTATCTACTGTCTCGAAAACGGTAGAGTTGATGTTAAATTTATTTTGTCAATATTTCTCTTTTAACTGATTTTTTAAAAATCCTATATCTACAGGTACTTTAAACAGGCGTTCTTTTTCTTACATTTCTTGGCAGGCTAATGTTGCTAGAGCCCTTGGCTTATCGATGAACAGAGTGTCTATCAGGACAAAAAGGATAGGTAAATATCCACCTTTTAAGACGTGTAAATCCTCCGACTGAAAAAAAAATATAAAGTTCCAATTGGATAGAGCAGTAAATCTTTACCGGCATTCAACAATTACATGTAAGTTTTATATTCTTCTGAGCAGACATATCTGTTCATATCATACACTTATATATACAATGGTATGGTGTTACGTGTTTGTTACGTGTACATATAGCCTCTATTCTTTTATGTGACTTTATGAACCTTGCTTCATTTTTTACACTTTGTGCGGCAATAATAGATTTTGGCATTTGTACTCTACAGGTGGTGGTTTTGGAGGAAAAGTAATTCGTTATGTGACTCTGATACCAGTAGCTATCGCTGCTTTCAAGTGAGTGGAACCCGCCATTTTAGTAAAAAAATGTGTTGTTATTTAGCAATTTATATACGTTTATAAATATAGAGACGAGCGTTTACCATATTTTGAAGATATATGTTTTGAATCTATATGTATTATGAACAAAAGAAAACATCCAGAAAGCTAAGAAGTCAGTACATGGATAACAGGACTACGCCGAATATTTCCATGCCACGGCCATGTGCAAGCCTGTCAAACATAAGTTCATTTTTTAAAGAGATGCGGTCGGCGCGTTAGCTTAACCTAGACGAAAATGATTCAGACAAATATAACAAAGCTGACTGACACTTGTTAAATCCTTTTTCAAATGGGTTGGGGCTTTATTTTATTTGAATCAACTGGACGTTAGTAATTTTCGTGATGGCTGTCATAGAGCGCCAACAATAATGCATATAAATTGTCACTTAAACATCGATACTACTTTTTCTTTTTTTAACAGTTATGGGGCCGTCTTAACCACACATTTATCTGTATGTTAAGTTGTTTACATTTTATTGCATGTCATACGGCTTAAAATAAGTTTACGCCTGACAGTTTGACAGTGCAAGATCCCAAACAAATATACATATACGTGCATAAAATGTTGATGTGCTAAACGTTCTTCTCAACGTATATATGATTTTGTATCCGATGTTGCCGCTTCACCAGTAGGCTTTAATTCGGATTCAAAGTTTGTTAAAATGATAAATGGCATAACCAATTATCCCATACAGTCTTCGCAGATGTTTTAGTTGGCAATGAAATATAATGAAATAGAGAAGACACTATGCAAACCGACGCTATGCAGTGTTATGTCATGTCATCATGTGGCATATGCTGTTTTACACAGGTTGAACCGACCGGTCCGAGGTATGTTGGACAGAGACGAAGATATGCTGATATCAGGGGGACGACATCCTTTCCTTGGAAAGTACAAGGTACATGTATGCTGCCATTTGGTTAGAATCTACCTCAGCTGCTAGCTGAATCCACTGTCATTTTGGAAGGACTTCTTTTAAGTTTCAAATATTTAAATTGGATACCCATTGACCTACATGCATAGATGATATTTTCTGTGTCAAAATAAAGAAGATATCCTTTCTTGTATACCTTGGTGTGCATCAGACAATGTTGTTGATTTTTTAGTGTTTTGAAGAGTTTCAGGCGTATTTAAGCAACTCAGATATTTAGCTTGTGTTTGTGTGTAACAACTGTTGTGATTCATTTCAAAAATAAGTGAAACTGATACAAGCAAGGATTGTTTTATCTTGTGTTCAATTGCTCATGAAACGAAATGCTCGTTTTAGGTTGGCATTGACAGCGTTGGTCGTTTCAAAGGCTTGGAGGCCACAGTTTTCTTGAATGCCGGAAATACTTCTGATTTATCACCGGATGTGAGTTCAAAACCCTAATTGCTTTCTATATTGGTTGCAATATACTGATCAAAAAGGAACTTATATACATGGAAATGACTATAAAATAAGTGTGCGACGTCTGTATACACAATGTAATATATTTTGACACTTTAATTTCTGTACGTTTTTATGCTACAGGTAATAAGTGAATCATTATGCAGTTTTGACAACTGTTACCATATTCCAAACATTGTACTAACTGGTATCCTGTGTAAGACCAACCTGCCCTCAAACACGGCATTCAGGGGGTATGGTGCCCCTCAGTCAATGTTGGTCATGGAGAATATAATTGAAGATGTCTCCGTCAGTTTGAATATCCCCTCACATAGGGTATGTATGACATGTAACAAAGATATGTTTTGAAAATAAGATGTGTTAAAACAGGAACCTATCATAGGTCACATGAAAAACTGTATACAGCAGAGAGTTTGCAGGAAGACATGGCTTACCTTGTGCTCTATTCACATCCAGTTTTATCACTTTTATCACACAGTTTTAACCTGGTTATTTGTGTTATACATTTATGCTTCACTTATTCACATTACGACACCGTAAAATGTTTATTGTAACTGGTACAAGCCATAAACTCTGCTTTTGACAAACCCAGTACGTACGTACAACTATAATAATATTCATCCTATAACCTTAATATATTACGCAATATATTGTTTTCATTTGTTGAAGGTCCGTGAGATTAACATGTACAAGGAAAATGACCTAACGCCAAATGGTAATCGGTTGATAAACTGTACTGCAGACCGTTGCTGGAATGAAGTCATCAAGCAGAGTGGATTTTGTCATAAAAAAGAAGACATTGCCAAATTTAACAGGTAATATTGGCATTAAAAATAGCAGAATCGCCTTTAAAGCTACTTAACAATAGGCATAGCTGTCGAGTGATAATCAAAGGGTTCGACAGAGCACTAGGAGAAATCAGTGTGAACTTTTGTTGAGAAGATATAAAGTTGAAATGCTTAGCAAATATATGCTCCATTTTTACAGAGAAAGCCTTTATAAACGTTGCCACAGTGTCTTTTGTTATATTTTACCTGTGCATTTGATCAATTATGAGATAAGTTGCAGATTTACTTGAAGAGCATTCTAAGTCAATTGACACACAACTATATATCTTCGGAGTTGCGAATAGATTTAAATTTAGTAGCTTTTATTACAACTGCCCTAAAATTGGTAGATATGGATAGGGCCTACCTCTATACAGTCAGCATTTCCTCCAGTCGCTGAAACGGACTGAAAAACTATCGACATGCATGCATTGTATTATGTTGGAACTACATGTTAACCTTATTGCGTCAGTTTCGTAACACTAAATTAAAAAGATATCTTTTGCCTTATCTAGTTGACTTGAAATGATATCAAAAAGCATCTGCCTGTAATTTTCTTCCAAGACTGTCCAATATTACAGAAGAATTAACTTTAATTAAAATCAATAACTCAACACAGTAAACATTTCAAGGTTAACTCTGCTTTCAGAGTCAACCGATGGAAGAAGCGAGGTGTTAGTTTGATTCCAACCAAGTTTCCGATTTCTTTCTGTAGTGGGCGTTATCTAGAACAGGTACATGAATCTATAAAATGCCCCCTTACAGAGGTATATCATTGCACTGGTACTTGTCCCTCAAATAAAAAGGTACCATACTGTGTTTAATTGAATTCTTATATATTCTTAATATGCGCATTATCTGTCACGTTAAGCAGTCCTTTTTACGTATTTTCCACTGTTTGTTGGTTTATTTTGTGTTTACAACTAATTATTAATTCAATACTAAACAGAATATTCAAATTAGATGCCCTTTTCGGTTATTGTGTCTATAAATATATATTGTACTTCAACTGACTAGTATAGGCATTGTCTTACAACCTATCTCGTTTTGTCTGATTACTAGGGGGCAGCACTTGTTCATGTGTACCAAGAGGACGGTTCAGTTCTGATAACACATGGTGGCGTAGAGATGGGGCAAGGATTGCACACTAAGATGATACAGGTAGACGATAAATAAGTTGCAGGCTACCGATAAATGTGCCATGATTGCATGCTTTGGCTTTGTTTTTTTTTTAATAAACAGGAAAGGTCCATCGGCTGTAAGGCAGTGTACTGGGTATTTGGGCAATTTAGAGTGTAGTAAGCTTGGTGCCATCACATTGATAGACTGATAATGATGAGATTAGTGACACTAGTTTTACTTAAAAGTTTTTGGGCTTGACTAATATCGATTTAAATTTATAGTCGCATTCGCTAGATTGTTCTATGAGTGTTAAACAAAGAATCTGTCCGGAATAAATGTAGTTGTCATGCCTTAAAGTGACTATGACCACTGAGACAAAGACCATTGTTAAGACTATTTTCTCCTTATGTTAATTTAAAAGAAGGGAAAAGCTGCCTTCTAGATTCTTTGTGAAAAGCAACTCTTTTAAAGACAAAGCAATGAATTTTCTGTAGGACATATCCCTTTAAACGCCCCACCCCCAGAGGTATATATTTTCAGCATCAAACGTACGTCGATTGGTGGTACGGTAGAGTTTGGGGTAAGCATTGTGCTTCAGTGGATCTCTATCCGTACTCCGTAGTGCTTTTTTTGGGGAGGAGAGCAGAAGGGAAACCCCCATTATATTTTGGATCCACTTCTATTCATGTAATTATCGACACATCAATGTATTATCCTTCAAGGTTGCCAGCCGAGCATTACAGGTCCCAGTCCACAAATTCCACATCAATGAAACCACCACCAGTACCGTTCCTAACACCACTGCCACAGCTGCCAGCACAGGATCAGATCTTAACGGCATGGCTGTTTTGGTGAGTTGAAACTATATGGCCGTGTACATCTATAGGCTGAGGAAAGTGCTTGAGGACAGTTTGTGAAGGCCTACAGGTACAAGGCATGCAAGCGCGGTCTTTGTACCAACTGTGACAATAGACATCGTTTAAGGGAAAAACAGGGAAGACTGATGATTACCCTTTTTAACTTTAAGATCAAAATTAATGTTTTCCCCTAAAATTTTGATTGGGTTAGTGACATCAACTAAGAAATGTTTATTATTTGTCTTATTGTAAAGAAAGGAAAAATTAAAACATGAATTCAGACAATCATGATCAAGTCATCCAGTAAGTCGTTTCCAGAAACCAGTACAAATTAATGTGTGAACGATTGCGTTGAACTTAGATGAGCTTTTTTTATTGGTATTCAAACAATCATTGATACGAAGGGTACTGGGTAAATTGTCAAAAAGAAAGCGGTTATGCTCCCTTTAAACAGTGAAAAAAAAGTACACACACCTACCTCTATACCGAATCTTCTACAGAATGCATGTAAGACGATAAGACACCGACTTGAGCCGTATATAGCCGGTAATCCCGATGGATCATGGGAAGACTGGGTAAGTGGCATATGCCTGTGTATGATTATAATTAGTATATTAACGGAAATGAAAACTTATAAAAATGAATTTGATCAATACACAATAATAATAATAAATAAATAATAATTTTATTTACGTCTTACGTTTTAAAATAAAATTTACCCTACTAAAGATTATGAGAGACTAAAACCTGTGATAGTACAGTTAAAATTCATAAAAGTTCTTTTAAATAAATTACCTGTCAAAAAAACAACTACGTTCAAGTCTCGTGTACATTTTTGTCAAATTTGTTACCTCTGTGAGACGGTAGATATAATGTTGTGAATGGACGATCATTTTGTAATTAACACACTAAAAATAAACATTATTTTCTATGAAAAAGGTCTCGATACATAAAAATGAATGTTATCTGTCGTAATTGCAGGTTAAAGCTGCCTATATGGACAGAATCAGCCTGTCTGCAACAGGTTACTACAAGTAAGTTACGTCTTCAAATGTATGTTCTAACACACTGGGCTGAATCGGTAATGGTTATAAAAACACGAATTGGCCCAAACCTTCAATCAATCTGCTAACTTAAATGCAAGTTTGTGTTAAAATGCTTATGTTATGTTATGTTATTGCATCGATTCCAAACTTAAGAGGCAATATTTTGTTTATAACCTACATGTACGTGTAGGTGAACAATGTATTTCAACTTAAAATTTTTTTTAGTGTTTCTCTATTATAAACCGTTTCTTAAAACCTTCGGAATCAGGTGGACCCCCTCTCGCCCTAATGAAAATTGAATAAAAATGTAGAAAGAAAGACTATGCAAACAAAAGCACTACACAAGCACAATGAAATGAAATTTTGATTTTTTATCAGACCACGCTTTGCAATCCAAACCAGGCGGTTGACATTTGTTCTTCACCATTGAAGCTTTCTGTCTTCTGAAAGTTTGGCTTCCACTAGTGAAATTGCGTTGCTTCCTTGTTATATTCAGGGTTCCAGATACCTGGGACGATAGCTGTGTACCTGTTGAAGGAGAGCAAACCACGCAGAGGTATTACACATACGGCGCTGCTTGTTCCGTTGTTGAAATAGATTGCCTTACCGGAGACCATGTGGTAATGTGTTATAATTTATACTCACTGTTTTAATGACAATGTCGTTTATGTGTTTATTATTTTTAATAAAAAATAGGTACACTTCTTCCTGACTTCCGTTAAAAATGTTAACATATTAATAAAAGAGATCTTCTTTTCTGTTACAGCTAATGATCGTCATTAAACGTACTTTGGCCATAATTCTAAAAGTATGAAATGTTCATTTTCATTATAGTTTATTATTCAGTCTGTAGTATTTATTTACCCATTGTTATACAATTGCGTAGGCGTCCAGCCTAAAGTCAAAGAAGAGTAAATATATATACTGACGTTCTACAAATATCTCTTTATAACATCTAAGGTGTTGCGAACAGATATCGTTATGGATGTTGGAAGAAGTTTGAATCCAGCCATTGATATTGGACAGATAGAGGGAGCCTTTGCGCAGGTGATATAATAATGATAATGATAATAATAATAATAATAATAATAATAAAAGAAGAAAGTTAATATAATTCCTCAAAACTATTGCATTGGCTCCTATGAGGTTTGGAATTGTTTTTTATTCATTGGGCAAATGTTTTGGAGAGTGCTCTGTTTTTCACATAAGGATAACTTAATAGCAAACCATCAGCTCTTTTAAAAAGCAACAGCGTTTAGAATTATTGTAGAATTCACTCCCTTGATACCTCATTAAGCCGCACTAAGATGGTAGAACAAAGTCTATGAATAATGTTTAAAAAATGTTGGTTTATGGATGCTTGTAAAACTCCCAACCATTATAGGCCTATCATTTCATTTTTATGAGAGGATGCATTTGCTTTTAGGGCTATGGGCTATTCACCATTGAACAACTGAGATACTCTTCTGAGGGAAGACTGATAACTAATGGTCCAAACACATACAAGATCCCTGGTTATGGAGACATCCCTGTCGAATTCAATGTGTCTTTACTGAAAGGTGCTTCCAATCCTAAAGCGGTATATTCTTCCAAAGTAAGGATACGCCGGATCATAAGAATTATTCAACAATAAGTCATTTTGGATATTAAATTAAGTTGCCTTTATAATATGATTCTGTAACCCCTAATAATTTATTCTTAAACTGCAGCAAAAAACTTGTTAAGTTTGGCTGTCTATATATGTAGTGGTGAAGAGCGCCAACGGAATACTTTGAGAAAATAACTCTACTGTAATTTTGAATGCTTATAATTTAACGTAGCTAACGAAGAGTTATATTTATTATTTGATTTTGCAATTTGTTTATTGTGTAGAAAGAATAAAAATTACGTTATTGTAATACGGTAAGCTGATTATGACTTCTCTAGTGAAGACCAAAAGTGTGTTTTCTTAACATTATCTGGCCTTCCAGGTATTAATATAAATTTGATATTATTTACATGTTAGAAAAAGTACCTTTGAGTAGAATTTAAATAAACGTCCGGCCCTTGTTGTTGACAGGGTATAGGTGAACCTCCTTTGTTCCTGGCGTCCTCAGTGTTTTTTGCCATCAAGGATGCCACTTCATCTGCAAGAGCCGAGTCTGGTTTGAAAGGGAGGTTCCGAATGGACAGTCCAGCCACAGCTGAGAGGATCAGGATGGCATGTGAGGACCAGTTTACACGCCAGGTAAACATGCATTGAGAAAGGTTGCTTATGTATTGGCAACGAAAACCGTTGTTCTTAGGCAATGTACTCGCGTTGATAAATGCTACATTTTATTTTGATAACTGATTTATATGTGGAGGTCAAGACATGAGTAATACTTAAGTCTCTATTTTTTTCTAAATCTATTACTAGCCTTATTCTAGTTTGCGGGGTCTCCCTCTCCTAGACTTCAGCCGGCCAAACTTTAACTATGTAAAATAAGGCTGCTACATAGTATTACCTGCTGTCTCTAAGGTTATCTGAAACGTTCCAAGGCAGGTAGTTTTGAAAGTGTCTTGCTCTAAGTAGCAGAAAAAAAAAATAATAAAAAGTTGCCTACAAAATGGAAAATTTCACATGTTTTATACACGACACTCTTTTCAAGTTCCTTTATGCGATTCAGAACCAGAATATTTCATTTCAACCAACTGGCACTGGTAGATACTGACTTAAACCATCCCCCCTTCGCTTTGTTATAGTGCTCACCAAACAGCCATCATACCTTGAGGCCAAAGTTTATAGATGTGTAAACAAGTAGGACATGTGACTGGATGTTATAGCCAGGATTTGTTCTCTGGTAGACTTCAACTGAAACTTATCTGCGGGTTAGCAGGAATATATTCGTGGACTCTTTCACTCCCGATGATAACTGCATGGCAACTCGCAAATTGGTGGTTAAGGGTTTTCTTATTGGACAACTGTAATCAGTATACAATGGCTGCCATGGATGTACCTTTAAATATAATCGGCCAGAGTGCATGTATGATAGTGCAGTCCAGAGTACTGAGGAAAATGTATATTCGGTACTGTTGCGATAATAATTCTATTAAACATTATAGTGAAATTATTGTAATTTTGTCTAAGAATGCACGGGCACTATATTGACATTCACAGCTAAAAGATAACCTGACCGAATTTGGAAGTTATTATTATGGGGCTTCTTTGTAGGTTTTCTAATTTGAAGAACTCATATCACCATGTTTTTACCATTTTATCTTAAGTCAGATGTGTACAGTATCTGCTTTTCACCTCTAATAAATATTTTATTGTTATCTTATAATTATATTATCCATTACACGTATATCACTCGCGTACATACTTATATGTATTAACACAATTCAACAAAAATATGTTTGTTATATTAAGTTGAACAATTTTACCTTGGTAGTGGAGTTACATGGTGTTTAAAATTTAGAAATAAATAATTTTGAAAAATCTAAGGTGTCGCTTAACTTTTGAGAATCAGTATACATGTTCTAGATAACATATCTTTCCATAAAGTCTAGAGATAAAAAGAGAAATAAATAAGCTTTACGTATTTTAAAACTCGAGTTTGTTTGTGTAATTTTTTAATGATCTGTCCACGATATACAGCTTTTTAAAGACCTAATCTTTTTGCTAGTATAGCTCTGTCCACACACCTGATAAATCCCTCCGGTGCTTAATTCAATGCCCCAACCAACAAGCTGAGTGAGGAATAGACTGTGAACACCCCCCCACCCCAGAACCTTGTTACAGGCGGCATACCATGCAGCAATGATGGGACCCTGCCCAGCTTCTAGAACTGAATTATTTTAAAAAATCATTGATGCCACTTTTATCAATATTGGCAAGCTGGATCATGCTATCCTTTGCTGCTAGAAAATCAGTCATACGTTTTGTAACATTTGATGTTCAGAAACGTATGTGTGTTGCGGTATCAATGCAACCTTCCTCCCTTTTTTATTCTATTCGGCCACCACGCCCAAAACAACGGCCATATTTTCCAGATGATACCCTGAAATATTCGGAGTATCCTCCAGCTCTAACTTTCCCCAAACAAGAATAAGTTCAAATAACCATGAAACACCCATCCCGGATCTTCCCCGACTCGATGCTAAAGATATGAATTAAATTGATAAAACCCATACACTCTTAATAGTTGTCCGTTGCTGTTGAAAACTGACAACCCCAACTTTATCTAACGCATACATAATAAAATCACTGTCACAACGTTCCAGACTTACATGCACTGAGGTTTTGTCCCCAAAACCCACATAAATCATATATTGCACTGAGACGTACATGTATACGTACAATTAACATGTAGTGGAGCGGGTATATAAGGACTGGAATAAAACCCAGATTTACAGCGGAAACCCGGGTTTTCGTGGCGCATTTGCACCCCTAACTTAAATAATTACATCTATTTTTCAGTTAATTTTCATTTTGTGATTATAATCTATTAGCCTTATCGCATAATTATCTTTACTTTCCCCGTGCCGAATTCACAAGAGTGGATTCCAAGTAAAGAAAAACAGTTTTAATAAACGTAGAAATCGATTATAAAATTCCAATAGCACATAAGCAAAGTTAAAGACATTTGAGTAACTCGTACGCATTTAAAGTCATTCATGTTACTCAATTCAAAATTACATGTTACGTTCGCACACGCACAGAGTTCACAGTTTCTCTTGGAGTCCAGAACAGAATAATAACGTCGAACTAAATCTCAAATAAGAATAATAATAATAACGGAAACGCTATTGAATGGGTCCAGTCTTCTGTAGCGGCACAATGCTTCGTTACACATGAACAGTCCTGGAGAATAGGCTATATATCTCCTGTAGTAGGGCCTAATCTCAAACATCTTCACCTGCAGCTGCTTCATTACACACGAAAAATCCTGGAGAATGGGCTATGTATCCCCTGTAGTAATCTCAGGCATCCCCACCTGCAGTTGCTGCATGCCCGGACGCTGAACAATTAAAGCGATAATAAACCAAAAGTAAGATAACTCAAATAACTCAACAAAAAGTTACACGAAGGTGTCAGTCTTCTTATCCACGGCACATGATTTCATTACGCACGAACAGTCTGGGGGAATAGGAATTTTCCCACCTAGAGTGGCCAACTCTCAGGATTTTCCACCTGTAGTATCAGACTCTCAAGAATTTTCCACCTACATGTACACCTCCTCATGCACTGGGTCGTCAAGATCGGTAAGAAGTTCTCCATGCCCGGCTGCTGGTCAAATGAGCTAAAGACGCAAACAAAACCAAAGAAACTCAAAAATAACAAAACTAAAGAGTTTTCCCAGTTACGCTAACACATTACTGGAGTTGCAGCCCAGATGATCAGTGAAACTCACGTGTCCGCTCTTCCGCAAGTCAAGGCTCTATGACGTAACACAATGGCGGCTCCTATGTTCGGCTGTTTATCACCGAAGTGCGGTAATAGTATTTCAGGTAAAACAACGCTAACTAGAAATAAACTTCATCAAATTACAGAAAGGATCGGGGTGTGACTCGGTCACGTTACAGTAATATAAAAACCTCAAGTGTCAGTGAAAGGTATTTCGATTGCGCAACATTGTCTGCAGTGTGTCAACCCGCACGTAGACTTTCCATAACCTAGTTACTGATCAAGTCCAACTTCTTGAACAAACATCCACCCGAACATACAACAGCGGCGAAGTTACTGTCAACGGGGAGCATGGGCGCTGATGAGCTAGTATTTTTCGTTAATGGAAAGAAGGTATTTCAAGTTTAGGCCATAATGCACGTTCGCGTACTTGTTGTTACCTACTACTGATCTTTCGATTATGTAAGGATCATAACCGCATTCACCGGACAAAAACGGAATGCATAGGCCTATCTGAACTCATTTTACTTATTTTTCGTTAATGAAAAGAAGGTATTTCAAGTGAAATACACGTTCACGTACGTTGTAATCTATTATCTATTAGCTTATGTTAGGATTGTTTCATTAACTGATCATAACTGTATCCAGTGGACAAAAAACGGAATGCATTCTTGACAATATTTAACTTAGTTTTGGTTAAAAGTTAATATTTTCAGCAACGACTTCTGCACAGAATGACAATTTCTACAAAACGTTTTTTTTTTTTGCATAAGGGTGCAATATAGGCATTTACGTTGTATACGCACCAGTAACACTAGTTAAAGGAGCAGCATATCTGCAATCTAATTCAAATAATTAATTGTTCAGACTCCTAAATACGAGAGCTACCTGACTTGATAACAGATAAACTGATCATCTTAGGTTACTGTCAGGGTTAGACAAAAACACCGAAATTGCTGTCTTCACGTATATATTTTTAAGTATATAATTACCTCTATAGAAGATAATTCTTCAGTGTTCACTGACTACATTCTTTTGTTTTGTATGGGAGTGTCATATTTCCGATGATGTCACAATTGCGATTTTGGTGTAAAAAAAGTAAAATCGGTTTCTCAAATTTCTCCTTTACCAGAGCACTCAAGAACACTGTTTTAGCGCCAATTTAATGACATCATTGAATACTTCAGAACCCCACAAGTGATTTTTCTTAAAAACCTCAGAATTTACCGTGAATGAGGCACAATTATGTCTTTGTTAATGCATTGTAATTAAGAGCTCTTAAGTCCATGACAAAAACATTAAATTAAAGCCAAAATGACGTCTCGGGATTGACGCCCATACACTTGTGCTCGTCTATGCCAATTTTCGTGATAAGATCTTGTTCAGGGATACAGTTACGCCCCATATATGTACCGTTTGCTATCTCACCTAAAAATTGAAAGCAATTAAACTGGCGTAAACGCTCAGAGGTGCTTACCCAGACAGCCTCAGTGATCTGGCCCACGTCTGGCCCAGATCTGGCAACGTCTGGCAATGTCTGGCAAAAGGTATGGCCCACGTATGGCTTGCCACATGTGGGCCAGATGTGGCAATGTTTGGGCCATATCTGGCCCAGACATTGCCACATCTGGCCCAGTCCACATTTGCTCATGTGGCCAGATGTCGGCCCAGATCTGGCAATATCTGGCAAAGGTATGGCATGCCAGATGTGGACCAGATGTGGGCCAGATCATATTCAAATGGGCCAGATTAGGGCCAGACATGGACCACATATGGCCCAGATTGTTTTTTTTATTATTTCACATTTGCTCATGTGGCCAGATGTCGGCCCAGATCTGGCAATATCTGGCAAAGGTATGGCATGCCGGATGTGGACCAGAAGTGGGCCAGATGTGGGCCAGATTAGGGCCGGACATGGACCACATATGGCCCAGATTGTTTTTTTTTTCTTTTTTTAAAATTATTTTTAATTATTCAATTAAGATTACTATAAAAAAAGACATACAAGATTCAAGATTCAAGTATTTATTCTGTGCTAAAACCCTAAACAAAATTATTACACATTATATAACCTTGCTGGCAACTAACATGTAACAAATTAAGGGCCACTCCTTGTCTTTTTGTACAAAACAATGTATGTTTGAAAAAAAAAAAAAAACTACACTGCAAAAAGGCAAATATACAGACACTTAACAGGAGGAAATGTCACTTACATACATGTAAAGAAAACAGTTATAACAACAATTTTTTTTTCAACACAAAGCTGCTCATCGAATCTGAATTAACACAAATTACAAAAATTGTAATTAATTATGCATGTACATGGGGGGGGGGGGAGGGATTTGAGGGGGAAATATTTTTGCACACCTCAACCTAAATAATATTATACATTGTCATTTTTAAACTAATTCAAACATATCATTAATAATAATAATCACTAATGAATATAGTTTTGTAATGAATAAATCTTGAATAATGAATGAAAAAACATTCTTTTTTAGATGATGGAGAGTTATAACAAAATTATAAATAACCATGCAGTAACTGTTTCAATTCAACTTGCATGCTGGCTACAGTACTGTACATACATGTAAATTCTGAAAAAAAAAAATGTATACTCCAGCACAGATATAGATGTACAATTAAAAGAGAATTACATGTGCACAAAAACAAACCCCAGTATCAATGCTTTTGAATTAAATCACATCACGAATCAAATCACTCAATGAATTGAACCAGTTTGCAATGCTTGCGCTTTTTTCAAATCCATAACACTAAGAAATGATACATCCGGCTCCTTGACAAGCTTATAATTATTAAAGGAATCAGCAATGGAACAAGTAACTCTACCAAGTTAACAACAGTTCATTCAAATGTCAAGTCAAAACACAACATCCCTTCCTTTCTTGGAGAGAAACAGTCCATTCAAAACATGTTAATTGACAGTTCAGTCTTTAAAATGTCTTTTCAAACATTTGCAGAATAGCATATGAACTCCAACTTTTATTCCTTAAACCACACTGAAAATTCTCAAAACTAATCAACTCATATCAAATCCCATGTCCTTTCACTACTACTGGTCTCTTCCTTTGCTTGCCTTTACATCACATTCAAATGTTCCCTTCACTTTTAAAGGTTTCTCAGACGTGTATGAATAATACTGTTTGTTTTCTGGTACTCCACAAGAGCCACATTTATTTTTCTTGGATTTCAGCATTCCCCATGTATTTTCATCAATGATATTACAATATGCACCTGAATCTGGTAATACACTGAGATTAACACCTCCTCTATTTCCTCCATGTCTTCTGTGTATATTGCATTGGTTCCCACACCAAATGTATATTCACTCCTGGATTATCATGTTCAAAGCTGTCATTTACATGAATAATAGTTTCAGTTTTGCAGACTTTTGCAAAGTGATCCAACGTTCCATGTTTTCTCAGTCAGGAAGCTTCTACTTCGTTTTTCATGTCTAAACTCATAATGTTTAGACTGGCTTGGTTTGTCAAATGACTTCGGTTTCATCATACTCACAGTTTCTGGTGTTCCAATTTCATTCAAAGCGTTAACTGTCTTATGTATATTCATGTGTCTAACCTGTGTTTGGGAGAGTCCTGAAAATATCCCTGCTGAATACAACATAAGCGCGCGTCTCCTCTGTCATGTATTTTTAATTTTCTATCTTTGTTCATTATTCATGCCGTCCGTTGGTTTTGAAAAGATCAATCTTTTCCGTCAGAGAAGAGGTTAAAGCTGTCTAGCCATCGCGTCGAGCGTGACCCTAATGTCTCCCGACTTCTGTACGGTTCGAATTCCATAATTTCACATTTTCCTCCATTTTTTCAAAGAAAGTTGGCTCACAGTTTTGCACTAGTGTTAATCCTCGTCGCCAGTGTTGATGCCTTCGAAATAAATCGCATCACGAATCAAATCACTCAACAAATTGTATCAGTTTGATCACTTGTGCTTTTTTCATATCCATAACTCTAAGAAACGCTACATCCGGGTCCTTGACCGGCTTAGCATAAAAAGCGGAATCTCACAACAGCGGAACGAGTAGTTCAAAAAAGTTTTAGAACAGTGAATTCATTCAAATGTCAAGTCAAATTAAACAAATAGCACACTTATGAGGGGACTTTGAAGAAAAGAGAGAGAGATAAATTAAATCAAAATTTATCAAATGACGTCAGTTCAATGCATTCAGCTCACTGGTCAATAAAAAATNCAAAATGTGGAATAAATGCCAGACTTTGCCGGACTTGTCCCAGACCTGGCAAGGGTCTGGCAAAATCTGTCCCAGATATTGCCAGACGTTGCCAGATCTGGGCCAGACGTGGGCCAGATTACTGAGGCTGTCTGGGTACCTATTTCTGCTTATAAAATTGTCTCTTTTGTGATATGGGTATCAGTGTTTTGTGAGGGATTGGCCTCTAAGAATGTAGCTAATATGCCTAGATTGGCTATTCTCACCACTGACAATAAAAAAACATTGTTCAGACAATCGCAGTTTGCTGTAGTGGAATGATTAAAAGATGCAAAAAAATGAGGTTAGCAGCCTGTAAGACATAGAAGGTTGTAATTCTTTGTAGAGACTAAGACATTTATTGTTTTGTGAAACAGGTGCATAGGCTGTAAAACCATGCCAACTTACTGCCTTGTATAGTGAGAAATGATAAAGAAATGATCTTCCAATAATAGCAGTTCTTCAAGTTTAAAACAAATTTAAAATGTGATCAAATACATCATTATCCTTCTGCTTAATGTTTATACTCAATCAGTTAAAGGATAATATGTGACTGGGCATTTATGCACTACATTTAAACACATAATAAAAAATTCAAATTCCCCTTTGTCTCCAGGGTACTCAAATATATGATGCCAAGAGAGGATCATTTGTTGACCTGGGCATACTGGACGTGATGCAGATATTTGGGCGCGCTGGACGTCCCCAGTATGACAAGTCTGGCCATGGAACCATCATTACAGCTCACGACAAGCTGTCTCACTATCTATCCCTGATGACGAGACAAAACCCCATAGAAAGCCAGTTCATTGGAAGCCTGACAGATAACCTCAATGCCGAGGTAAGGGCATATGACACTTATCACTTTAGTGGTTATTGACTTTGTTAGTGGATTATGTGTAATAGAAAAAAAGAAAATTAAATTATAAGAAAATTGATCAGTATTGTCTTTGTGCATATATAACTAGTACCAATCAGAAGAGACTTTTACATTATGAAAACCTAATTAATTAATTAATTAATTAATTAATTTATTTATGAAATATATTGTGTTGTATTTACTTTGACATCTGGTGAACAGATTTTCAGTTTTGCTTCAGTGTTATTAATTTTGTAGGGTTATATGACTTAACTTGTAAACATTGTATTTGAAAACCTTTCCTGTTTTGTTAGGACTGTATTTTAGTGGTTATAAAAACAGACACACGTCAATACATGTAACATGTCTTGTTGTAAGGCTAACTTGCTGGAATCTTTAAATTTTTTATTCCATTAATTGGTTGTTCATAAATTCCACACGCTAATCTAATTATTTTTTACTACAGATTTCTCTTGGCACTGTCACAAACGTGGATGAAGCAGTGAAATGGCTGAGCTATACCTACCTGTATGTCAGGATGAGATTCAATCCCCTTGCCTATGGCATTACAATCAAGGCAGCGCAGGTTAACAGTAGTGTTGTAGAAATAAGAGCTTGTTATTTGAAAGTAGAAATAAGAGCTTGTTATCATGTTTCTAATGACTACCTTTGTGGTGGACACATGTTGGTGCAAGGCGTAGTAAAACAACTTACCTGTTTGTAGGAATCTGTTTCATTTATGTAGTATTCATCAGTCAATTAGGCACATCTGCAGAGTAAAAAACATGGTATAATTGTTAATTTACTACATGATAAGATACAGCCAAAAAGGCAGTTTAAAGAGCCAAACACAGAATCTTAATGTTCTCATTGGTTTATATATATAGGATGACCCTGGTTTGGAGAAACACAGAAGAGATTTGATAGTAAATGCAGCTAAGCAGTTAGACAAGAACAGGATGATCCGGTTTGAAGATGCTACTGGTTATTTGTTTGCAACTGACCTTGGGCGAACTTCTAGTCACTTCTACATCAAGTATGACACTGTAGAGGTAGGGATGTTTTCTCATTTAAATATGTATGCTTGAAAAACATTTGCATATACTAGATACTGTCTAGGGCCCAGCCCTTATATATGCCCTTGAACAGATCATTCAAGACGCACCTTCAAGAAGCATGGTCAGAAAGACTGCAGAGCTCAGCTTTGTAAATGCATCAAGGCCAGGGAACCATTGACAAACTTCCCACAGTAAGTGACTAGGTGGTCATCGCAAGGATAGTATCATCTTGAAATAATGTGTCATTTGAGACAACTGGAATCATGAGGTCATGAAAGAGGGGGTCAATCCAAAATGAAGTCCCATAGGTTTTGAATGATATTGATGAGAATGGTGAATTTTTGGTTTTGAGTATGACAGAAAAGATGTTTCTGAATTTGGCCAAATAACCAAGCAAAGGAATCAAATTTGTGTACATAATTAAAAAAAATATATAGTTGACAGGCTTTGTTTTGAAAATCTTCCAGTTATATATGTATATTTTGTATGCTGATGAAAACTACCAATTTTAAAGTTTTGATTAAAATTTCCTCGAATTTGAAGTCGTCTATGTGACTTAACATTAGTTACTAGTTTGATGTTTGATGCCTGTTCTTTAAGTAAACCTGACCATATTGGATTGAATCCATTTGTTAGTTTTTATTTATTATGACCTCCCTTTAATTAGCATACAATGTTGAAAAAGAAAATTAAAATTAAAGAAAATTAAAATTAAAGAAAATTTGCAGTGTACATGATCTACAGGTCATTATAACATATTTTAGTAAGAGAGCCTTTGTTACTTTGGTCACAAAAGAAATTGAATTTGTTTTGGGGGGGGCCATAGCAACTGATATTGACTGTTACAAGGTAATAGAAGAGCTGAGCTATGGTTTGTTGTATTAACTTGTAAAAGTAATTTATTGAGTTCAGAAATCAGAGGAGACATTGAGTGAAATTTACACAGATATTTGTTAAATTTCAATTTCAGGTTATAAATGAGATGTTGAAGGCTATCATGACAGAGGCTGATGTCCTAACCCTGGTGTCAAATGCACAGGAATTTGAGCAAATCAAGGTACAGGATGGATGTAGTGAATTGCCTAACCTATCACTTATTCCAACAAGAGAAGTTTTGATTCTCTGCCACATTTAACTTGATATTGAGACAATCTGCACAGAGACTTATTTAAGACTATTCTCAGCACTTCCTGGACAGCTAGAATTTTCACATTTAGCAATATAACTTATTGAAATACTTCTTATGTCTTTGCAGAAATGGTGTTGTCAGATATAAGGGTTGTGTTTCTGACATTGCATAGCAAAAATAAAAGGAAAAAAGTTCTATACAAAAATATCTCCTAGCAAAGTCAAACCCTTGTGGTGGTTGTTCTTGTTTGATTTTTGGGCACAGTTAATGGACATGCTGTTTTTGTGATTTTTAGGTTCGTGATGAAGAATTAGACGAGTTGGATTTTCACCACTTGCAGTCCTGTCCTCTGCCTGCAGCGGGAGGCACAGAGAATACTTACGGCAAAGTGAACATTCTTCTACAGACCTACATCTCCAGAGGGAACGTGGACAGTTTCTCCCTGGTGTCAGATATGAGCTATGTAGCACAGGTCAGCCAGTGAGGGTCATTCAATGTGACCAGTATTTTGTTGATTTTGACAGAAGAGATTTACATACCTTTTGCACTATTCTGACTCCCCCCTCTGCTTTTTTTTGTATTTAAAGGTAAAAAATAACATAGAAAAAATCTGTTAGATTGGAATGTACCTGTATGGTGTAAAATGGCTTGGTCACGGAATTCATTTATTGATATCTGTCACTAAGTTTATCCTAGCTGAAAGTGAATAGTGTGCAATTTCAGAATGCGGCAAGGATAATGAGGGCTCTCTTTGAAGTGGTCCTGCGGAAAGGCTGGCCTATTATGGCAGGTCGTATACTTGCTATGAGCAAGACCATAGACAAACGAATGTGGGGCTGGGAGAACCCCCTACGCCAATTTTCCATCTTGACCCCGGAAATTTTGCATAAACTGGAAGCCAAGAAGATACCCATTGATAAATTAAGGGAAATGGACTCTAAAGAGATTGGCATGTAGTATTATATATCATTAGAAATCGTGAATCATTGTTTAAAAGGCAAAAATGATATGTAGTTTAATTTTTTTAAATAGAAACTTTAAAAAAGAATGTAAAATTACTTTGCACACAATATATGAATTTTTAAGTCTGTTGAGTCCAAAATAGGTTCTCTGTTTTTTATTCATTTAATTGTAGAATTTGTAAATGTGTGTAAGTGATGATTTAGAGAGGTTGCATTAACTTGATGTTATCTTCACCGTCTTCACTGAGCAACTGGAGGTGACCATAAAATTTGACAGATTCACATTTGATTAAGAACTTAGAGGATGACTCATTCAGTTAATAAAGCAAGTCAGCACAAAAAATGTTTGATGATAATTCTTTTGGCACATTTTGAATATCTTTTTCCAGGTATTTTAATCCACCACCAAAGAATGGGTCCCGTGGTGAAGAAATGTGTCTCTCAGTTTCCCACATTGGGATTGGACGCCAGTATTCAACCCATCACCCGCACAGTTCTCCGTGTGCGTCTGACCATCACTGCAGAGTTCTCATGGAGTGACAAGGTCCATGGGAAGACTGGGGAGCCATTTTGGATTTGGGTTGAGGATCCAGAGACCAACCACATTTACCATTCTGAATACTTTATGATGCACAAGAAAATGGTAGGTCTCCCTGTGTGTTACTGATACTGAAACCAATTTTAAACAGTTAGGAATGTCACCTTTTGTCTGTTTTTAGTAACCATAGTCATTCTGTGCTTCTTGTACAACAGCAAGTTAAGGCTCCTCAGACTATGTATATTTCGATTTTAGCATACAAGAAGCAAATTCTAGCTGTGGAACAAATAGAAATACTCTAGAATGACCTATAGACAAAACCATATAGTGAATTGGGACCATTCCATTCTTTGCTGATATATATAACAAACGTAACTTGTGCTGCACTGTCAGATATCAGCATTACTAATAGTTTTCCTGACATCATTAGGTAGTGACAGAAGAGCCGCAGCAGCTAGTGTTCACCATTCCAATCTTTGAGCCTCTGCCCACCCAGTACTATGTACGTGCAATATCAGACAGATGGATAGGGTCAGAGTTCACTAGTGCCATATCATTCCAGCATCTGATTCTTCCTGAGAGACATCCTCCACATACAGGTTATTTGCTACATTTGATTTGGTTTCAACTTTATCAGTAGATATCAATTAGTAGACTCTAAATTATGGAAAAATAATATTTTTGCTTTATACCATATTTGGAATCTGTATTCCAATCCAAAATTTGAATTTGACTACGTTAAAAAGTTATATGTCCAGCATAGACCAATTTGAATACAGTAGACATGAAAGCTATCAAAAATTTGAGCTATTTGTACAGTGAGCCAATTGTTTTTTGCCAACTGATTAAGAACAGATACAACTCATAGATGAACATTAGATTTGATAAATGCTTAAGGAGATATTTTGTAATATTAAAAAAAATTATCTGATGACACTTTATTTTAAATGAGATTTTTGTCTTATTCATTTTGAAAACTAACTTGCATTCCAGACCTGTTAGATCTGCAGCCTTTGCCAGTCTCTGCACTCAATGACCCCCAACTAGAACAGATGTATTCATTCAGTCATTTTAACCCAGTACAGACACAGATATTCCACACCCTGTATCACACAGACTACAATGTGCTGCTGGGGGCCCCAACAGGCTCTGGGAAGACTGTGGCAGCAGAACTAGCCATATTCAGGGTGTTCAGAATGTACCCAAATGCCAAGGTAGACAAATTTTGAAAACTGCAACAGTCAAAAAATATTTAGTTTAACTTATTGCTGAAAAAGTAATTATCTTAGGAAGTTTCCTAGTTGAATGTGTAATAGATTTTTTTTGAGATTCCCATTTACAGGTTTTTAAAATTGTCATTGGTTTCTAAGGAAGCCATACAATAAACACTTTTAAAGCAGACATTCTTCACAAAATCATGAATCATTAAATCAAGTTATTCAATTGTTTTTTAGTTATATGTGAGCTTAAAATGATGCTTTAACTCTTGTATTTCAGGCAGTCTACATTGCCCCATTAAAGGCACTGGTCAGAGAGAGAATGGAAGATTGGAAAGTCAGAGTAGAACAAAAACTGGGCAAAAAGTAGGGCTTTTATATATAACTTCACTGCATGACTTTAAGTTTGACAAATTCTCCTGACCCCATTCATATTTCATTCATCATCATCATCATCATTTAGAGCCTATAGTGTTCCACTGTTGGACAAAGGCCTCAGCATACTTTTTCCATTGTTTCCTATCCTGAGCCTCAGATTTCCAGTTTGGCCAAGGTTTCTTCTTCCACGATTTCCAGTAGTCATCTAATTCATCCCTCCATCGTTTCACTGGCCTTCCTCTTTTTCTTTGTCCATACCTTGGGGTCCATTCTGTAAGCCTGATTGTCCACCTATTGTCCTTCATTCTTTTGACATGTCCTGCCCACCTCCATTTCATTTCTTTAACTGTGAGCAGTACGTCCTTCACTTTGGTCTGTTCATGTAACCATACATTCGTTTTCCGCTCTCTTGGATTAATGTTCAACATAATTCTTTCCATCTTTCTCTGAGCTACTTGTATAAATATTGCATATTTCATTGCTCAAGCTTTATACCTTATCTATTCATAAGTCTATTGTAATTACCCATAAATTTCTACTACCATAATAAATCTGATTTTGTTTGTCAAAAAATGTTCTTAAAACTTCATGATTGTGTTATCTGAAAAGGACCATAAGCCTGGAATGAAATATAATTTTTTTCTGTGATTATCCAAATATTCAAGGCCAGTTAAGAAAAATAAATTTAACATTTTGGAAGTTTACATGATTTCACTGCTATAATATAATTTATAATATTATAGACAATAATAACTTTTATAACATGAATACAATATTAATAAGTTTAAATGTTTTTCAGGGTAGTGGAGCTAACTGGAGATGTGACTCCGGACATGCGAGCGGTCAGTAACGCTGACCTGATTGTGACTACACCAGAGAAATGGGATGGCATCAGCAGATCCTGGCAGACTCGCAGTTATGTGAAAGCTGTGGCTCTATTGGTCATTGATGAAATTCATCTGTTAGGTATGTTTTGATCTTTATGCATGTGTTTTTTGATAATTTGATAAAAAGGAAAAAGTTTCTTTATAATTGCTTGACTGTGTAAAATATAAACAGCTAGCCTGAAATTTAAGCCTCTTCTAGAGCTATCTGAACTCATTTTAAACTATGACTCACTGATTAAGAGCCTAATCAACATTTTTCAAAAGCTTACACCTTCATCAAAATATTCAATTTCAATCTCATTGGGTTAATAGGAGATTTGTTGATTTTTTAAATCAAAATCTGACATACCTTTTGTTCACAATTTGACTGCTAGATGTCCCTTGAACGCATTCCAAGATAAACATATATTTTACCATCACTTTAAACTTGTACTAGGATTTCAGTTTCAAGAATGCCACATTAAAACAAGCAAAAAGATCTGTAAAATGTGTAGAGTAATTGTTAATGCATAAGAATGTGTAATTTTACTTAGTATTAATTAAATGTTTGTTATGATGCATTTATCGTATCAAGTAAATGAATTATTATTATTTTTAATTAAAAATTTATAATTTTATTACTATATATTTATGATAGGTGAGGACCGTGGTCCAGTGTTGGAGGTCATTGTGTCTAGGACAAACTTCATTTCTTCTCATACAGAGAAACAAGTGCGGGTGGTAGGTCTCTCTACAGCACTGGCTAATGCCAGAGATCTAGCAGACTGGCTTGGAATTAAACAGGTAAGTTGTGTGTGTTTTGGATAGTTATACCTGACAAAGAAGGACTTGAAGGCTGTCTTTTTTAAGGATTGAATCATGACCTAATTCTTATGCTGAAATGAGGTGGGAGTCACGTTAGTGCAACATTTGCTGAAAATGTGCTTAAAATTTTCCCTAACTTTTCTCATCTTGCTATTAAAGACCTTTATATTAACCCCATAGGATCCAGTTAATGCTGACCCATAAAGTTCTGCTGTGCCCAATTAATTCTGTGAGCTAGCCTTGAAAAGCCGGGNGAACTCCCATGGGCCTGAAGCCTTATGCTTGTTACACATTTTACTTACATTGGTATTACCTGTTGAGCATAATTAAAATTTGATGTTGAATTTGCAGTGTAACATAATGTACTTTTGCATCAGAATTGACAGTAGCCTATTTTGTTATTTCCTGCTTTTTGTCTGTACATTTGACAGCTTTGCTGCCTTGTTTAAATCAAAATCTGACATACCTTTTGTTCACAATTTGACTGCTAGATGTCTCGTGAACGCATTCCAAGATAAACATATATTTTACCATCACTTTAAACTTGTACTAGGATTTCAGTTTCAAGAATGCCACATTAAAACAAGCAAAAAGATCTGTTAAATGTGTAGAGTAATTGTTAATGCATAAGAATGTGTAATTTTACTTAGTATTAATTAAATGTTTGTTATGATGCATTTATCGTATCAAGTAAATGAATTATTATTATTTTTAATTAAAAATTTATAATTTTATTACTATATATTTATGATAGGTGAGGACCGTGGTCCAGTGTTGGAGGTCATTGTGTCTAGGACAAACTTCATTTCTTCTCATACAGAGAAACAAGTGCGGGTGGTAGGTCTCTCTACAGCACTGGCTAATGCCAGAGATCTAGCAGACTGGCTTGGAATTAAACAGGTAAGTTGTGTGTGTTTTGGATAGTTAAACCTGACAAAGAAGGACTTGAAGGCTGTCTTTTTTAAGGATTGAATCATGACCTAATTCTTATGCTGAAATGAGGTGGGAGTCACGTTAGTGCAACATTTGCTGAAAATGTGCTTAAAATTTTCCCTAACTTTTCTCATCTTGCTATTAAAGACCTTTATATTAAGTAACGATGATTCAAAATTATTTAATATTTTTTCATTGTTATTAAATAGGTTTTCTTTTTTAGTATTTGAAATCCTGTTTTTACACCAGCTGTTTGAGATATTACATCTCAAGATATTCTATGGCCACAAAAGTATTGAAGCCAGGAACATTTTATGACTATTTTATTTGCTACTCTCTCTAATTGAAAAAAATTGCCAATGTCTTTTTTTATTTTGGCCAAATGTTATTAGCCATTGTGAAGTCTGCACTACACATAACTGATCATTTTTCAGACTCAAAAATGTACAGTACAGCATGACTCTATCATTTAGCAAATTTTAAGGGCTTTTTACAGTAATGGGGATTAAAAGATACTATCCAGAGGTTTATAGAAGGATCAAATACCATTGCTAGCATTTTTAGCCTAGCAACAATATGCTTCCATCTTTTTTAGGTTGGCTTGTTTAACTTCCGCCCTTCTGTGCGTCCAGTGCCCCTTGAGGTTCATATCTCTGGGTTTCCTGGAAAACACTACTGTCCAAGGATGGCAACCATGAATAAACCAACTTATCAAGGTGAGGAAACACACCTGTTGTCTTCTATTGCATTGTTAATGGCAGCAATGGTGTTCAGCAAACAATAATGGTAATGTCACTAATGCAGCTCTCTGAGCATCATATGAGGTGGTGTGACATGGTTTGAATTTGTTTACTGAACTGTCTTTTGCAAGCAGAGGACATAATTTTTGCAAAGTATTGTAAAATATATTTTTTAATATTAATGTAAGTATAAGCACTGGTCTCAAAGGGATTGCCTCAAATTAGTGAGGGTGGGCAGACTAATAAAAAAAAACTCATCCTAAGTAGACATTAAATTACAGTGTTGGATGAGCTTTTTTGTAATGAAGTGTTCATATAATGGCCTGTCTCTATATGTAATGGTAAGGTCCCCTAATGCAGCTTAGCTAATATATGACTTGATCTTGGCTTCAAAGAATATCCTTTTATTTTATTTTTTAAGATCTCTCTTATGCTGTCTACATAGCCTCAGTCTGTTAGTAATAAGAGTTATGTATAACATTCTGCATGTCTCAAAACTATTTTTGCTTGTAAAACTGAAATTGGACAAACAAACAAACAGAATCTGATATTTTCACATAGTCAAAGTCATAGCAGGTATTAGACTGAATGTTAGACAAGTTACAGCCTGTAGTATGTTTAAATACTTGTGCTTGTTAAGAATGCCAGTATACTTTCTCAGTAAAATACTTTGGGGAATAAACAGTGGGGTTTGCAGTTTTTAGCCTACATTAAAATCATATCACCCACATATATATATATATATATATATATATATATATATATATATATATATATATATATATATATATATATATATATATATATATATATATGCTGAATTGCTAAACAAAGGTTCCATTATGCAATCCCCTGATTAGCTGTTGATGTTTTTTTATGAATAACATTGTTTTAGTATTGTAAAATGGGGTGATTTGTACATATTTTATTCATTGCTTCCATAGAATATGCTCAATAAATGAACTTGATCAATCAGATTTGATTCTTAAAACTTTTTATGTGCATAGCCATGCCTTTGTTATGCTCCCAATCATAATTTATGTCTTTGTTCATACATTTAAACCAGGCTCAGCTAAGTGAAATCGTACAGAGATAAATAACGATCATGATGTTTATAATGAACATTTGCATGAAGGCTAATTAGTGGGGAATAGTGATAATGCTAACATACATTTATGTGATATATGAGTGCTCAGGCTCATAAGATATCATTAATGGGATTATTTATGCCTGAGGGTTTCCTCTTGTCCTTTGTTACATAAGAATGCTTATGGAAGGTGGAGCAGGGTCTATAGTAACAAGCTGTATTGAGGAACCTTACCTTTACATATAGAGACAGGCCATTACATGAACACTTCGTTACAAAAAAGTTAATCCAAATTGTAATCTAATTGCTATAGAGAACCATTATAATTTATGATATATAATTGATGTTTTAAGATAAATTGAAAGTTGTCATGAATTAGTAATTATCCAAATGATGATCTGCCTCTAAGGTACTTGTTATTTTGTCAAGAATTGTTTATAAGTCTCTGATTTTGAGCATTTTGTATTCACACTGAGAAACCCCTTCACTTACATTTTATGTTGTCACTTGTTTTTAGCTGTGAAAACCCACTCCCCTGGTAAACCAGCTCTCATATTTGTATCATCAAGGAGACAAACTCGCTTGACAGCTCTGGATTTGATTGCATATCTTGCAGCTGAGGATAACCCCAAGCAATGGTTGCATATGCCAGAAATGGAGGTGAGAGAGTGAGGGGGGGGGGGGGGGGGGCCAGATGGACAGAATGATAGGATATTTTTATCAATGGGTTTTTACATATTATGAACTTATTGACTCACATTGATTCATTGCCGTAGGCATTGTTTTAGATGTTATCTTAGTAGCAGCCATGTGATGTAAATGTCCATTTATAATGGCACATGAGAACCCCTTAGGGAACTCTCATCGATGAAATATTGTGTATATAAAATTATATATATATGTATACTTGTCATCTATGCTAAAAGCCCTCATTGTGCTGGCAACAGGGCATCAATGCAGAATAGACATTTTTCAGCCAGGATACATGAATCAAGATTAACATTTTAGCTACAGATAGCAAGGTGTTATTTTCCAATATGGGATTAAGAAGGAGTGTTGGAAGACCAAAATTTATCATAAATTTTTCTTCATTTCTGTTTACCCTGCTGTTGGTATATCTCCTAATAGTTACAACTTTTGTATTGGAGTCGGTGTTACAGGCACCTCAGTCTAGCAGTAGACTAGCACAAACAATGGAAGAACTGGAAGAATTGTTGAGAAATTCCACCAAAACAGAGAGAAAGTTTGACAGGCTGCCTGATGTCATAAGCAAAGAACTAGATATAAAAATGAATCTTGCAACTTTACAGCAAAGTGTTTCTGTGGGTCTCGCTAATGGAGAACTTGATCAGAAGAGAAGAGAAAAGCTCACAGAATGGAAAAATGTTATTATGAAGAAGACAGCAAATGTTCAAGGCAAGGACTTAACTCAACAAGCCACCTTTTCAAGTTTTCATCAAAGAGACAAAAGCCACAAGAACCCAAAAATGACAACGCAAGTGAACAAATGTCCAGAGATTGAGACCGATTTTCATGAGTTTGATATTGGTGAATTACAACCAGGTGTAGCACAGATATTTGATAAAGCTAAAAAAGATTTCAAAATAAGAAGTCCTTTAAAGTTAACAATTCATGCCTATTCGGCTTACTTAGATCACAGGAAGTTGGAAACAGTTGGAAAAATTCATATAAGAATATTTCTTTTACAGCCACGCAATATGAAAAAAAAGCTTTCATTCTTTTGTGAAATCAGCACAGAAAAAGGAACCTTTACTGCACCAGGAACATTTTATGAGATGAGTGAAAATCACGGAAGGTTATTTGGAGTTTTTATTTTAAACTGTGAATTTTCCAAGCAAGTTTTGGACTTACAACCTTGCAATGTGTCTGTTGTGTCCAAAGTTGATGGGAACAGGACCAAAACACATGTTACCATGCCTTTAAGATATGTTTTTCCTGTGCCGAGGCAGTTGGATTTTGCTGTGTGTCTCCCGCCAGTGTTTGGTAATATCCAGCCAAATGTTCTTGTGGAATTTTTTGAGTTATCCAAGATTTTAGGAGCACAGCATTTTTATGTGTACAACTTCACTTCTTCAGAGAGTGTTCATAAGGTTTTTGATTACTACAAGAGACAAGGAGAACTCACAGTTTTAAAATGGAGCTTACCAACTAAAGCAGGTTCGTTGACATGGTACAAAGGTCAAAGTTTAGCTATAAACGACTGCATGTATCGAGCAATGGGCAAGGTTAAAACATTGGCAGTGAACGATTTAGATGAATTTATCATACCTAGGGATGGATCAACGTGGTATGATTTATTGGAGGGCATCAGCACTCCAAAAAGCTGCGGATATTGTTTTGAAATGTCCTTTTTTAGTCCCAATAAGGAAACTGTCCTGCCAGATACCATGTTATCTCAGACAGTTCTTGAAAGAAGCAATATGACCTGTGGGTTCAGAAGAAAATGTTTGGTTCACCCAGAGAAAGTGTATGAAAAAGGAATCCACCATATAAGCAAGCAGATTGAAGAGGACTACATTCCTGTTGCTGTCAACAGTTCCTTAGCTCTTGTTCACCATTACCGAACTTGTAAAAAATTCAGAAAATTTCAGTGTAGAAATACTACCACAGATGAAACTGCATTAAAATACAAGATGGATCTTGAAAGGAATTTCCATAGTACCTTGTATGAAATAGGATTGAAAAACTCAAGTCCACTGCATTAAGCAGTATCAGGTGGTATTCACATACTGTTGTGTTAGAAATTAAAAAAAAAATCAATGTAATAACCACCACAGCTGAGACTGTACCATTGAAACATTAGAAAGATCTTAAGCACAATTTCCTTAATTAGTACTATGTATGAAAAATAGGATTGAGAAACTCAAATTCACCATATTAGATAGTTTGGTTTTTTTTTTTGGGGGGGGGGGGAGGTTCAACTACATTTCTGTCTTACATGGTTAAACTGGAAAAAATGAATTGCCGTATTACATTACAATTGTTCATTATGGTATCTTATCATTTGTGATGCTAGCTAGTAAATTGACCTATTGTGAATCATCAGTCCTCTTCTGACACTAATCCAATCATTGTGCAGTATTTTTACAGAACCATCCTGCTTGTTGTAAAATATACAGTCCTTTCCCACATTATACAGCCTATTTCCTATGGCAAACACGGGAGTGTTTTAGAGCAGGTGTATAGAAGAAAAGAAATTTGAAGCGAAAAAAAGGAAATGAATGAATGAATCTTTGGGGATTAATTTTAGAAAACAGAAATAAAAGAGGCCCAATCATAATTCAGTCAATAGAAAGGAAAAGAGGGCCTGTCAGAATAGACTTCACGTGCATTGTGAAGTTCTCATTGCTGATTGTACATGAATTATTAATGAACCCATTCAAATTCAGTATCTGTGTGTGGCTTTCATTTAAATGCACAATTATTCAAGTCTGCAGCCCAGCATTATGCAATTATTGTTTTTTGATGGATATATGATAACATGTTTTTTTCTAGTGGATGTTTCCTAAAGCAAACTATTGACTATTTACAATATTCCCCCATCTATTTATCCAAATGTTCATTTCCAAAAATAACCTACGTTTGAGCAAGCATACACAAGTTATTACAAGGTCCATTAAAATTTAAAAGAACTGCTGTTAATGAATGTAATTGGATATGTTTTTTAACCATCTTGTTGGATTAGTTGGGACTCCTACGTAGGAGAGTTGGAAAAGAGAACATAAATTATTTGGACAGTGTTTGGTTTTGCCTCAAAGCAATGCTCATAAATAAGACATGACAAATGACCAATTTTGTAATAGACCACTATCTTATAGAATAAAAGAGGAAACCCAGACAACCTTTCTGATTAATGTCTGCCGATCTCAGTACAGAGTGTGGAATTTTCTATTTTTTTATTGAATGTTTGAAAATCTGGTTGTGGTATCATTTATGACAGTGACAGATTCATTCAGCAGTGTTAATAATAATAATAATAATGGTAATAATAACTCACAACCTGAAGATTAAAGTTCAACAAGAATGTGCCTAAAAGATTATGGAAATTACTCATGAAATTTTATAAAAAACAAAAAATGCCACAATATTATATTATGTTGATTTAAATTTTTTGAAAAGGTATTTATTTTTGTGATAGAAAAAATGTTTTGTGAGCAACTATTAATCTTCAAGAAATATTATTAAAATCGCAGGGTGTTTGGAATTTTTAATTAACTACCATTCACCTTGACCCTGACTGAACCCCCTTGGTGATGAACTAAAAATGCTCCCCCCCCCCCTTAATATTGTGAGGAAAACCTTGTAACCCTAGGCCTATTTGATGTCACATGTTGGACAGTGCATGTTGATGGGTCATTTATGCTTTGTGATGGAATACCACATGCTTTATGGAGATTTATCTGATGTTGAAGATATAAAGATGCCTGATTTATTATTTAAGCAGAGTTTTGCATTGATCTTGATTGTAGCTTTTTTGTACATGCAGATAAATGAAATATGCATAGATCGCCACTGACAGACTCTTTCATATGATTAGATGATAGTGGTGTGGAACAGAAAAACATTTGGGGAATTATATGTTGTAGTTGAAATAATAACAATACAATTAAAGAAAATGATAAAGAAGTGCTTCACATTCCAAGAACCTATTGTTTCTTGAATATATGTAAGAATTGACAATCATATACCTGCTTTTTATCGGTATTGTCAATGTGGGTAGTGCTATCAATGGAAGTTTTTGTATTACTAGTAAAGAGTACAAAGAGTCAGTGAAATCTTCCCCTTAGGTTGTATATATTATACTTTTAGTGTTTCGAGAAAGTTGATTTCTTTTTTGTTATTTTGGCCTATATTTATAAATATTCAGATCTTGTGATTTACATTAATTTATGATTTTATTTTTAAAGTTAAAATTTATTCTCTGATAAAGACCAAATGAGATTCTAACTGAAAATTTTTTTATCCAGTTTGTTAATAAATGTCACTGACAGTCAGTTGATTATTCATGAACTTCAGTTTTTCTATCTTGTATTGTTAAGACAAAAGACCAGTATTTAAAAACTGATCTGGAAAGCATGTTTACATTGTGGAAAATGTGGTTTTGTGGAAGACAAGATAAAAATATTTTAAATCGTAATCAAAATCTGAGGGAGTATTCTGCACCAGTAAGTTACCATCTTTACTTCTTATGGGACAAAAAGCAAATGCAAATGTTAATCATATATCAGAAAAAACTGTATTTCTCAATTTATTTGCTTTCAAAGAAAATATGGAAAAAGTTCAAAAGCAATGTGCATATTCTGTAGTAGGTGCAGTGATATTCAAATGCAACAACTTTAAAGTACCTCTCTCTTTTTCTATCACATTTACAGATGTGCTATTCTCTCTCCTCACATAACTTTGTTACATGGTCATTACAAATGGGCACAACTGCCACAATTGGTGAACAGTTACTTTGTCAGCAGCAATAGGATAAAAGATGTTAAATATTGAATTGATATACATGATGCTAATTCGCACTCCTGTTTGCTAGCACTTCTGCTTTTTTCAAAGAGGGAAAAAATTCAATATTAATTATTGTGGCTATTTGAAAATGAAGGTTCAAGTGCCAACATGAATTGCTGAGATATGTGCTTAAAATGCAGTTTATCAAATTTACTCAACATGTTTTGTTTTCATATCTAGTACAAATATGACAGAATTCAATGTTAGGAAAGTTTTAAAATTTAGCAACTGAAACCTTTATCACTGATGAGAGTCTAACCATTTTAGGCTTAAATAGCTGAACTTGGATAGCTGACACCGTTAAGCAGTATAGTGTTAAAGCATGTAATAAATGTTTGACTCTAATAAATTTAAAGAAAACCCCAAAATAAATCTGATTGTTTTTACCTTTTCTGACAATGACAACAATAGACTGTATAAATATATAAACTAATTTAAGAATTACTGAAAAAAGACCAATTACAAGTGTCTTTTAGGGATTTTTTGCACTGAATGTTTTGTGAAACAGGCTCCTGAAGATTTTTGATAACCTGTCAATAGCCACAAAGTGTTTGAAAGTGTTCAAAATAGCTTTTTAGAGTAAATTTAAAATTAACCTTAGTCTGTCATAAATTCTCAGCTGTCTTTGCTTAGGCCAATCTTCAACTTAAAATTTGTTAAACAGGCCTAATCCTGGAATAGTACCTTGTATCTGTTGTCAGGGGAGTAGAAAAATTATGCCATTTTGGTAAAGTGTGTTATTTCCAGTTTATTACCTGTCATTACTATTATCTTCTAGATGGAGAACATCATTGTTGGCATCAGAGACAGTAACCTAAAGTTGACCCTTGCGTTTGGCATTGGTCTGCACCATGCTGGACTGCATGAAAGAGACCGCAAAGTGGTTGAAGAATTGTTTGTGAATCAGAAAATACAGGTTTGTCCACATGTAGAGAATTTAATGAGGCCATTAGTCTTTGTACTTAGTTTTTTTTCTTTATGGAAAAGTTGTAATGGATTGTTCTCATGTAAACATGGGCATTGAGGACATAAAGGTCAATTGTCCTCGTATTTTGATAATACAAATGACTGTGATCCTAAAAACTGGCTTGGTCTTTTCAGTAATACACTCACTCATGGGTTTTGATAATAAAAGTAAATCCAATTTATTTTAAAAATTTTTTGCCAATATTTCAATTGGTTTGTAAAGATTTTGTGGGAAATGATGATAATTTATTTAGACAATTTTGATCAACATATTTTAAATGAGTAAATTTTCATGCATGATAATCAGTATTTCTTAAAGATTCAGTTTGAAAAAATTGTACTTTTTTTGTCTCAGATACTGGTAGCTACTAGCACCTTAGCATGGGGTGTGAATTTCCCTGCCCATTTAGTGGTTGTGAAGGGCACAGAATATTTTGATGGAAAAACAAGGCGATATGTGGACTTCCCCATCACTGGTTTGTTTTAAGTTTACCTCACATTGTGATCTGTCAATTTCCTACAAATTTAAAATACACAACCTATTCTGATATTATAATTATTCTATATTTATTGTGTTTGGTAAATGGTTAATGTTTGGACAATGGATTTCAGAGGATGAAGCTCACTAAACGTTATCCTGTTATACAATAGAAAAAGACAACAGCATTGTTAGAGCTTCTGAATTACCTAAAATAGTGGCTTTGAAAGGTACTTTAGTAAGTACCTCATCCCACCCCTATTTAAATATTAGTTGTCACATTACATTTTATGATGTTCATTCTCATGCCTCATTTTTCCAGATGTGCTTCAGATGATGGGTCGAGCAGGCCGACCACAGTTTGATGACAGTGGGAAGGCTGTCATATTGGTCCATGACATCAAGAAACACTTCTACAAGAAGTTTCTGTATGAACCATTTCCTGTGGAATCAAGGTGTGCTAATTGGATGTCCAACCTGCTATACAGTTGAATGCGTACTAGAACTCACATTATTTTTACTTAGTAGTAGTAAACAGTAGTAATTGTTGTAGCCTTTTTTTAAAAAGTTTTTTAAAATATTTTTTACAGTTTGCTGGAGGTTCTGGCAGACCATCTAAATGCAGAGATAGTGGCAGGGACTATTTCATCCAAGCAAGATTCCATGGACTACATTACCTGGACTTACTTCTTCAGAAGACTGGTGATGAACCCAAGGTGAGTAAGAATATACTCAGATACCCTCATGTTCTTTTATGATGAAATTTTGAAATGTTTACACTCTAGGATATTCTTAATACACCCAACCCGGGATAGAAATGCTTTTTTTGTGTGTTTTTTTGGTATCCAAAGGCCTGTGTTAACAACCTTTTGTTTTAGAAATGTAACATATGAATTAAAATAAAAATCCAAAAATCATGATCTTACATGACAGTGCAATTCCAAATATTCATGAAACATAGCTACAAATATAGTATTCAATTTTAAAAAAGTTATTCATAACCTTGTTTGAGCCCAAATGTCCAGTACTATTAAACAAGTACTTACACTCATGTTAAAGGTTTAAAATCTAGGCTTCATTTATTTGGGAATTATTTTTTTATGGCATTGAGAATGCATCAGTAATACAAATTAAGTAACTAGTGTCTTATGAATAGAAAAACCACTTAAGTCAGGTTGAGGTGAGGTTTATTCCTGTGTTCCTTTTATGAAGGTCCTTGATTTTTGATCTGCTTATACTGGCATATTCATTTATCTTTTTATTGTAAAATATTAAGTAAATTATACATATTAATTAATTGGAGCTCTTTACTCTACATGACTGACTTCACCCCCCCCCCCTGAAAAAATGTAATTGAACTATGAAAAGCTATTTACAAGTAAAATAAGGGTATGATTAGTATTTAAGCAGAAATGTTGCTACTAAGTTATAATATTCTTTCATTGCCTCAGATTTTCTACCCTCTATATCACCACCAGCTGTAGTTTTAAAATATTAATTTTTTTGCCTGCAGTTTTGTGTTTCCATTCACTATATCACTGTCAAGGTACATAGAACTTCAGTCTTTGTATAAAAACAAGTACAATCTAAAGAAAGCAGAACATTGGATATAGTAGCTACTTAACATATCATTAATTATGAAATATTTGATTGAATTACAATTAAATATACACATTTATGATAAAGATTATTTTTATATTAAAAGATGACATAGTAAATGGGCATTTTTTTTTAATAGTCATGAAATAATTTATACTAATATTGACTGTGTTTGGCTGCTGTCCTCATCATCATTTAAATTTAGAGAACTTAAACTACGATGTGAGAGCCTCTCTTTCAGCTCATTCTGGAGCAGTTCTCCGAAGCCCACTGCATCTCTGGGCAACCTGTGGCGTTTCCTTTCTGCTGTCTTTGGTCTATATTGTGTGGCCATTCCATTTTCTGGTGGTATATAATCATGCGTAGAGGTATCTGAATCTGAAAGATACCCTGATGGAGGTGGAATTGTTATAGGTTCGTAAAAAGGGGCTGGAGCAGAGTTGTCTATGTGTGAATCGTATGGTGGTATTGTACCTGTAGCTTCAGCCTCCGGATAATTATAAACACTTGCATCTAGACAAATGGCAGAATTGTCGTCTGAGAAGATGGCACCATTACCCTCTCCATACATCCTTTGCTGGGTGTCAAAGCCATGTTGTTCTGGCATTACATAGTTGTATGGATGATGTTGTTGTTGTTGTGGGTTCACTTCTTGTGGATCCCTTTGGTCTGTACTTTCCTGATGGACAAACTGTTGGTCGTAGTTGTCACAAGTACTGTATATGTCTTGATTCTGCTGATTGGTTGGATACTGCTCTGTGAAGGAAGGAGGGGTGTCCTCAAGGACTGGTGTTAACGGTGGATGTCCCAGGTTTGGGCTGTTATTTAGAATTTTGGCAAGTTGGATGACTGGAGGGGTAGGTGGCGCTCGCCTCTTTTTAGGGCTAGGTTGTTGTTTTGGCTGGCTAGAGATTTCATCCATCTGCCCATACTGGACCTCATCTGTATCTTCTACAATCACTCTGGGTGGCGGGGGAGGGGGTTTGCGTTTAGTTCTGATAGTTTTGGTACCACATTCGGGATCAGAGTAACCTTGTGTGGTTGATACACAGCTGGCAGATTCAGAAGGGTGAGGTGCTGTAGGAGGTGGAGGAGGTGGTGCCTTGCTCTTACCTTTCTTTGTTTTGGTGAATTTCTTTGGTTGCTTCTTCACTGTTTCTGTTCTAAATGTGTGCAAAGCGCCAAGGGTGTTGTTGTGAGGATCAAAGTTTGTTGCCATCGTTTTGTTGTTTTCTGATTCTTCGGAAGTGGGAAATCGGATTGGAATGCCACCTTCCTTATCAAGCTCTTCCAGGTCAGAATGGTCTATGTCAGATAATTGGGGGTGCTTGGATGCTCTTCCTTTGGTACTGTCTCTGTCTGAATCAGGGGAAGTTGAGTCATATGGCTCATAGGCTCCAAATTCAGATGCTGGCACACCTGTGTTTAAAAGGAAAAACAATTGGCTTTATGAAAATGCATAATAGGTAATTGCAAATAAACAGGTTTTGGATTATTTCATATTTTAAAATATAGTTAATTTGGCGATTGTTGTTATTGTGTAATTTTTGATGCTTAAAACCATGTTTAATTATTTTTCCTATCTGCAAAGGGTACCTCTGCATCTTTCTTTTATAAATGTTGGCCATGTTTCATAAGTAGATTACAGTTACATTTTAGTAAATTAACTGGCAAAAATAACATTTCTAATTTCCAACTCAGAAAACTTAATGATGTTATATATCAATGTCTTAAACAAAATAAATAAAATAATAAAGTGCATATTTCTGCTATTTATTCCCTACATGGGACTTGTTTATCATTATATAAATTATTGTTACAGTGTATGTTATTTCATATGTAGTTTGTGTAATATTTTCAAAATATTATTTCTTAAACTACACTTATTTGTATATTGAGAACCAAATTTTTCCTTCGGGTTTATTTGTTTACCAAAACTTGGCTTTTGAAAGTCATGGCAAGTAAGAATGAAAGAACATACCTGGATAGTTGCTTGAGAGAGTTCCACACATGTAGTGAGTTCCACCGTACTCACTTTGGCAGTCATGAAAGCGTGGATCTTTAAGTGGATTAACTTCATCTTCATCAGACTGACAGTCAATGTCCCCTTCAGGACCCTTGAAGTATTTCCTCTCTAGTGTTGACATGTTACCTGTTGTTTTCTGTGATGCCCAAACAGACACATCTGTGTCAGACATTTTATTAGTTTTCTTTTGTCTTTTTAAAGTACTCTTGCTCAGGATAGACTGTTTATTAGTAGGGCTCCCCATACCTGCAGTTTTCATGGTACCATAACCAAGGGTGGTGCTGAGTGCTGACTTTGGGATTGTATTGACTGGAGCCTCTGTTTGTGTTGAGGCCACCTTGTCCATTGTAGTGGTTGCGTCTTTGGACTCCGGTCGAGTCTGGGTGCCAGTGTCCATACTTAGAACTTCGTCCATTTCACCTTCATGGTGACCGTTTGATGACCTAGCGGTATCATCTCTGAAGCACACAGAAGTCATGGTTGTAAAACCAGATGAATCACTCCGTGCTCTTGGTGAGGTTCTCTGGGGATAGGGTGTCATTGGGATGCCATCTTGGTGTTGTTTACTCTGAGTGCTATTTAGAGTTTCTCTGGGCTGGGTTTGAATGGTGCTGAATGCTGGGTTTTGCTTAGGATAATTCTGGCGTTTTCTAAAAAAGGATGATATAACATACCTGTTAATTTTATTTAAAAAATCTTGAATAATTTTCAAATTTAAGAAAGTATTAAATCTGTAACTTGTATTTAGTAACATTCAAGGTGAGAAATTTTAATTTGGCAACAGGCTTTTTTTATTTAGATATTATTAATGTTATTATTATTATTTACTAAATCCAAATTTGAGGATTAATTATTGGGATAAGTGTATTTTATGCTTAAACTGATTTAACTCACCTTTTATAATACAACAGAAGAATAAGTAAGGTCATGAATACCAACCAGAGAACTATAGCCAACACTATTAAGACTGAAAGAAAAAATTTGGTCTTTTATCTTTTGTTCCAATTACCTTATTAGAAAAACAAAAAAACCCTAAAATTTGCCAGTGTTAAGCTACTTATGGAAATATTTGGTATGGAATATAAACTTAAAGTAACCTTTTTGAATTTTGTTCTTAAGTTTAATCCCACTTTTCATACTTAAAATTATTTTACTTCGCATTAAAAACAAGGAGGTATACAACACAGTGAGCAAAAGAATGTTCCTTACCCCACATAGTAGTTTCATCTTGGGTTTTCTTTGCTTGTGCTTTCTGAAGTTTTTTCTGGCCAGCAGTTTCACCAGCTTCGATTGGTGGGGCATCAATAGAGTCTTCAAATGGCTGATACTTGTTGCTATTAAAATTTGTGGTATCCAATTCATCACTGGGGTTTGCCTTTGCATGATCATGGGGGCCGCTGTGTGGCTCTGGCCAGTGGAGATAGGACAGCTCCTCCTCTGTCAAATGCTCAAATCCAATATGCTCTTTGTTCTCCTTTTTAGGGGGTGGTGCATATTCTGGGAGAAGTTGCCATGGAAGCCAGGGTGTAGTGGCCTTTGGTGGTAGTTTTTCAGTTGAGGTTTCTCGTGGTTGTGTCCCAGCTGTAGACACTGTTGTTGTTGTTGTGGTAGTAGTGGTGGTGGTGCTGGTGGATAAAGTGGATTCTGATGTTGTAGGCGTGCCTTGTTCATTATTGTCCATTTTCGGCCGGTGCCATTGTATCACCACATTGTCAACTGGAAGGGGCAAGGTCACCATTGGTGGGGTGGTCTTTTTTCGATCTCGTTTTCTCGTTGGACGTAAAGATGGTAGAGTGACGTCCAGCCAGGGAGCGTGGTGCCAAGGAGTGGTCTCAGTTACAATGAAGGAGTGTTCTTTGTTCAGGTATTCCAGCCACAAAGAGCGCACTGCCTCAGTAGTGGTGGATGGTGACGGGAGGACTGGTATGGTGTGCAGCATGTCCTTACTTTCATCTTGATTTCTTGGCACTTGTTGCCTTTGTGGCTGGTTCAGCTGTGGTAGAAGTGATTTAGGATATGGATCTGGTAATGGTGGTGCTATGGGAAGTGCTGGTTTTGGTGTTGATATAGTTACTTCCATGGTTACACTGTATGGGGGGTCTGTAGTAGGAGTGGGTGGAGAAGTTGTTTTTTGGTTAATAAAGAAATCAAAAATGTTTCTTTTGAGGCTTGATGGATGCTGTGAGAACTCTGTTGTAGTGGAAGGTCTAGCAGTTCTTTTATGGTTGACATAGAAATCAAATATATTTCTCTTGACACTTGATGGATGTTGTATAGAACCGTGTGGTGGTTCTAGTATAAGGGTTGGCAGGGCGTTTATTGGTTCCTTGTCTGCTGCAACTGGTGCAGTGGCTGTTGGTTCTTTTAAAAGCAGAGTTTCATGAGGGTTCGTGTGTCTGAGAGGCGATGTCATTTTAACTTTAGATGTGGTAGTTTCCTTTGCAAACGCTGATGGTACAGTTGAGTCTTGGTATATTGAAGATGTGAGTGGCAAAGAACTATATGGATTTTTTTCTTGTTGTTTTCTCCTATTACCCAGTGTTACCTGTTTTGCCTTTGGCAGGAGATTGTTGATGCCTGTTGTGCCGAAAACTTTTGTACTTGAAGCATGAGTGTTTTGTGGTGTCGTCTGTATTTTAGGTGTTGCGGTTGTAACTGGTGTTGTCAAAGATGTCAACTGTAGAGTTGTGGCTTTTGCTGGAAAAGAGATTTTGCTTGTTGTTTTGTCCTCTTTGGTGGTTCTCTTTTCCCCTGCTGTCTTACTATGTGATGTTGCTGTAACAAGTGTCTGTGTCGCTGGTGTTTCGCTAGTAGGTAAGGTTTCTGGCAGTGCAGGTGTCTCTCCAAGCATTATATCCAACTCGGCATCAGGAAGACTCAGCGCATTAATGGAAAACTTTTTCTGACTGTTCTTAGGCTTCTCAGCAGGGAGATCTAGGACTAAACGAGGTCTGACTGTTGTGGTGTGCATGGTTTCTAATACAGCAGAGGTGGGCATTCTAGTGCTAGTGGGCAGTAGTTTTGGTGTAGACGATTTTTTGTATTCATCATTTCCTATATTTATGAACTTAAGCTGTGTAGGTGGGGTTGTGTGTACTTCATTTATTGAAGTACTCATTTGAACTGTGTTTAAAACAGCAGGTGATGCCTCTGTTGTCTGTGTATGCTTAGTGAGTGACTCTGATGTTTGCGTAGTCTTCATAGTTGTTGGGTAATGGCCGACCACAAGGTCTAGTGATAAGCTTGTGTCTGGTAAAGCTTGGTCTAATATTAAGAGACCAGCTGCAGGTGTTGTTGAAGATGTTGTAGGGGGCACAGTGGTTGTAAAGCTAGTTGTTTTTAAGTTGGCTACAGTTGATAAGGTAGTTGTAGGGGGAGGTACACTTAATGTTTTAGACTTGGTCTTTGTACTGGAGATAGTTTTAGTTGCCTTTGTGGGCTGTGAGGTCTGTTCTCCATCTTCCCATTCAAGCCATTGACTCTTTTTTGACTTTTTGTCAGATTTATTGGAAATTATTCCTAGGGTGACAGTTGGAGTGGTTGATCCTGTGATGTTTCTTGTAGTTGTAGTGTTAGTGGTTGCACCTTTGGGAGTAGTAATTGCTTTCATATTGTTTGTATTATTAGCTGACATTGCATTGGTAGTAGATGGTTGCACTGTTGACGTGACAGTGGCTTCTGGGTTTTCTATAAGCAGCTCTGGAATAAACAGGCTTTCTGTGTGTTCTATATTTATTTCTGGTGTGGTGGAGTTGGGGGATAATGTGGTGGTGACAGGCTCATTTTGTAATGCCCAGCTACAGCGAACCATCAAAGATTTGGAGCGGATAGCTGGAAGAAAGATGGCAATTTTTTATATTATCTTTACTCACTGAAAAATAAATCTTTGTGGTGGCCTTATTGTAAGATGACAGAAAAACCAAATAATTGTGGTGATTAAAATATGTTGGTCTTCTACCATTTTCATTAACCATCAAAAAGCATTGTATGACAATTAAAAAAAAGTAATAATGATAATAATTATAGTACAACAAGTACCTTCGTAGCTAATCCAGAATCCTTTTAAACTCTCTTCCTTATCTGTATGAAACACTAATTGGATTGTTTCTCCTGTGAATGTTCTTTTATTGGGTATGTACCCACAAAGTCTCCTTCTTCTGTCTCCTATGATAAACTCAAGCCAATCGCTACAAGGGTAGCTGTACTTTACCAGGAAAAACACGGTTTCCACTTTGACCATGCCACCAGGGGGAGCTGTGAAGGAGCATGTGCAGTTCTGATTTGGTGGATATATGTTGTTTGGGAACAAGGGGCTGGTGATGTAACCACTGCTGCTTTCAAATTTGTCTTCTATGCAGATGTTCATTAGGTCGACAGCTGAAAAATGCGGATCTCTGATTAAATGTTAATGCTAACCATTTAGAGAAGATAAAGTGTTATATGTGTATCATTGTTTCAGGCAAAATAGCATGACTCTAATTTAAGAAAATAATTGTAAAAGTAGTGTTTTCCGTATTTTGTATGGTATGTTGCTTGTTGGAATGTTTGGGAAAGTTGGAATATTTTCACTGTTAAATGGCAATATATTCAGATAAGAACATGCATTAATAAATCTATTATTTGGGAGATAACACCTGCAGGTTCATTTAGTGCTTCATGATACAGGGAGTTTAGTGTTAAAATCAAGGTCTCTTGATATAGGGAGTTTAATGTTAAAATCAAGATCTTTTGATACAGGGAGTTTAGTGTTAAAATCTTGACTTTGTGCTGCTATCTATATATAAAAGGCATGACAGCTCTGGGTTAATCATTCATACATTGCCAACTCTTCTAGACTATTTACCCTGTGTGTCTCTCATGTCCCATGCTTTCCTGATTAACCTTCTTTTGCTATAACTTGTATGTAGCAAAGAGGATGTGGGTGCCAAGTTGAGTCCCAAGGAAAATGCCTGGGCCAGTTTGAGTCAATTATAATCAATTGAGACTTATGCTTTACCACAACCAATGGATACAGGTCAAGTTATTAGTCTAACTGCTATAAGTTGTATTTTCTTTTTTTGTTAAATAATATAATGTTGAAATCATTTTTTGAACAGCAGATATGGAACAGGTTGTTCATTGTAAACAAATACGTTAAATAGTAAAGGTAATAATTATTTGAATTTTTTTCTTACCTGGTATACATTCATATTCCACCTGCACATAGTTGCTGTACACATTCCAGCACTTAATTCCTGTGTCACTGATATATTCACTCTCAACCTGAACAAAATCACACTTGCGTTTGCCCCCACATCTCCAGTTGATCTTCCCATAGGGTTTAATACAGTCTCCTTCGCTATAACTGCAATGGCCCTGTGGGTTCAGTCCCAGAATTTCTGACTTGATTTGAATCATGAAGCCATAGTTGCACTCAATGTTGATGAATTGTCCATAACAGCCAAAAATGGTGAATTTTGATGATTCCTTACTGTTGTCTGCAGTAATTGAACAAGCAAGTATGATAAGAAACCATAGCAGGAAATATACAGAAACATATTTATTTTGGTTTTGTAGAACGTTCCTTAAAGAGAAGTTTTCTGTACACATCATGGCTGTGTCACTTCAAGTTAATGAATTTTTACCTGGATGGTAATTGTAGTTTAACACTTTGTTGTGGATTTTACACTGTCTTGCCAATTACTTATTTTCGTACCCCATGCTTCATCCATTTACCTTATGAAGGTAATACAATTTAATGACAGATTTTGAAAATATTCATGTTTTTTCCTGCTGCAATCATGGTATTATAATATAAAATTTGAGCCCATCACTATATCATAGCAACCTGAAATAATAAAAGAGAAAAAACTTTGAATGGCTTTTGAATGTCTTTACTTTGCAATTTGAGGAGATTGACAGTAAATCAGATAAGTAACATTAAAGGCCTGCTCATTTTCAATTATTCTAATTGTCACTAGACACTGAAACACTAGTTATGAGAGGATCTATGGCTGATATAATAAATAGCATAGAAAATTTTCATAATGGTCAAGTTGCTGGAATCGGCATACTAAATATCTATCTGAATCTATACATACTTACTTTTGAAGAATAAATCCACATTCACAACAGATCCATGTCTGCTATTTGCTTTAGTAAACAGAGCCTGTTAATTCTGTTTTCTAAATTGAGGATATTTCCATTGAAAATTTGCAAAACAATTATGGATCTAGTGTTATCTCTTGTCTTGACAAATTCCAAAAGTTAACCACACCCGTTCTGTTACAATATGGTAGCACCTGGTACACATAATAGATTTTATTGTCAAAGCAATCTGTTGCCACTTGTGCTACTTTTTTTCCATATAAATATCACAGAACATTCCAGTAGAAAAGATTTGAAGCATTAGCATATTTTACTGGCACAAAGATCTGACTTGATGATAGTTAAAATTTGCCTATAAGGCCAGAGAACATTGATGTATTGGTTAACTAGTGATTAAAAAAAAAACAAATGGAAAAAAGATAATTGTTATTATGCCCTGTCTCTCAGAATGATATCAAGGAGGTTGTAATGATATTAACCACACCCTGTAGCTTTAATAAATCAGAAATAAGTCGTCTTTAAATGCAAGTACCATCTGAGATTGTGTTTTTTTTTTTAATGAAGCAATTATTTTTTAGGTATGAAATCTGGGTATTGATTATTCTATTGAATGTACTGACAGTTACACACACTGGTCAGCATGTCATGTGTTCTAGCAATGTAACATATGTTTGGGTGGGGAAAGCTTTACCATGTGTTTCAATGACTTGCAACAGTCCGGACATGGCAGGGGGTTTATATATGTTTAGATGAGTTTAGAAAAAGAAAAGAAAATAATATGCTTGAAAAAGAAAAAAAAAATCATACTCATGTGTAACACTCTGAATTTAGTATGTTTTATGACATCATGATACCTGTCCATATAATTTGATATTATAATTTGATCAAAAAGAAAAAAGCAACAAATATGATTAAAAAAAGAATAATAATAGAAATAGTGTGCACTGAGACAGTCACTATGAGACTGCAGCATTGCACCATAACTGACTTAACATCTGTAAATGGTTACTTTTTCTTGGCTTTTAGGTAATAAATGTGAACTAAGGAGACTTTGCCTCTAGCATCTTACTTTATAATGCTTATAATAAATTTATCTTAGCCATTCCCTAAATAAACTATGAAAATGGTGTTCAAAATCTAGATATTTTATCTCAAGAAATTCTAAGTTTGTACATAGTGTTATGATGGAAGCAAATTTTATGGGTTTAAAAATGTCTCATTATGACAATGGATTTTCTTCATGAAAAGTGCTTTCTTGTCATTAAGTTAAGATGCATTATGAAATATGTTAATATGTGAGAGATGACGTACCAGCAAGTTCAGGGAGATTTGACAAAGCTCAGCAAAATGCCCTTGATTGTTGAAAACAGACATTTGTCATTCCACAAAAAAAGTCACATCGGTGAGCACACATTTTGTTTATTATTTGCATAACAATTGTAAATCACTTTTTAATATCTGATTTCTTGCGACAATGGAGAGTACTATAGTTTGAAACATAAAAATAATTGGTAAAGTCAGAATTGTGCAAATATTTCACAAAATGTAAGCATCACTCTAGTGACTGAAAGAGTCATTTTTTTTTGGATAGTATGTAAGCCATCAGTAGTCAGCAGAAGTCCATGTGATGAGACCCCAATATCTCCTTCATTAGATTTTTTATAGCCCAATAAGCTTGTTAACTTTTGTCTGAAATTATTTCAACCGCACATTAGATAATTTTTAAAAATTTATGGAAATATGTTTTAAAGTTAAAACATAGAAATACTGAGAGCAAGAAATGTATCAGCAACTTTTAAGAAAAATGAAAAACAATAGAAAACAAAAACTAAGCGATCCAGTAGTTTACAAGCGTGGCATCAGAAAGCCAGTGTCTGCAAGAAGATAAAGCAGTTCATATTTTTGGGCCATAGAATAGGGATGTTAAGCAGTAATGCCAAATCACATGCATAATTTTTGTAAACTGAACAGAGGCTTATTAGGGTGTTGGATAACTTTCTTTGGTGTAGTATACTTGAAGTAAGACCAGTCTAACTGTGGAGTAAATTAACATTCTTTTATTTCATTGATTATCAAGGTCATGAAATGATACAATCACCATTATAACTGAAACAATAGTCATAAGTATTAATGTATTGCATTACAAAATAATAAGCAGTTATTTGAAACAATGGACAAAAAGACATTATTGAAACAGAGACACATTAATAAATAAAAAGAAATTGGATTTTTTGTCATTTTATTATTATTTGCTGTATGGTTCTAAATAAGTTACACACATACACATTTGATTGTTATTGCACAGTGATTTCATTAGTATTTGAAATATGGAAACCCACTGTATAAATATAAACTCTCTAACTCAGGAATATGAATTCCAAACAGACATTTTTTTTTTACAACTTCAGATTGTTTTCTATGAAAATTAAAATGATTGAAAACTTCTTTTTATTACAGTTATTTATTTGATTAAATGACATTTTATTGAGTTATCTCTTCAGTTAATTGCTTAGTTTATTTATCATTACTGCTGATGTTGCTGCTGATGATATTTTCTTTAAAATGATGCTCTAATATATAGTTTATCCACTGTTTCACCAACCAGAACACAGTATTATAGATAAGTATATTATTGAGACTGCTTAACTCAATGTAATATGAATTAGTTAGAAGCTTCTCTATCCAGCTCATCACTGTCCATCTCATTTTGACTGTCACTGTCATGGCTATTGTCACTGTAGCTGTTACTGTTACTGTCATCAAGAAACCCATCATTAATTCCACAAACATTCCCAAAGAATGTTTCGTGCATGTTGTCTTCATCAAGTTCCTCATCTGTACTCGTTGTAACAATGTCCAGTGGAACTGGCGCATTGGATAGGCCAGAGTAGAAGACCTCCATTTGTTCAACCAAAGATGGTGAGCGACTGTGTCTTGGACTCCTGGGTGCCGTGAGAATCTTGTTTTTGTCTTCTTTAACAAACTCACCATCTTCACAGAGTTTTCTCGGAGCCATTGGGCTGCTCCCTGCGTAAGAGTTTATTTCACTGCGTGTCTCAGAATATTCCCAAGATGAGGCTGATGAAACAGATGAACAGTCTTCTCTGTTGTTGTGGTACTCCTCCTCTTCCTCCTCTTGCTGTTTTAGCACCTCATCTAGATCTATGATCTCCTCGGGCACAGGACTGTACCTCTGATTCGCTGCCGCCATCTTGACAGGAACTGGAGGAATGAAGAAATCCTCACTAAGAGTTCTCTCATCTTTAGTTGCCTGATTGTTGTTCACAGCACCAGTGCTTTGAAAGTTCCATGGTACTCCGCTGAATGTCAGGGGTTTCTTGCCAAGTTTGTTTGGCTTTGCATATATTGCACCTGTACTCCTTGTTGTTGAAATATTGCCAGTATTTTTGTCCTCCATGGGCGAGGCATAGACTAGATTTGGGTTATGTGAGGGATTACAGTTTTGCATGGCTCGGAGCGTAGGATTGTCGTGCCACAGAGTGCTTGGGCTATAGTTGGGGTTTTCAAAACTAACTTGGACCGGTTGGTCACTTTTTGGAGGGTCATAAGCCCAGATAATGTCTTTATGGAATTGTTCATCAATCTGATGTCCTTCTTTCCTCTTTCTGCAAAACAAAATATAAACAGGTGAATAGCTATTTAATACCTGACATAAAAAATACATTAAGGACAAAGCTCAGTCTGATTTAACAATAAGTGATTGAATCATTAAGATGTATCTACTTTGAGATACTATCTTCCTATTATGCAGGTTCAGACATTTTGTGCTAGAGGCGGATTTCTGGCTTTTTAGAAGCCAAAAAGATCTTCCTTGAGATTGTGCAAATCCAATGATGTCTGCATGCTTGTGTCTGTGTGCTCATTTTATTTATTAACTTATTTATAGCAACTGGTGGGGGGGGGGGAGGAGGGAAATGTTCGCTCTTTCCTAGGCTCCTGTTTACGTCCCTGCTCTGCTCACCGAATTACAGTGTAAAGAAGGGAATTTTTACAGGAAAATCTGATGTTTGATTTAAATATGAATTAACTTTCTGAGATGATATTAAACTGTTCTAAGTATCATACATACTTGAACCATAAGTATATGATCATGGCTATCAACATGGCGAATACTATCAAGCCCACAACTGTGCTGGTGACTATTGCACCTGAAATATATACATGTATATAATTGATTTACACATAGACATAGACATAGCAGATGAGAAAATGCTTCATTATTTAAACTGTAACTTAAAAAGAGGCAGAATTAGTGCACCAATCTTGAAAATGAATTTCATAATAATAGTGAGAAGAACATTGTCACTAAGTTACTCTCAAGGCTAATATCTTTAAATTCCATCAGTAATTTTATATTTAATTAAATTTACATGCAAAGATATAGCAGTGTCACTTATTACATGTTCATTAATCAGTAGTCTGAGACTGGAACATTTTGAAAAATATAATCTCTACCATTTCAGTTCAGTTACACTTGTTGAAAAGATGTAGAAAATGTTTTAGATTAAGTGGGGAATTAGTTTTTTTTCTCGTAAATCTTCCAATTTTCTTTGCTGATAGATGGCCTGTGTTTGTATCCAAAAGGAGATTTACACTTTAAAAATGATAATATAAATATTTTGCACTTGGACAGAAATATGTACTAGGTGAATGCAGTATATATTATTTTTTTTAATCATTTTCAAATGCAGAATTTTTTCTTTTGTAACCTAAAATGATTCAGAATAGATAAATGAAGCATTGTGTGTATCACATTTATACAATTGTTGAACTTTGAAATTAATTTTATATTAGAAGGTGTGGATTATATTTCTGCTCGGGGCATCATTATTATTATTATAATAATATGATGATGATAATCATCATCATCATTATAAATGATCATAAGCATAAGGGCAGTGCATTAAAAACTATAGCTACTTAAGATACTTGTGGTACATTAAATAGCTTCATGCTTTTGATGGATTTTTGCTGACCTACCTGTATCTGCCTAAAATCATCACGGAGATATGAAAATTGACATTTTTTTCAAGCAGATTTTTATTTTATTATTTTTTTCTCAGGAAAAATGTAAATTTGTTGTCATTTTTCAAGCAAGAATGAATTTGGCTGTTGCTTATATTTTGTGTGATGGAATTTGCACAGTGCTCTGCTATGAACTCTTGGTGTTGATGCCAGAAGTTCAGGTAGATGCAAGTTTTTACTTTGATATCCACACACCTGTTGACCTTTGAGCTAGCCATCATACCAGGCTCTTTTTTGGTATCTGTGGTAGGTGAATGTGTGGAGTTTGCTTTGACCTTGGGAAAACTTTGTCTTGGCTGCCATTTTATTAAATGACCTCTTTTTCCCACAGAGCCTCTCAGGCCAGATAAATGACCCGTGGCATGCAAAAAATGACATTATGAAAATGCAAAGCTGCTTGTGGGAGAAAAGGATATCATACTGGTGCATTTATGCATTCATCGCATATGCTGGGGTCTTAAGGTTATGTAATAGCCTATTTATGTATAAATGATTATGTCATAAATTCAGATGGGATGCCTTGTCCACTTCAATATATATCATTGGGCGCATTCACAGTGAATCTATCACAGTATTCATACTAGCTAGTGTGCACCAACTCCACATGGACTCTCACTGAATGCAATCAGATAAACAGATTGGCACGCCTTCTACTGGCTTAATTGGAGTAGAATACAGAAAAGCCAGTGATTATACGAGTATGTTGGAAATAAGGAGGCGTGATGCATGATAATTTGGATAATATGTATTATTGAAAATTTAATATCAATTTTTAGCACATGAAGTTAATGTAAAAAAAAAACTTGCAATAACTAGCTTGATGCAAATAATTTTTTCCAAGTTAATTCATTAGTGATTTAATAAAAGTGGCATTAATTGACCAAATAATGCATAATCATTGCTCTTTGTTTGTTTGCCTTTTTTTATGGTTGTGGAATTTATTTCTTGTGGCAATATAGGATGGGCGAGACTTAAAGAATAAGGTCAGTGTCCCTAAAAGTGTCTTAAATGCTACCAAGTTGTCTACAATCTTCCCTAAGACAAGATTTAATAATTTTTTAAAACAGAATCATGGAATGTATTTGTAAAATTTTTCCTCTTGCTCATTTTTAAGAAGTGTTTTGTAGGTTATTTATCAGTTTTGAAAATGTGATTAAGTAAGAAGAAGAGAGCTAAGTAGATAAACATGATAAATAAAACCTGCTTATAGAAAAAATATCTATAAAGAAAACAAATAAAAGAAAAATCAGCAGAAGTCAAAACACACCTGTCATGTTCTGTGCTGGGCTTCCAGTGGGCTCAGGGTCGGCCCCAACCTCTGCCTCCATCCCAACTGCTGCTGCCGCTCTCCCAGACGTCTTCCTTGTATAGTGTTCCAAACCATGAACTGGGACACCTTCCAAGGTGAGGTCCCCAAGTGCTGTGCTGTTATGCCTTTCTCTTGTGCTTTTTATCCCTAACAATGTGTCATATACTGCTACTGTTCTTGCATTGCTGTTACTGTGTGGTATATCAAATGCTGGCTGTGTTTGGTTGCTCAGCAGGAGTCTCCTCCACTCTTGGTACCCTACCCTCTCCTTAGCGTGTCCATCAGTCAGAGGAAATGCTGCAGTGAAACAATTCAAAGTGACTGTTACATATATACATATATTTATTTGGTTATGCCAGTTTGGAAGGTACCCTAACTGGACCTTTCTTCATTGCTAAGTGGAAGCTCTGAAATTTTGCACTCCAACCTTGATGACTTATTGCATGCTGGTTTTGTTAGACAACATTGTAAAGCAATTTGCCTGTATATCTAGTCAATTATCATATCTGAATAGAATGGTATACATAATAAACCATAAGGATTTTTTCAGCTATTTCAACAACATAGGGGTTATCAATAATTTATTAATAATAATGATTTTATAATTGATATTCAAAACCTTAATTTTCATGGAATATGGATGCATTCACATCTGTGCAACTTAGTCCACTTGCTTTGCTTTATATTATAAGAATTAAAAATATATAAAGGTATGAAAAAACACTAGGTAATTTGTTAATGAAATTGATTAACAGACAACAAATCTATGGAATTTCTGGCTGCCTAAATGTCAGAGGATTTACGACAGGCAGGTTTGCATGACCAGAGGTATTGACTGTGATCCTTCTTTGCCATTAACCCCAAAGATGTCTCCCGTCTTATGCCAGCAGCAGGGAAAGACATTGCTAACAGTCTGCATAATTAACAAAGAATGTATTTGCTCCTATGAGATATTTATTTTGGCTAACCAGGAGTAATATGAATGTTTTTCAATCTCTCATAGATGGACTTTTTCTTGGTTTGGCCCACAGGTGAATATGCCTTGAGGAGCCATTTAGCGTGATGTATATTGTGGTAGACTAAGTGTGGTATTTCATAACTTGGGGCAAATAACGTGACAGATTAGTTGACCCTAGAATAGAGTAAGATGACAAAAAAGAAAAGAAATAAATAAATAAAAGTAGATGGTGTGATCTGTTTTTTTGCTTAGAGGAAAATGTTTTCATTGCATGGGGGAGCTTTTGGGTAAGGTTGTTTCCACAAGTTATGCATGACATTTTGAGGTCTTGATGTACATTCACAATCTCCCACAGGGGCATTGGCATATGGCTTTAGTAATTAAGACAAAAAAATATATATATATTAGAAGAAGCAATGGCAACTGTCAGGGCACTAGGTGCCCTTTATCTGGCATACACCCTGTACCATTTGGAGTGTTGAAAATGCACAACTGCAAACATAAATGTTGAACATGGGCAGCACTATTTTGCATAGTTAATAGTGATGCAGCAGATGTATGTCAGACAATGGCACAGAAGAGAGTGACTTGCCCGTTGATCAAAATATTGTGAAGTAGTTTCATTGGATCTCAGTTTGGATAGTTGAAAAGTTTTCATTTATGATAGATAGTAAATCTGTCATAAATGAAAACTTTTCAACATATGGGAATATTGGAGAACAATCATTTTAACCGTTGATTAAAAAATATTTATTTATCAGTCTACTTTTTATTTACACATATGATGTATAGAAATGATATGTTAGAGAAAATTGATTATATTTTCAATTTTTTCTTTTTTTTAAAAGAACTTACCTTCATAATATAGCCAGAACCCCTTTGAATTCCCTATCTCATGTTTGTCACTATGGAATGTCACTGAAATCTGATTATTCTCACTGAAGAAAGCAACTCCACGTCTTTTTCCACGGCAAAGTTTCTCTGTTTTATGAAGACTGTCACTTATCACAACATGATCGATACAAATGATCCTCGAGTCGGTCTTCAAGTATGCCAAATAAACATCCAGTAGGTAAACCCTGATCTTCTGGTGTGGTTTCACCTCTATACTTATACTGCATGACGTCAGCAATGGGTACTTGTCTGGGTAGTTTGGGCTGGTTAAGTAACCATTTTGCTCTGTGATTTTGTTTTCTTGGCAGACGTTATTATGGTAATTATCTGTAAAAATAATATATTTTTTCTGTTAATGTTACCAGTTCTGCAGCTGTTGATACATTGAAAAATTAAGTATAAAACCACCCTAGTGCATGAAAATTTTTCTGTCACTTTTATTGATTATGCCAAGTCTACACCACCAAATATATGAGTGGTGCCTGTTGTCCACCTTAGTTCCACCCCATAGCTTGTGCTGGGTTACCCCTGTATATGCCACAACATGAAACAGAATTATTATGCACAGCAAATAATTTTTCTCGAAATTCAAGATATGTGGGAAAAATAATGAATATTCGAAATTTAATATTTCCTAGATAACATGACTCAAAATGATTGGTCTATGTTATACCTGGGATGCATTCATACATGAATTGAAAATCATCGTTCAAAATGATTGATCAATGTTATACCTGGGATACATTCATATGTGATTTGAAAATCATCGTTCTAAATGATTGATCTATGTTATACCTGGGATGCATTCATACATGAATTGAAAATCATTGTTCAAAATGATTGGTCTATGTTATACCTGGGATGCATTCATACGTGATTTGAAAGTCATTGCTGTATGCACAGTCTGAGGATAAGAACACCCAGGGGGCTGTGAAAGCACACTGTTGCTGTCCGACACAGGGGGGGTTGTGGGTCTCTTCCTGTATACAGTAGATACTGTGATACCCCCCAGGACAGTGCACTGACTGCCTGTAGAATGCTGTGATCACCCTGATCATGCTGCCAGGCTTGCACTCGATGATCATGTCTTCTCCATAGCACTGGCTCATGCTACTGGCACTGGAGGAAACTGGAAACAATTTTGAAAAAAAAAAAAAAAAAAACGGAAAGAAAAAAAGGAAAAGAAAGGCCGCATTCAGAACAGTGGACTAACTAGTCTGAGGGTCAAATATGGCCGACCCACTTGAATACTTCCCCACCGGGAATCTGTTCAAGGTCTATTAGCGGATTATTTGACCCACAGACTAGCTAGTCCACTATTCTGAATGTGACCAAAGACTACAGTGTGACATTCTTTACTCAATTCATTTTATAGGTTTATCTAATTAATCCTCTCCCCTATTAAGTGTTCAGTGGACAAAGTCAGTAAGGCACAAAGATGAGGCTTTGTATTTTTAAGAATGGGTGGGCCTAGATACATTTTGTAGAATAATATTGTATAGTCAGGAAACAAAAAGCCATCTACATACATGTGCATCACATTTGTCAGTTACAACAAGGAAAAATGCCTCTCAAACTTCTCATGGGTATGAATTACAAGGAAGAATCAGACTTAGAAAAAGATGAAGATGTAAAAACATGATATATCTTTGTTTTATCACTATAACAAACTAAAGCTAGCAGAGTAGTAACCAAAAAATAATACAGTGGCTGGGTCTCTGTTAATGGCTGCCAACTCATTGAGAAAAACCTTGCCAACAGAAAAATGATGGATTGTAATCCATTTAGTTATCTAATAAAGCAGTATTGCAATGTGAAGTACAAGAAAAATGATGAGTGGCATATAAAGGTGAGGGAGTTCAATCTATACATGACAAGGAATGCTTACAATATAATTTTCATCATAAACATTTTTGTCATATTTAGATTGAACATCTTCATGACAAAGAATGTTTATGAATCATAGCTTAGGATGGCCCATTGCCTCTTACTGTCAAAGGTTTTGACTCTTTAGTCAAGTTTAGCAGTAAATGGAAATCATTTGGCCCAAATACTTGTGACTTAATGTAAAATCAGATGAGATTTTGGGACTTTGGAGGACAATGAAGTCATAATGGTAGACTGATGTGGAAATTTATCAAATAAAAGTTGGCATAATTTATCCACAGATATTTTTCTGCTGGTTTTCTTCTCTAAATTTCTGTCAAGTTATTCTGTTGGACATTAGTACAGATTTATTATTTTGCATTGCTTTTTGAGAAAACATACTTTTTCAAAAGTTTTAGAATTACCAACCTATAATTAACACTCTATACCTTAAATTTCTCATTTTTGACCAATTTGGCCTGTGGAAACATACATTTTCTTGAATTTTCCAGTTTTAAGAACTATTATTTACCCTTCCTCAATATAATGGTATATTCATATCTTTTTTTTCTTGAAGAATTCAAACACTGAAGAAACCTACACTACATCATATTGGTTTCTCTCCAATTATATTTTAGGAAAAAATATGTCATGCATAAATCAAATTAAATTATGATGATAGAAAAAACTGGAACAAAAACTTTGTGTACACATTTTTGTTTTATGTAGAAGTGCAAATGACACTAAATTTATACTGTTTAATTCTGTTTATATACCCAACCTACCTTACCAATTACAAAAACAGATAGGAAGGTGAATATATTTTTCTTACCATTGGTTATAATCTGCTGTAGGAAAATATGAATAATTTGGAATGCCAGAAGAAATGTCTTAGATTCCATGCTGGAGTCTTCTTGGCTGATGTCCTACGAATGAAAACTATATCTTCTCAAGCACAAAATACCTCAAATTAAAAATTTACATAACTTCAAGCTGTTGGTGTGTGCCATATGCATTAAAACAAGCAATTGGAAATAAATTTACCAAAGGGCATGTGACAGTCAAAGGCGTATTGGCTATTTAGAATACTAATTACTTTGTATCTAGCAGGCTGTTTAAATTGTATATATTAATGAAATATTTTTTTATTTACATTTTCTCCTAAAAAGGATCTTTGATATTTGGGATATCATTAATGTTCAAACATTTAAGATGTTATTTGTTGATTTTTACATGCTTGCCTTATCTTTCTTTATAAAATTAAAGAAAAAAAGAAAAGCTAATTCAATGCATTTAGGATATTCAGACAAAAAAAAAACAGCATTTTATACTGTATCATATATAGAATTCTCATTTAAAATTGAGCTAGAGACAGTGCAGATAAATTAGTTATAAAGTTGCTTGGTCATTGTCTCTTTGAGTTTCAGCAACTGTCATCTAAGTTGTAAATGACTTTGCATGTCTCAGGTAATTTAGTTCTGTGTGTACTGAAGAAAAAAAAAACGATTGCAGAGGTATTTTCACACAAAGCATTTCATCCGTTGGTTGCTTTTGTCAAATCAAAGAATGATGTGTTCACCTCATGCAGTGTACTTGACTCAACGTGATAGCTTTTGTAAGACTTCATCTGATAGGCCTGTCCTGAATGAGTTACTTTTGACAACTGATAGAAGGCGGTGCCCTTTCTGATAACCGCACTTTTGTCCTAATAATTGAAATATGTCTCAAACAAGTTATATAATTTGAGAAGCTGTGGAATTGGCTAAACACTCAGCATATGAATTGTCCTTGTTTCAAGTGGGGGCATAGTAAATTTGAAAAAAATATATGGGAATTTACAGATTTTATTTACTATGTATACCCTCATTATAGGCTATGCACCTCTTATGTACATAAGTAAACAGAAAACACAAGTATTGGCTTTACAAGCTTATAATATTTCCCTATATCTATTTGCAGTTGATAGGTTGAAAAATTATTTTCATTGTTTTGATGCCAGGAATAAACAGTTTTTGGCATTAATTTCCTGACGTATTTATGTATTGTCATTTCTATGCATGGTGTCTTCAGTATTTGTCTACTGCTGCCAAGGGATTTTATAAATATTCTTTTAAATTTTGAAATTTTGTTTGATAAAACATTTTTTTCAGCATTTCAACTGAATTTACATGTTTGAACATTCAGGCCTGGTAAGAAATTCATTTGGCACAAGTGGACAATATATATATTTTTCTTTCTGTATGTTCTAACATTGTGATCAAGCCTTACCTTAGCTTCTCTAACACAGTTAACCCCGGTAAACTAAATTTTATCAGTCTTCTCAAACACAGGTCTCCAGTGACACAACGAATTCTGTGTGGAATTTTTAATGTTGTTTTGGCGTGGTGTATATTGATGATTATTAAGTCACCAGTGATTATGATTATTAAGTTATTGTTTTTTTTTTTGTTGAAATTTGCCAGAATATTCTATGTGGCATAAATGCAGGTCAAATCCTGATAGTGTAGGGAGTCTTGCTTTGATAGATTTTATAGAAATGACATGCATTTGTGTGGCAATTTTAATTTAATTTTGATTTTAATTTAAAACTTGATGTTAAAACTCTGAAAAAGTGAAGCATAATACACATTATCTGAATTATATGACAAATGTAAGGTACCAGTCATTGTAATTCACTGAATTGAACAGGCTAACCCCTATTGAGCATGCAAAGTACATTTGACTCTTTGTTTTAGATAGGTCCTTTATGGTGTTGAGGTTAAATTTGGAAACAGAATGTCCTTATAACCAACACCCTAAACTTAAACCCCCTTCACTCTGATTCTTTCCCCATTTAGTGTCTATCATCGCAAATAATGAGTTTTTTTCTCAAGAAAAGTCAGCAGTTTAGGTGACATGCATGCTATTGACGGTGATGATTTTTAATATATTTGCCTTGATCTGTGACCTGTGTGGCACATTTGATACTTTTTGGGCTTAATGGTTTTCAGAAAATGTAATGTCCTTAGGTTGTTTTATTTTCTGATAGATTAAATATGTACATATCTGTCTTTTTAATGATGGTTATTTACTTTTTGTAATGCCAACTGGATGATGAAAGGCTTTCAATTTTCATTGTAGGGTTTGGTCATTTATAACATAATAATTAATATAGATAACTAAATAGCTTTATTCATAGTTCACTTTAGCTGACATAATAATAAGCTGCAACATGGAACTGATGTATATACAACTGCTCAAGCAGGACAAAATATAATACATTGAATATAATGGTTTTTCAAGACAATAAGTTCATTTAATATATTAACTCTGGTACATTACAAAATAGCTGTGGCATGATTTTTCTTAAAAAAATAATAAAGCAACATTTTATAAATACTACTTTCACCTTGTAACTAAAACTTTTTTATTTATTCCCTTGATTTTTTTATTATTTTTTTCACTGCCATTAATCTCAGTTAAGGTATATTGATTTGTTATATCCTGTAAAGATTGCTGGTACTGCAACTAACATTTAAGTAAATATATAAAAGGAATTAAAGAAAACTATGGCTTACTTTGATAAAACCAGACTTACAAACTTCATACAGCACTATACTTCTAGTTAGTACTATGGCATCTGGGTTGCTATGTTTACTTTGGAAGTATGCAAGCTCTTTGATAATATATTAGCAATAAATACAATATACATCATTAATTAGTGTAAATACTACTTCATCTTCCCCACATTTGAATGGGTTTGAAAGAAACATGATTTTTTGCTTAGATACATTGGTATATTTGGTGACTATTTGAAGTCACTTTTCTTTTTTTCCAATTGTAAATTCATAAAATAAATAAATAACTTAGTTGAATATGATGAAATAATTTACACATTAAAAAGAAACTACACTGATTGCCTTGCAATTCTTCTTGCACAATGCTAAGCTTTTTGTAATGTACAAAGAAGGATAAATAATGTACAGCTATTTATATACATAGTAGGTATTGCACACAAGGTCTGCATTGTTTTAGAGGTTCTAAAAAGCACCTCTAGCACAAGCACTTCACTGATTTTGTCACATTTACCATACACATCTGCCACCTTCATCACGTTATAGCAAAAAAAAAAAAAAAATTATTTCAAACATGGCTAAGTAGCTGCCCAATTAAAAAGTTTACCACTTATTCAAGATCATTTACCATACTTAAATATCACTGCTGCTGCCATTTTATCTTTTGTCAGAATGTAAAAAATATACTTACAACATATCAAGTTTGAAAATTGATACAGTTTGCATATATGAACCTTAAAAGTATTTGAATGTATAGTCATGCATGATTTGTCTAACATTTACCAATATAGGCTACAGTGAAAAGCTTTTAGCCAAATTCACATTTACTTAAGTAAAAATTTAAAATACATAGAGTTGAATACAATTAGAGAAATTTCTAAAGATTAAATGTGATATTAAAGAACAGTTTTAAAAAGCAGATCATACTCTTGATGTAACAGTGCATTCAGAAACTGCAAGTTGAAGAAATCTGGTGTATTTTTTTCTATTACAAATAACCTACATTTTATACTTCAGTTTAGAGTCCCTTCTTATTTTGATATCCCACTGTCCTCCATCCTGTTGTGACCTTACATTTGGCCACTATTCACCAGATGGCAGCACCATCCGTGTCGGTTGCTTTTTGTCTACTGACCAGCAGATAGAGCTCACGCACGCACACATACGTTGACCTGTGGGCAGCCTTCAGGTCAGTGTGTTCAGTTTGTTGTGATTACTTCTGGACTCGTACCAAGTGTTGGAGTTGTCTTCAATTATTGTTGAAGAGGAATGTGATGGACTGAGGACGTTTGTTGAAGTATATTTAGGTGTCCGTTCTCGATATCTGAAATCATTTTAGAGGCACAAAATACAGACTGGAGCACAGAATGTGATTAAGTCCATGCATACATTTTGGGATTTTAAAGTACAAAAATAGTTAAGAATGAATTATACAAACATATAATTACCACAAATAGGAATGTCATTCTGCATTACTTATAAAAGTGTACTAAAGTTAAGTACAACATTTTTTCTTTGGTGATAATACTTTCTTAATACTAAAATAAGGCAAGGCTACACATTTTTAGTTACATGTAAAAATGGCAGTATAGCTTAATTAGTCTGCCTTCAGTTTCATGCCCTGCAGACAGTATTTTGTTCTTAAAATATAAAATCCTGCTGACTTCATGATATAATGATCTACGGCCATCTGTGACAGACATGAATGGCAGCACCTGCCTTATCAAAAACCTTTGTCACATACACAGTTAAACAATCCCGGAGAACAATTATGCATGCATCAGTGTCGGCCGTAACAAGCTGCTGGTTTTATATAAAAAAAGGCAGCTGTCCCAAAGGGGCAGTATGTAGCATGAAGATGATTCAAGAGGATTGGAAGACTAAAGATAAAACCATATTTTGCCTCACAATGGTGACTGGGTCATAATTTAAGTGAAAAAGGGCCGCTATTTAATACTTATATAATCAGTTGAAAATACTGGGTTGAAAAATACTTCTGATCATCAACACTCAGTTGTGTTGAGAAAAAATTCAAATAAGGAAAAATAATTTTTTTGCTCTTCATTGAAATACTGCTTTGGCTTATTTCGTACTTATAACTGCCAATAATTTGACTGGCAAATACTGTTTTAGGCAAAGTTTTGTGTGGCACTTATACATACTGTTTGTAGTAGGAATACAACCAATCTTTTTTTTCAGTCAGATTGCAGAAGATGAACTTCTTTAAGGAACACTTTTTTTTGCAGAGCATATTTGTTAGGTCAAAAGACCATGCTTTCATGTAAACATTTTTGGCTCATTGCATATACTCTTGGAATGCAGATCATTATTGATAAATTGTATTTTTTTTTTCAATCTAAGTCGATGTCAGGTACATCCTTTCCCATAGTTTCAAACATTTTTGCAGTCTCTTTCAGAGTGTTAAAGATACGCTTGAGGCATCTGCGAACTTTCTTCCAACTTTGCGTATACTTCCTCTGGTGGCGTTTGCTGAGTAGGCCTGCATAAAACACGAGATAAAATGGAAGGTGATGGTGGTTTTAGACATTTCAGTCTAGATAGGCGGGAAGGAGGGGAGGGCAGACTGACATGCAAGCAATTCCCAGATGCCACAAAGCATCTTCCCCATAACGATAACATGCACTGCAGTTACAGAAACTCATAAAACATAAAAAGTAAAATGAAAAAATGGCTATACCTTTTTATTATGAGAAGAATGACTAGGACAGCCAATATTAACAACAGGCTCCCAAGGACGCCTCCGATGATTGCAGCTGAAAGGAAAGCAAGACAATGCAAAGATATTGCTTCATCTCTTCTATATAGCTTTGAATGTGTATTGTGTAGTTTGTTCCTTTGGGAAGGAGTTGCCAAAGATTATTTCTTGTTGCAGCCATGTTCATAAATACCTTTGACAATCTCATTTTAGGCATGCTTGTTTTATATTGTGTTCTAATTAAAAAGCAGTTTCTGATTGAAGTCAAATAAAAAGATAGCATCGGAGTTAACAAATGCAAACAAATGGCCGAAGTCTAAAAACAGCATAATTAAACCTTTACTGTAAGAGGTGAAGCTAAATTTGACCTTCATTGACCCCTCACGTAAAGAAGTCATTTTAGTCACTAATGCTCATTTGGTGCATTACATTCAGGTTTAATTTCTCAAAGTTATTCAAAGACCCACCCAAAAAAGTAGCTCATTTGATTTCTTTGCAAGCTGCTCATATTTTTCAAAACACCAAATGAATACATTATTTCATTTTTTTCTGTCATCTAATTTCACATCAGTGGATGATTTTCAGATACATGTTTTATGGTGAAATTCTTATAGGTGTCTTTTTTAAAAACTTTTTGTTTATTGCAAAGCGTAACTAATAAGCAGCATTACTAATATTCTACAGCAAGCCCATGATTGCAGATACTCTGGTAAGCTTGGCACATGTACAACTGAGAAGCTGGACAACATGGCAGACATCATGCAAAGTGGGTTAAAAAATATTTCTTACTTAATTTTTTCTATTAATTTTTTAAAACCAAATTTAATTGGTTTTCTTTACATAAAATATATATAAGTGACGTAATTAAAGTATTGCAAATCTAGCTAATTTACTGTGCAGGTTATAGAAGATCACATCTAGGCAGGAGAGGAGTCTTGATGGCGTATTCTTACCTGCAGGGATGGTTGCTTCTTCTTGCTGCATTAGGAATTTTTGGCTGTGCTTGAGCTCTGTCGTGGCAAAAGATGGCAGGAGTGATGATAGAAGTTTGGAGTTGGTGGTCGGCTTGACAGATACTTTCATCTGATTTCGCGATGTACTGGTCAGGATGACATCATTCTTGGGGTTCGGTCTTGCGCTTGGTGGCATCCTTGTGGTGGGAATAGAGGTTGGGTTCTGTGTTGTTTCCATGGGAGGAAAAGCTGCAAAAAATGCAATTAAGTTGTTATGGTGCCTGAATATTTTATTTTCAGAAATCAAGAAGAATATATTGTGTTTTTTTAAATTCATAATATGCACCTGAATGTAATCGAAACATTATCAAACAACCTGCCCGTGAGATTGGGTAAGAATTAATCCTAATATATTTGACCAGTTCCCAGAAAAGTCTAAGTATTGACATAATGGATTAAAGAGCCTGATAAATCCCCAAGTTCCATACCTTCAAAGTACAACCACAACCCCTTCCTTCGACCATTATTGACTCCACTTTTGAACCTGAGAATGAGCTCATTGGCCATGGTGGTGAAGATCAGGTCATTCTGTCTGCTGCCACAGAGAGTAGAACCACGCAGATTGTCGTGGATGTAAAGCGTATCCTCACAATCGCTGCCATTGGCATCTTGGATGTGGAGGTCCAGAGCCAGAAGTTTTATTTTCTGACCCGGATTCACAATGATATGGAGCTCACAGTCCTTGTTGCTAGGGTAGTTGCTAGGGTAACGTGGGCTATGGATGTAGCCATTCTGGGTGAAAAGTTTGTCCTTATGCTCGTCACATATGTCAACGCTCCAGTCCACTACAATGAACAAATTGATCAAATTATGCCTAATGCTCAGTTCTGTTATCACAAATGAACTATGGTTCTGTAATGTACTGCTTACATTATATTTTATTATAAATTATAACTGTGTAAATGATGTGTTGTTAATTTATAGAATTAAATGGCAATGTTGGAAAAACTCTTAACAAACAAAAAATAGTCCCCCCCCTCCCCCCCCAAAAAAAAACAAAAAAAAAAAAAACAAAAACAAAACCTTCACTCATCAGCAAGTAGGCCCGCCTTTCAACAGTAAAGAACACCATGAATGAACTTTTTTTTACCTGGTATACACTCATATTCAACCTGGATGTAGTTGCTATATTGCTTGCAGTGGGGGATGTAGCGCCCATAGTCCCCAGATGGCAGGTTGATACCACAGNCCCCCCCCCCCCCCCAAAAAAAAAAAAAACCTTCACTCATCAGCAAGTAGGCCCACCTTTCAACAGTAAAGAACACCATGAATGAACTTTTTTTACCTGGTATACACTCATATTCAACCTGGATGTAGTTGCTATATTGCTTGCAGTGGGGGATGTAGCGCCCATAGTCCCCAGATGGCAGGTTGATACCACAGTGTGACTGGCCGACACAGGAATAAGGCGTGTCTTCAGTTACATGACAGTCACCTTCAGTGTAGTTACATTTTCCACTGGCACTGAGGCCGTAAATGATCTTGTTGATGCGTATCATGGATCCAATGCTGCACGTCAGGTTGAGAATATTGCTGGGATGGGCAAAACAGATGCTGGCATTTCTGGGTTCAGCTGAGGAAAACAAAAACAGTAATATATTAGGAGAAATGAAAACAACCCAGAGCAGCTGAAGGAGATTTTGAGGGATACAGTACATCTACAATGTTGAAACTTTCTGTTTTTATTATAAAATTTTAAAAAATGAAAATGATAATGTTGAATTATTTTTGTGAAAGGACAACCAAAGTCAAGGCAATGAATTCAAGAAAGTTTAGAGCATCGCAGTCACTTGCAATATATTTCTGATGTTCCAGATAAAGTGTTTACTCCATATGGCCTGCATACATGACTGTGATAAACAACATTATAATAAGGCTTGACAACTGGTGCTCATATATGTAGCTAAGATCATTCTTTAATAGCTTAACTGTGTTAAAGTTTGTAGTTTTCAGTTAAGATCATTTGATAAAAAAAGAAAAAACTTCTACGTCTCCTCTGTGGTCCTATGTTCTACTTAGCACAAGATGGGGTGGTCAAGGTTGATAGGGGGAATTGATTTTGCCCTAGTATCTACTTCCCCTGTGCTTCCTCCAATTAGGCCTGAAACCTTGTTTAATGCTGGGACCCATGTAAAACTGTTAAGAGAAAGGGGCTGCAGGGTGATCTCCAGTCATTCAGCTGTTTTTACACTAGACCTGAATGTGGATGTGTAGCATGAATCTCATGCTGGAGAGATAAGATGAGTGACCTTCTGCAGATAGTAAGTGACCCGAGTAGAGTAAAAGTACCAAACACCAGCACGAGACCAACAATTTCTCATAGGTCAGAGGTATAATGGTGAGGTGCAGAGAAAACGATAAACCAATAAACAAAAAGATAATTAGAAATAAAAATGTTTTTAAATAGTTGTAAAAATTCATTGAAAATAATGTTACTCAGACTTGCGTAAGAGTTAAGTAGGCATGATTTAAGATTGCAGGTTGATTACCTGGTAAGTATAGCATTGAAAGAGCTTAAACTTCCTTATTTGAAATCAGTTTACAAGAACAATGAGCATGCATTGTTTGGACTGATTATTCATTTTGTATTGAACACATCTTTTTTCACTCATTGATTGGTGTTCACTCAGTCAATGTCTTAAACTGAAAGTAATTTCAGACAAGAACCTGGTCAATAATTGCTTAAATATTGGTGTATTACTACTGATAAAAAGCCGTGATTGCTATTTTTCTGTAGTGCACTGACTAAGCCTTCTTAACAATTTTTTTTTTTTTTTGTAATAATGGATGTGAAACTCTTTCTCTCTAAAAAGATAGCGATATGTAAAGAATATTTTTTTACTATTCTTCCTTTGGTTATTTAATAAATGGCATTTTTAATGTTTATATTGCAAAAAGGCATCAAAAAATTTTTAGTCTTCCTTGATACTTGCTAAAACAATAATATTGCTACCTTGAAATAATAACTTATCAAATAACTGTTTAAAACCCCACTTTTAGGTCCATAAACATGAGATATTCTTGAAAATATGACAGACCACATACCTAGCGATATCCCTATCTTGGCACATAAACAATATTACTATCAATTCAGATTTGCCACAACAATGAAATAACACACCAAAATAACACCAGCATAAGATAAGCTTACAAATAAGTACAGGCAGAGAGAGATAAACTTACAGGGCTCACTCAGTGCAGTGTATTAGTCTTATAGCGTCTTATATTTTTAAAACCAGAGAGAAGAGTCAGTGCTAATCCACATACACATACAACAGCTGTTAGCTCTACTACTACCAGTGATGCCAATGCACAGATATAAATTACTCTGTTACTCACCCATCGTTTCCTTGTATCCAGTAATGCACATCACCATGACTGCGAATGCAGTTTGAAGGCTCTGCAAGTTTTTCATTTTGAATGTAGACCGATGTTTTGTTTTTCCCTTAAGTTCTTCAATTCACTCACTTCACCAGCACATCGATGACAATATGGTGCCTGTAAAGGAAATTACAACCATTTAAATAGAAACTCCACTGGAAACAGCTTGGAGAGCCATGATTTGTGGGCAACATTTACGATCTTCTCTGATTTTCTTGGTTCATACCCCTTGACCTATAGTGGCTTTTTTAGGCCATCATAAACTTACCGCTGGTGCTGGAAAAATATTTTTGCACCTGTAGCGTCAGTATGCCATGCAAGCCTGTATGGTTTCCAGGGCTCTAATCTGCTAGTCAGAGTAACCTATAAACTAAACTGAAATGAAATAAAAATTGGCGGCACATGGTGCAGGGTCTTTTCTTTCTTTCTGGGTTGTCAGCTGGGTTGCCGGGTTCACCTGCCTCTTTTTTTAAAAAAACTACCTCTGAGCTAGAACATGTTTTCTACCTGTCAGTCAGTAGATTACTACGAGGCTGTTGCACACAGGTAATCTAGATGTGCTGCACTAATGATGTCAGCACTGTAGTACTTGGAATTCGTTAATGAAATGCTATAGTTAAAGAGAGGATCAAGCAGTCTTTGCTTTTGTATATTTTGTACTGGAATTGTTCTCAATCTTTATAATCGTAATTTTTTCCCCAGAATTTTCTCAAAGTATAAATACTTAAATGAAATAAAGTGTTTTTAATGTTCTTTTCACATTGCAAAAAAATCATTTTTAAGGCAATCAAGGGGCTAGTTCCGTGAAATATTTCCTCTTACCTGCTAGCTGTTGGTTCTATGTGTCCCCTTGTGCGATTGGTTTATAAGTACTACACCAGTGTTAATTACCGAATGAAGTGAATTGTTAGAGGCCATACAAAGCCATGCAGTCCTCTCACTTAACAACAGTACAGTGAAAGTGAAAAGATTCATTAATTTCCCTAGCCTTCATTGTGTTCTGGCCTCTAGTTGTAAAGTAGGAAGTTGAGATGAAACCTAATCTATTTTATTGATTTCCCTACAAATGTCTGCTGTATGCAGCCATGTATTAAAGCTTGCGTAGTTTAATAGTAATCTTCTACTCTGCAGAATATTTATTGATGGAACTCATAAGATTACAGGCTTCCGGGATAAGATTATGCAATGGTTAATTCAATAAATTAGCATAACTTTCCTTTGACTCAGCTTATGAAGCTTTCTTCTCATTAGACTAATCTCATTGTTTCTAAGTACATCTGTTATCTTAAAAAGAAAGAAGCCCTGCCAACAAAAGGCTGAGATAATACCAATGGGTAGAAGATCCATGTGTATGGCAGTCTCTAGTTATACTCTGGGTATTGGAACAGATGCTACTTTTAACTTGTTTTATCCCCCCACCTGACACTACTCTCATGAAAATAATCTAAGGCATTAAGCAGGAATGATATTGATAATATGTGTAGCACCAAATATCCAGTGGATGAAATACTTTTGATAGCTGACTCAGATTAAAAGGGGGTTTAGATAAAACAGGGGTATCATCGACAGAGAAGCATTGTTTTTGAGGCAGTGGCACTGCATGAAAATTCAATCAGATAGGACAGTTTCTACCACTAGTCTGGAGTCATCCTCTACATGACCCCTGTAAACTGTCAGTTTTTCGTTGAAACCCACAGCAGTCAGTGGCACACTTTGCCTCCCTCAAGGGAGGCACACTTTTCTCCCCTCACAAAATATTTAATTGCTGTCCAGCTGTGGTAAGCCCCTTGCCACATTCTGTTGATTCCCTACAGTGGCAACAGAGTGCAATAAACCTTGGCATAGGTGAGGTGGAACTTTAATTGAAAATTTCTGTTGGTTCTTTTTTTTTATGGCACTTCCAACTCCATTTAGATAAACAAACTTTGATCACATTGTAACATTATGGAAGACTCTTGAAAATAAGTCACAGGATACACTTTATCCTTTATGGTTTGTAAAGAATTTGATAGGCGTCTTGTTGCCTCATCTAAAATCAGTCTCCAGTAATAAGACTTCTTTTTTTTAAAGAAAATAACATGTTGAATATTAACCAGAGTTTTTACTTAGTAATCAATGTACAGACCTTACTTCCTTTAGGTTATCTTTCTCCTAAATTGAAGAAAATAGATAAATGCTGTTCCTCCATTCTGAAGCCCTGTTCTCATCAGATCTAAGTAAACCATTTTAGGTCTAACTTTAAGAGAATGAAACTTGATTACAATCACCCTTTTCAGATTTGTCTTGAACACTGTGATTTTACAACTCAAGTCAGGAAGTACAGGGGGTAGGGTGGAGGGGGGTAGGTTAAACACCAGAGTAGTCCAATCGCACTGATTATAGACCTAAAAATGTTCTCCTTAAAACTGAAGTGAACAAGTCCCCATTTAACCTCCCTCCTAGCTCACTTAATATATACACTGGTTCTAAAAGTCAAAAGGCATACCTGCAGAGGGTGCACACGCCGGCAGTTAAATCCAAATAATTTGTTGGTTTTATGGTTAAGTCCCCACAAGCTCCTCATTCAAAGAAGGTGTCACCTGCACGTGCCTGAGAGTTCCAACTGACAGCCGGCACACGACTGTGATTGCTTTTATATACTGTGGATGCCGGCTCTTATTAATCTAATACAACAGAACAACCACAGGTTATCAAAGGCCGGTGTGCCGCGCTGTCATTAAGTCTGTGGCCGACACTTTAAGTATCAGTGCTGCCTGCCTCTGCTCTGTTAACACAATAGAAGCAACCATCTGAATAATTAGGCACGTGTGGAGGGCTCACTTTGACAAGCGGCACACTTCAAGCATTAAAGGGGGAGGTGCCCTCCCTCTTAAATAGGATAATTTAGGAAGTTTCATCCCAGAGATAATCATGATTTATTATACATGCGGGTCTTAGGATATGCAGAAGTCAGTAAACTGCCCCTTTGAAACTGATACTGCTGGTCTGTGTTTATTTCAAATTATAAACAATAACAATGTCATCTGTATTCATCCTCAGCCTATCTTTCAGGCTTTTAGGTGTATTTACAATCTAGTTGTGGCATCTTAACTAAGCAATGTACTTTTGCCACATAAACAGTCAGCAAAGATAGTATGGTGCTCAGTTGAATTGCAACTACTGGACTGTATGTGTATTTAGAATAAACTTAAGGAAATAAATTTTGACCTTTTGTGTTTTTTTTTTCATGCAAAATAAGAACTTGTGACTGATCATGAAAAGAAAGTTTGAAAAGATGCAGAAAAATGTAGGAAAAGGCAGTTACAGAGAAGGTTATGAGAGGGGAAGGCCTCTCTCTCTTTTATTACCATTTTACTGTTCTTATCTCAGAACATATGGTCAAGGGACTTGTGCTCTTAATTTACCCATTGTGTGCAGTAGCGACTAGGGAAAACAACAGATTGTACATTTGTTGACATCATCCAATATTTATTTAAGAAAATGCAATGAAGAAACGTTGAATGATGTGCAAGGCATGAGTGTATGTGTGTGTACCACATGCATTTGTGTGGATGAGTCTATCTGAAATTCATTTAAGGGTTGCTGTCAGGTGTTTTGCTAGAAAATGAAGGCCTGAATATTAATATATAGGTGTATTTCATGACGGAGAGCTTCAGAAACAAAAGGGACAGACCACTAGAATGGAGTGATGGAAATCAAGTCACCTGGACCTTGCAGATGGTGTTCAGGAGACTAAGAGATAGATATTCACTAATTAATACCCTGGCATCTTTTGAAGTAGGTGAAATCGCTACCAATAAAAAAGCCCCAGTAATTTCACAATGACTGAACTAAAACTGTCATCTGGCCAGGGAGGCTTAATAACTGTCACCTGCTGTAGGGCAGCTTCAAAGCACCAGGACTCTAATTATCTCATAGCCACAGACTACAGCAGGTGGGGGTAGCAATTAGCTAAAAGCTATACACTGTCAGGGCCTTGTTGAAAACAACAGCTGCCTGAGACAGGAGTAAGCTGGCAAAGTATTGATTTATACAGGGTTGTGGCTGGTTAGCTTAGCTTTAAGGAACCTGGATATAGTGGAACTCCCAACTGAGTTACCTGGAAAACCACAGATGTCAAGCTACAGCAGAGGAGACTGCTAATTGTTGGTAGACAGGTCTGGTAGGATCAAAGGGAAGATGTAGAGATGTTGAAAAAATGAGGTGCCACAATAGATCAAAGAAGTGCCTAACAATGGTCCTGATGACATCAAAGAGGTAGAACCAGTGATGAGGCAGAGGAGCAGGAGATGTATGGGGACAGATGACACTGGTTTCATGCCTTGTGATGAAACAATAGCCTGTTTCACAATGGAACTTTTAACATAGAAAGTTGGGATAAGCTTTTCAACCAAAACTTGAGTCTACTTTGACATAAGATAAGCCGAAAGCAGTCTGATTAAATCAAGAATTGCACCTGTTTTATTACAAGAGAAAAAAGTCTATTATTTTAGAGCAGTAGTAACTGCCTCTTAATGAACTTCTGTTGATTTTCCAAAACTGAACTATTTTAATTTTTTGATTTGTTATCTGAGACAAAATTTTTGTTGAAATTTGTTTTTGTGAAATAGGCCCCAGAACATGAGTTAGGGTGTGTCATACTGTGTAGTTTACTAAACCCTGGATGCAAACACTTGATTGCACCCTACCTAGGCAATACCTCAGTAAAGTGGTCAGCATAGACAGGCTAGCTGGTTAATGGGGGGACCAAAAAGATTCTAACCTGATCCAGATATGTTACTATCGTTATTCACAGTGAAACTATTTACTTTTAAGAGTTAGGACTATTTTAGTTAGAACAGTCTAAATGGCTTTTTAAAAAAAAATGACAGTGTAGAGATATAGATATAAATGCTTGTTCAGGCCTGTAACAAGAATTTCAAAGGGGGGAAAGTCTTTTCCTTTAAAAAATTAGGCAATTTTACTGTGAAACGTGTCATGTTAGAAAAAAAACTTGATCAAAGGTTCAGAGCCCATCTTCCAGCCAAAAAGGAGGGGTGGGGTGGGGAGAGGGAGGCAGTTAACCCCCCCCCCTACCCCCGGCCTATGTGCCTGATGTTTGATTTTGAACAGATGGATGTTGCTTACTGTAAGAGATATATATTATGGATCCTCTTCCATCATGGCCAATGCAGTTGCTGAGAACTAAAATGAATAGGCAAAATACTTTTGATTAAAGCAGATTTTTTATCACATAAGTCACTTCATGCAAACGGCAAGTGCACTGCCTAGAGGAGTAAAAAGGGGCAGTTAGTCACAGTGGGACCAGCTGATTAAACTCACCTGAGTTCAATGTTGTTTATACGTGAGTTCATTCATGCTTCTGCTCACATATTTTTTGTGCCCCTGTATCCCTATATTGGCAAATTAAAGCTGCAATTTCCCTGTTAAGTTGATGATCAATCTTATTATTGGTATAGTAGCTCTTGAAATGATTGCTTTCCTGATACCTATGATGTCTTGAAAGGGAGCCAGTTACAAGATAGATATATTTAGCATCTGCTTGCCTGTAGAAATACCAAAGTAATAGCTTGGCCAGTAGTTTAAAAGCCTGTCAATAAAAAAAGGACTGGTAAATTTCCTGAGTTTGCTTTCCAGTCATGAGGAAAGAAATAACAATTTTTAGATTGAATACTCTCTGTCTGTTCTTGCTATTATAATTACATAACAAAGAGAGCAACAATCATGTTGTTGAAACCTCTAAATTTCATCTCCGGTTTTCTCTGCCACCCCCCCCCAATAAATACCATCACTTCATTGTCCAATAAAAAGCCTTACAGATGAAATCTCATAAATTCCAGAACTCTTTTCATCAGACTGCTCTCTGATTGGCAGTTTGGTAATGGGGGAAGTGTGCCAGGCACGGGCCAGCTGTCATGATACCTCAGCAGTGGCAATGGCCTGATGGGGAACATTATCGGCACATGTCTGTTGCCCAATCCAATTATTGCTGCTCCATTTGGCCAGTTAGGGCTGATTTAATTTGTGTACACCGTTACACACAATAATGACTGAAACTGGCAGCATGCCAGATACATGTTAATGTTAATCCCCTTAACTAAAGCAGCACCCCACACATTTTATGTGCAACTGTCAGTGTTAGCTAGTTTGTCAGATTCAGTATTGATTCTTTGTTTTGCTGACTCTGTCTGGACAAAGCAATGACACAATCAGATTGGCCAGTTGACCGATTGCCTGTCATGGCCACAGGAAGCAGTTGAATCATAATGGCATATGTGCCAAGGACAACAAACTGGAAAACTCATATTTTAGACATAGACTTTTCATAAGGCCTACATTTTTCTTCACAAAACATGCATTTTCAGTGTTGCATGTAAAAATTCACTAAGTCGTGGGGCACCTGTCTGACAATTGCAGGATTGCCTTATTTACAAGCTGGAATTTGTAAGATTACTGCATCTGTTTGTGCATCATGTTATATGGTGATTTTATTTGATGTCTTATATATAATTATATATAATTATGGGTATTGTGACTGAAAACATGTTTAAAAACCTTTGTTGGACTAATCTAGGATAGTAAGTCAAAGGGTGTGGTAGGGTAGTCTCTGCTGTTTTAGAAAAAAAAAGTCATAGAAAAATTAATAGAAAAACAAATTAATACCTCCTTTAAAGTCACTTTGAGCATATATATATCTACTTCATTTTGAGAGTTGCATATTGCAAAATGCCTCTCATTTCATAGTATTTCTTTTTCACAGCACTGTGTTGGGAAAATTAATGCATTGTATGATTCATACTCGACATCGAGCTTTTACCATAATTGTTCTACCATCTGACTGCATGCCATCTGATATAACAGAACATTCATCACTATAGATGACTGTTTGAAGACAAACATTAATTTTACCTATGTATTCTCTATACCATTGATTCCCTGCAAAAGTTAGATACTGAATAATTGATCCATTGCACTGTTTTCAGTGTAGATAAACACATTAGGAACATCTGATATGGCCAGCTTCTATTTTAAATAAGCCAGACACACAATTGTTACGTGGACAATCAAAATTAAAAGTTTGAGAATTTTTTATGAACTTAACAGTTAGTGAAAATATTTTTCCTTTTATCACTTAATGCTATATATAAATATATTGAGATTCATCTGAGAAAGGTGAACATTTTAAAAGTGATTTCATGTCTCAACAAAGGAAAGCTGTATAGAGTAACAACATGCAAATATAAATTCATAATGTTCTGTGTGGTTTTGTGGCTTTGGAAGGATATGAACCTGTGAATTAAACATAAATGTCTCTCCTGGTGACCAAGGAAACCAGGCAAAGGTTTACACAAAGAATGCTGTCCTGCTGTCTCTGGTTTATGAAAAAAATTTGAGTATGACATGACCAATTGCCACAAACTGCGCACACTTGAAGAAGTGAGGACTGAGCCTACGGTACTGGGAAAAATTCTGTATTACGGGATGAATCACAATTCCTTCAAATAAATGTCCAAAATCTAATAACAAATGACAGTTCCACTGGATGATGGATTATGTTCAGATATGAAACTTCCTTTCATCAAGAATTTTTCTCTAATTGACCACAGTTGTTTGGTCTGTGAAACTTGAAAAGATTCCATCTCCTAAACTAAGTGAAGATTTCTTCAGACAATGTTTTCCAATCAATGCAGATCATTCAGGTTTCTTTAATCAACTTTTTTTACTGGGCTTCTGCGAGTTCACCATTTATCTTTGTGAATCAGGCTGTTAAATGTCTTTTATTGTCCATGTGACTTGGAAAGTGGTTTATTGATGATAAATATTTACTTTTATTAGGCAAATAACTGGATTATCCACACCTAATGTCAAGTATTCATCATTTTGAATAGGCTTCAGTGGGAAATTTAAACATGCTGCATTTTGTATTTGCTGTATAGGAAAATGAGTCTGTTTATTATCTTTTCTCATTATGAACTTGTGTCTCTCACTCCTGGCTGGTAATACTATTTTATGTCCTACTCTCCAATCTACATTGCAGAGACTTTTTGGGCTTATTTTTTACATAACCAGTGGTTATAATTTACCAATACTAAGCTGCAACAATAGTGATTATTTTAGATTTTGAGTGTCAAGTGGAGCAATTCCATTTGGAACATGACTGGAGAATTATCATATTAAATAACAGGAACGGATTGAGGCCGTCTTCTGGGTCTTCCCGATGACAGTCAGATTTTCATGTTTACATTGATGGGTGTCTGATTTTTTTTCTGTCGGAAGATGGTCAAAAATGGAGGATGGATCAAAAAAATAATTTGGAAGACTGTCTGAAAATATCTTTGGATATACTGCAAACAATTTGTAGAGATGTGCCTTTGGATTTGGTATTGTATTTAAGCCCTCCCCCTCCCCCCCCCACACTCACACACACACACACACACACACACACACACACACACACACACACACACACACACACAGCTGTGTGTAGTAACTGCTTAAATTTTTGGGATTTTTTAAAGGTCCACTTTCATCTCTGTATTGACAACCTTATAGCCAAGAGGAATATATTTTATATATCATTTTAGTTTCATTAATCACAAAACATAAATGGAGCATTTTACTCTCTCTCTCTCTCTCTCTCTCTCTCTCTCTCTCTCTCTCTCTCTCTCTCTCTCTCTCTCTC
>NW_019775578.1:167440-196916 GCF_001039355.2 Lingula anatina
CTCTCTCTTCTCTCTCTCTCTCTCTCTCTCTCTCTCTCTCTCTCTCTCTCTCTCTCTCTCTCTCTCTCTCTCTCTCTCTCTCACACACACACATACACACACACACACACACTCATCTTCTCTTTTTAATTACCTGTATCCCATGTAAAAAGCTGCAATACCTTTTGTGCATCTTGCAGCATTTTGGTCGAAAGAAAACTAGCTGTAGTGCCAAATGCTGTTTTTTCGACGTTGCAAGGGTTTTGCTGTGTGCAGCCTCATTGAAATGTCTGTGAAGTGGATTTGGCATTTGCCCTTTGTAGCTTTTTACAGAAACATGTTTCTCTGTATATCAGATGAAATGAGCTCAAACTCAGTAATTCACAGTTTGATACAGATTTTTTTATCAAAAGTTCTGTCAAATTATGTGATGATTAATGCAATTATAGTCAGCACGCTGTAAGTCATAAGAGAGAAAATTTAGTGTGTTTATACATGTAGCCACAACAATTTCAGACTTGCTATTATTTGTAAATCAAACCATTTGAACTTATTTGCATTATATTTTGATTTTATATGCATGTGAACAGACTTTTTTGTGACAGAGTACCTAATTAATATCCTGTGGTTCTTGGTTCTGTTTATAATCATTGCTTCTTCCTTTTTTTTTTTTTTTTTTTTGTATAATTGGATTTTTTGGTTTTAATACATTTACTGATTATGTTAGCAAACTTGGCAGAGTCAAAATCTGAAATTTTTTAATGAAGGAGCATATATCAAAGACACAAACCCAAATTATTATAATTAGTAGTAGTATTAAAATAGTGGTATACCATATACACTATTGGCTATAACGTTAAGTTCGTGGTGAAAGAGCATACCTTATTTATGGTAATGTCTCATGTCTAGCTGCCCTATTTTCTAAATTAAGAGTGCATCAGCTTGAACAACTTGTATAATACTTGGCCCCTAGCTGGTTGTCAATCATTTGTAAAACTAATTTAATCTTGCTGGATTTTTAGAAACCCTATGGAACAAACATTCTCTTTAGTTGCACCCTTGATGTCATATTTTAATACCTGACTGTGAATCAAAAGGATATTCGTGTAAATGAAATTGGGGTTGAGAAAGTTATCAAGTACAATAATGGTTGGTTATATGTACATTGGAGAAAAAAAAGGAATAAAAAAGAAACTGAACATGAATGTTTAATGACAGTGATCAGATCTGAAGTGGAAATGGTAGACCAGTCAAGCATTTACACAAGGGAAAATGAGAAAAAAAAGGCATTTAGAAATGTGGAACCTACAGGAAATGAGAAAATCCACATTAAATGGAAGATGAATGTCCAGTGGGATCAGAGGAGAGATTCAGTTTGCATTTCTACATCCATTTCATTAGACACTGCATGATGGTACCAGGATATAGGAGACACGGGGATATGAATATTTAATTCATGAATACGCCATAATTGTCCAATTTCATGTTATGTTTAAACTGAAACTGCAGCTATCTATACAGTGGCGTTAACTGAAAAAAAAAAGACTACTTTGGAAAGTATAATTGAATTTATCTGTTTTTATGTAACATTTTGAATCTCGATTCCCTAGATTAACTACCTAGATTTGAGACAATGTTCCTGGGCTGTTTCTGAGATTTTCTAAACCATAATGCTGCGGCAGATGGGAAGTGTCTCAGATATCTGTTCTGCTTAATTCCTGATGTTCATTTCATTGGCTTTGTCTCCAAGCCTGTGCCAGATGTGAAACGGTTTGACTTTCACATATTTAGGTTCACCTCACTTCATCAATGTCTAAGGACAGTTTTTCTATCGTGGCTGATGTGTACAATCAAGAAAAACCAATAGAAATTATTTAGTCAGTCATTAATGGGTATTGATCTGTGAAGTTTTTTATATTCAGGCACATTGTTTCCATTCTGATCAGCTTTGTCTATAATTCATGACTTTTCAGTATTTGAATGTAGTTTATGAACATTCTGAGTGACCAAGATCTTTAGGCACAACATCAAATAAATTGACCCCTATTATGTATATATGTGTTTAATCTTGATGTTATTATTCTGGAAAGGCCATGGTGCTTAAAGAAAAACTACTGAATTTTTTTTTTTCATTTGAAGATTATTTCATCAATTTTTGGTTATGTGACCTAATAACTCTGAAATTTATTTTTCTTTTTAATGTCTGTATATATGTCAGTCTTGCTGTCTGATTTTCAAACTTGATTTGTTGTATTATTGTAAGTGGATTGTTTGAAACAGACTATATGTTTGATTATACCCAACATATCTTTAACCAATAAAGCACAAAGAAATATTCAAAGATAAGATAATTGAAAATGATAATGGTAAAAAAATCAAGGACAGAATCTTCAAAGAATACAATCGAGATTCATATTTATTGAGATTTTGACATTTAATAAAGTGGACTATCAAAATGGAGAGAAGTTGACTGGCACTTTATTCTACTTGTAGTTCAAGACAAGGTTTATTAACCTAACACTCACACAATATATTAAATTCCATGTAATATCCTGCAGTATACACTGTTCTTGCCCTCTGAAGATGAACACAAATGTCAAAGCTTATACTTNCAATGGACAGTATTCCACAGAAACACTACACTTGTTGTATTCTGCACGAACAAAATGGCATTTCACATCAATATGCTTGGATCTTTGATGTTTCACAGGATTCTTAATCAAAGCTATAGCACCTTGGTTATCCTCATAAATTGTTACAGGACTAACTCCACAAAATGTGCTATTTCCAATCCCCTTAATCAACTGACTTAGATACAGACTCTCTTGTACTGCACTGGCTAGAGCCATGTACTCAGCTTCACAAGTTGTGAGTGCTACAGTAGGCTGTTTCCTAGCTTTCCACAAAATAAGTGGTCCATCTTGACTTAATGAAAAACAATGCCCTGTATAACTACATCTATCTTCTTGTGAAGATGCCCAATCAGCATCACTGTAACCAAATAAACATAAGTTTTCTTCAGATCTCCTGAAGCTTAACTTGTAATTTACAGTCGCCTTAATGTACCTAAAAACATGTTTGACTGCAATCCACTGATCACTTGTTGGATTCACTAAATACTGAGAAAGCTTCGTAACTATCCAGCTTAAGTCTGGTCTAGTGCACAGCATTGCATACATAATGCTACCTATAGCTTCTCTGTACTTCTTACTATCAACAGTATCACCTGTCCCAACAAAATCTAGTTTTTGCTCGCTAGGAGTGCTTCTCCCTTTGCATTCGGTCATTTCAAATTTCTCAAGTACTTTGGTTAAATACCTTTTCTGGCTCATGATAATCTGACCATCAATCTGCTCAAAATCAATTCCTAGAAAGTAACTTAATTTTCCCATATCTTTCATTTGGAATCTTGCACTGAGTAATTCCTTGATCTCATGAATAACTGATACATTGTTTCCAGCTATCAATACATCATCAACCCAAATAAGCAAAATAACAACATTTTCACCATCACCTTTGGTAAAAATACATGGATCAACCTCATTCTGGATAAACCCATTCTCTATCAAATAACTACTCAAAATTGTGTTCCAGTTCCTACTGGACTGTTTCAAACCGTAGAGAGATTTGTTCAGTTTCCACACTAACTTTTCACCTTTGTCATTCGCATATTCAGTAAAACCTTCTGCTGGCTCTACATATATTTCACAATCAATTGGAGCATTTAAGTAAGCTGTTTTCACATCCATCTGATGCAACTCTAAATTACACTGTGTAGCTACTTGCATCAATACACGTATAGATGTGAGATAAGGAGTTGGAGCAAAAGTTTCATGGTAATCTGTGCCCTCTCTCTGTGTAAAACCTTTTGCTACATACCTGGCCTTATGCTTTAATGTACCATCACTATTCTCTTTCAAAGCATATACCCAACGTCCATCTATGATCTTTCTATTTTCTGGCAATGTAACTACACTGAAAACTTCATTTTCTCTGAAAGAATTCATTTCTTCATCCATGGCACGCTGCCATTTACTGGCATCATCAGATCTAACAGCTTCATCATATGTCTGAGGACACTCTAATATCATCCTATAACAATAGTCCACAGTAATGTAAGATTGGTCTTCATTACCATCACCTAACACATAATCATTGAAGTGTTTTGGCATTGAATGCTCCCATGCTGGGTAACGCCTCTCAGGCTCAGTACCCTGTGGAATATCCCCCACTGAATTCTCAATACCCCCACTCTCTATCTGTGGCTTAACTTCCTGCGTAACCTCTGATTTAACATTCCCAGTACATCTCACTTCTATCTGAGACTTCGACTCCTGCTTGATATTTTCACTACCTCCCACTTCTATCTGAGGCTTAAACTCTTTAATATCAGGCTTAACTGGTGGTGTCTGATCATGGCACTCTAAATGATCATTAGTGCACTTCGAAATTTCACCTGTAAATTTCACACACCTACTCTTTTTGACTACACCTGTCTCAGGAAAATAGACAAGATATGAAGAGCTTCTTTTATCGTGCCCAACAAAAATTCCTTTCTTGCACCTGGAATCTAATTTGCCTTTGTGTTGTTCATAACTATAACAAGTTGAACCGAACACATGCATACATTTTGCACTGGGTCTAACACCCGTCACTGCCTCAAAAGGCGTCATTTCAATGCGGTTGTTGTAACATCTATTCCTAATATGTGCAGCAGCCATCACCGCATACACCCACATTACCTTGGGTAATTCTGCCTCAATCAGCNCACACACACACACACACACACACGTGCATACACATTCCTTATGTTTTGCCAACACAGTTTGTGCTTTTTGTAAGTTTAAAATGATACTTGGCAAATTTGTTAACTCTAAACAATGGTCAATATTTTGATGCAGTTTCATACTTGAAATAAGATGCACTGACTGCTTATTGAAGGTTATTTATTATTGCATATTAGTAAGTAATACTGTGTCATATATTTCAGTTCCCAAGGACTGCTTCCAATCAAGGTAGAGGAAGTCTTTTCAGATCTTGCTTTAGATGCAGGACAAGCACATAAATGGTTATAATTATTATCATTCATTATTAAATCTAATCATTTCAGACATTTAGAAATGAAAAAAAATTACAGTATTTATAAAAGAACAGATTCATTTTACAGTCACAAGAAAGTTCTTTTCTTGTTTCCTTGCTTTAATGACATCATAACAAAGTTAACTTAAAGAGTTTTAGAGGAAAACTTAGTCAAACAGCTGGTAAAACTGTACATGAAAGCAGTAATTATATGATAGCAGCCAGGAGCTAGTGGTTGTAGAGTTACTGTCAACATCTTTTTACAGCTAACACACTTTAACTGAATTTTATTTTAATATTTTCATCTTTCATTTTTCAGGGTGGTCAGTGCACATCTATTATTAGCTCTGTGGCAGACAGTTTGAACACTTCAGAATATCATTTTCTTAAAATACCTTTATTTTACTGGTACAATATAATATTGATTATGTTATTAAATGGGTTTTGTCTTTTTTTCTTTTCTAAATAAAAGAGAAAAATTTGCTAAAAGGTGATTTTAATATTTATAAGTAGCCAGCAATGTTGAAGGGTGGGATGCTGAAGGGGGGTTGTTGTTATCTGAAAAAGTGAATTTTCTTTATTCCTTCAGTTGATCCAACTTGGGATACGTCACAGTAATGGTACCATGATAAGTTTTAGACCCTTTCCAGCAAAAAGGGCAATTTTTTCAAATCCACATCCTCAAATATGGGCCTAAACAAATAATTTGGCCTGTACACCATAAATGGATTTTGATTATAGTTCAAAAAACGTTGACTTTCATCCAAACTTTTTTTCATTTATAACTTTATCCATATGTGACTTTTGAATAATGTTTTTATTTTTATGAACTGTCCCTTAAAGTAGAAATTTTCCTTCATTTGGGTTTTAATTTAAAACCTCTACATCACTCAACTAAAAAAGAAATGACCACTTTATGTCATTCTCTGCTTTTACTGAAACAAAAACAAACCCAACACTTGGTTACTGTCAGGGCAGGAAGTTTTATTACAAAAAGTGTGCTAGATGTTAACAGCACTGAATACAGAGCCCTGACAGAAATGTCTGTACATTATTATTATGTACTCCTTTAATGCACTCATGAAACATGCACATACAAATACTAGCTAATACATACCTTAACTTGTAAAGATAATGATGCAGTAAATTAGGGACCACAGTTGTAGATGTTCAAGTTTAAACACACTGGACAATTTGGAGAAGAATAAATACATGCCACGCCCATACAATGTAAATTGGCTGGTACAAGTGTAATTGTTCAAAAATGTAACTAAATCANTATATCCATATGTGACTTTTAAATAATGTTTTTATTTTTATGAACTGTCCCTTAAAGTAGAAATTTTCCTTCATTTGGGTTTTAATTTAAAACCTCTACATCACTCAACTAAAAAAGAAATGACCACTTTATGTCATTCTCTGCTTTTACTGAAACAAAAACAAACCCAACACTTGGTTACTGTCATGGCAGGAAGTTTTATTACAAAAAGTGTGCTAGATGTTAACTGCGCTGAATACGGAGCCCTGACAGAAATGTCTGTACATTATTATTATGTACTCCTTTAATGCACTCATGAAACATGCACATACAAATACTAGCTAATACATACCTTAACTTGTAAAGATAATGCTGCAGTAAATTAGGGACCACAGTTGTAGATGTTCAAGTTTAAACACACTGGACAATTTGGAGAAGAATAAATACATGCCACGCCCATACAATGTAAATTGGCTGGTACAAGTGTAATTGTTCAAAAATGTAACTAAATCAATGCCATGCTTGCTTTATACATAAAAGAGAATAACTTTATAAAAGAAGATTCAAAGAGAAATATTCAGAAAAACGGATTGACTAATAAATGCACATATCAATTCCATTCTCAACTGTAATCATTTTGAACACAAATCTGTCACTCAAAAGGCAACACCTCACACTAACTGTTCGTAACAGGTAAACAATTCAGAGAAAACCATCAGATTATAAAAAATGTGTGAAAAAAAACTAAGTACACCCAGGAGTCCCTCCTTCCACAAGGCAGAGATTTAAGATTGTACAACTTTTAACACAGCCCAATACACAAGTTGTGCAACAGTTAAGGAAAGAGAAATTATTTCCAAAGTCTGATGATAAACACTGAAATTTTTAAAAAATTTCACTGGAATTGGGGCAGTATTGTTTCATATGAAATTTACTAACAGCAGAGTAATAGACTGTAGAGACAGGCATACCTGGAAGAAAAGATGTCCCACACAAGCCCATCATTATATACCTTACTAGTCATATCATTTATTGTGTTGCAAGGAACCAGTCTGAAAAAGAAATGATAATACCAGTATAATCAATGAAAATTTATTTTTAGATAATCTGACAGCTGGAGGTGTTTGGTATGGGACTGTCCTAGGAGACTGGGAAACCCATCGTGGTTTCAACCTTACAATACACAATAATTTGGGTGTCCCTTCTCTGAGGGCAGCGATGCTCCTGCCCACAGCTTTCACCATAGAGTGAAAAATTGTAAAGCCACAAATAGTATACTCTTTTTTTNTGCACTCATGAAACATGCACATACAAATACTAGCTAATACATACCTTAACTTGTAAAGATAATGATGCAGTAAATTAGGGACCACAGTTGTAGATGTTCAAGTTTAAACACACTGGACAATTTGGAGAAGAATAAATACATGCCACGCCCATACAATGTAAATTGGCTGGTACAAGTGTAATTGTTCAAAAATGTAACTAAATCAATGCCATGCTTGCTTTATACATAAAAGAGAATAACTTTATAAAAGAAGATTCAAAGAGAAATAATCAGAAAAACGGATTGACTAATAAATGCACATATCAATTCCATTTTCAACTGTTATCATTTTGAACACAAATCTGTCACTCAAAAGGCAACACCTCACACTAACTGTTCGTAACAGGTAAACAATTCAGAGAAAACCATCAGATTATAAAAAATGTGAAAAAAAACTAAGTACACCCAGGAGTCCCTCCTTCCACAAGGCAGAGATTTAAGATTGTACAACTTTTAACACAGCCCAATACACAAGTTGTGCAACAGTTAAGGAAAGAGAAATTATTTCCAAAGTCTGATGATAAACACTGAAATTTTTAAAAAATATCACTGGAATTGGGGCAGTATTGTTTCATATGAAATTTACAAACAGCAGAGTAATAGACTGTAGAGACAGGCATACCTGGAAGAAAAGATGTCCCACACAAGCCCATCATTATATACCTTACTAGTCATATCATTTATTGTGTTGCAAGGAACCAGTCTGAAAAAGAAATGATAATACCAATATAATCAATGAAAATTTATTTTTAGATAATCTGACAGCTGGAGGAGTGAAAAATTGTTAAGCCACAAATAGTATACTCTTTTTTTTAAATATCAAAATGAGAAAATGATGATCTAAGATGAAAATAACTTGCTTTTAAATTGAAAAAGAAAATGAAAGTTCCACATGTTTAGGTATTTTTATACCTTTATCAATTCCTCACAGGGTACAGCTCTCCAGCCAGATATTCTCCTGCCCAAGAACTCCACCTCTGAGTGGAACTTAAGTTAAAGACATGGAAACATGGTAGATTTTATTCCATCCTAAAAGATAGATGGGTAATCAAGGGTTTCTTAACATTCCATATTTTATTTTGAACAGCCAAGGCTACAATAAGAGTAATTCTCAAAGAAAACCTATTAAAAGCTACCCTAGTGGGCAGGGGAACTTCCCTCGGGGGATGGAACCCCAAGAGAGGTGTGAACCTGTCAAGATTCACTAGTATGGGTGTCCCATCTCTCAGTGCAGAGTATCTTTGTATCTTACTTTTTATTTTGAACAGCCAAGGCCACTGTTAGAGTAATCTTGACAAATAACTTTTTAAAGGCTAAAGTGGTGGACAGAGGAACTGCCCTCAGGCGGAAGGGACACCCAGCATGGTGTCAATTTGCCAAGATACACCAATATGGGTGGGTCAACTTTTTAAAAGATATTCACATGCTTTTGTTCAATCTACATCACCCTAACATGCATGTACCAGGTATGATATTAATGCATGCAAGTGTTCAATTCCTAACCAATCTGCACTAAGATTGTAATAAGACTGTCAGAGTAATACAGAAATAGGAAATTCGACAACAGCTTTTATCTCTTAAAGCCCTCAAATGATAAAATTGATAATTAAAAGTTAACAAACAGGTTTGACTACAAGATAAAAGGTCAGAAAGGGCTGAAGAATAAAGTGACTGGAAGGGGTCAGGAACATCATGTAACTTACTCTTTGACATGAAGACTTCATGAGCTGTTTCTCTATTTCAGAAAAACCAGGCAAAGTTATATAACTTATAATCTATAGGTTTCACAGCACATTGCAAGAGGCTGAAAAGTTTCCACCAATGAGAGGTTAACAAGCAGTAAAAATAAATGAAAATAAATAAATAAATGAGAAAAAACTGGGAAGGCACATCAAAGATCATGCAGCCAGACATGATAGTACTGGAACTGCTGAGAAACACCAAAGAAAAAAGATTTTGTGAAAAAACTTCCAGTGCAACATGTATAAAGAAAAATAAGTGACAAAAATCACATTAAAAAATACTTGTCATTTATAAGACATTAAATCCAAACATGAAGAATCAAGTGTAAAAAAAAATTTAATTAATTAAAATGCACTTTTGAACACCACAACCTAATTAATGGTGATTCTTGCTATATAGAGCTATAAGCCTTATAAATGAAATGGGCAAAGTAAATAGAATTTGAGTATCTTAAATAGAGAAGTATAATTTTTAAAGAGGCAAAATAGGTAGACAAGTTTTAAAATTCCTGATACTCACATTTAAATTTAATGAGCAATTTCCGTTAATTGTTATGTAAATTCAATAAAAATGCATGTTTGAGAGGATCCCCTCTCAAAAACAAGCTGAACATGGTATATGTAGATATAAACAAAGGTCACCAACATCTCATACAACTCTGTTAACCTCTTAGATGTGACCTTTAACCTAAAAGACATATTTTGGACCATACAAAAAACCTAATACAGTAAAACTGTATATTCACTGCAAATCTAACCACTCAGAAAGTGTCATCAATGCTATATTGAACTCAATAAATGAGGCTATCCACAATTTCCAGCAATGAAAACATGTTAAAAACATCAAAGAGTGAGTACTAAGATATGCTGCCAGTAACATGGATAGTGAAAAACTAGCAAGTAATTCAGTTTCATGGGCTATAAAAGACACTGAAAATGCTAATGTGTGAAAGATAAAATATTCAAACAAAAATAAAACAGAATAATTACCGTAAATGTAAACCAATCAGGCCGCTTTTCGAGAGCAACCTGCCTCTTTACCAAACAAATCCACTCAGTAAACTTAATATAAAACAAAAATAAGGTTTGGCAGTTCCAGGGTGAACATCACCATAAGTAGTGCCAAAAAACAGGAATAATTACCATAAATGTAAATAGATTGTGCCAATTTTCAAAAGTAACCTGCTTCTTTGCCAAACAAAGCCAATTAGTAAACTTAAAGTAAAACAAATAATACGGAAAAAGCTAATGTCCCTACATAGGGAGGTAAGAAAATTTGATTCATGAAACTCATATTGTNAAAAAGAACCCCCCTTTTGAAATTGCTGGCTACGGGCCTGCTGTCTGTCTGTCTGTTTGTCATCAACATAGCTCAAAAAATTGTGGATGAATTTTGATGGAATTTTCAGGGTAGGTCAGAAATGGGTTAACTTAGAAGTGATTAGTTTTGGGGGTGATCAGGATCAATAATCAATCAATAATCAAAAAACTAAGTTATGGACCGATTTTGATGAAATTTTCTGGAACTGTCAGAAGTGGGCCAAGGAACAGATGATTAGTTTTTGGTGGTGAGCCGGATCAATAATCAATAATCAAAAATATCAAAAATTTAGGGGTGAAATGGCATTGGATGGAGACTTTGCTGCCTTGGCGGAGGTCTGCGGTCTCTGAGTGCTTTTCTAGTTATGAAGGTTAATGCTAATTATGAAACAGATTTACTTTTTATAGATGCTGACCAGATCTTTGATTATAGTTCAATGAACCTATATCGCTCTATGAAGTTGTAAATACTGTGAAATTACTCAGAAATAATAAGTCACCCGGGCCAGACACTTGCTAAATGAATACATAAAATCATCTATACATATTATGGCACCATTATATTTAATCAGGAGTGGATTCAGGCTGTCTTCTGGGTCTTCCGGAAGACGGTCAGATTTTCAAGTTTTTATTGATAGGTATCTAATTTTTTTTTGTCGGAAGATGGTCAAAAATGGAGGATGGATCAACAAAGTTAATTTGGAAAACTGTCAGAAAACATCTCTGGATCCACCCCTGTTAATGTAGTATTTGATTCTGGAATTGTACCAGATGCATGGCTTAATGGACCCATTAAGCCATTATATAAAAATAAAGGATTAGCTCATGAACCATAAAACTACAGGCCTATTTCCTTGTTAAGTAGTTTAGCCAAGGTGTTCACATCGATTCTGAGCAAAAGGCTAACTACTTACTCAGATAGCACAGATATATTAAAGGAGAATCAAAGCAGATTTATAGCTAATTATTCAAAAGCCGATAATATCTTTACTTTGTACTCTTTGACTGAATTATCATTCTTAAAAAAGAAGAAGTTATATTGTGCTTTTATAGATTTTAAATCCGCCTTCGATAAAATATAGAGAATGGGATTATGGAGAAAATTATTTAGTGACCAAATAAGTGGGAAATGCCTAAAGATTACTATGAATATGTACAATGAATGCAAATCAAAAATTACTTTTGGCAATTTCGTGCTATGTAGCTGTTGTGCTACTGACGGATGTCATTTTAANAAAGAGAACCCCCCTTTTGAAATTGCTGGCTACGGGCCTGCTGTGTGCCTGTCTGTTTGTCATCAACATAGCTCAAAAAATTGTGGATGAATTTTGATGGAATTTTCAGGGTAGGTCAGAAATGGGTTAACTTAGAAGTGATTAGTTTTGGGGGTGATCCGGATCAATAATCAATCAATAATCAAAAAACTAAGTTATGGACCGATTTTGATGAAATTTTCTGGAACTGTCAGAAGTGGGCCAAGGAACAGATGATTAGTTTTTGGTGGTGAGCCAGATCAATAATCAATAATCAAAAATATCAAAAATTAAGGGGTGAACTGGCATTGGATGGAGACTTTGCTGCCTTGGCGGAGGTCTGCGGTCTCTGAGTGCTTTTCTAGTTATGAAGGTTAATGCTAATACTAATTATGAAACATTTACTTTTTATAGACGCTGACCAGATCTTTGATTATAGTTCAATGAACCTATATCGCTCGATGAAGTTGTAAATACTGTGAAATTACTCAGAAATAATAAGTCACCCGGGCCAGACACTTGCTAAATGAATACATATTATGGCACCATTATATTTAATCAGGAGTGGATTCAGGCTGTCTTCTGGGTCTTCCGGAAGACGGTCAGATTTTCAAGTTTTTATTGATAGGTATCTAATTTTTTTTGTCAGAAGATGGTCAAAAATGGAGGATGGATCAACAAAGTTAATTTGGAAAACTGTCAGAAAACATTCTGGATCCACCCCTGTTAATGTAGTATTTGATTCTGGAATTGTACCAGATGCATGGCTTAATGGACCCATTAAGCCAATATATAAAAATAAAGGATTAGCTCATGAACCATAAAACTACAGGCCTATTTCCTTGTTAAGTAGTTTAGCCAAGGTGTTCACATCGATTCTGAGCAAAAGGCTAACTACTTACTCAGATAGCACAGATATATTAAAGGAGAATCAAAGCGGATTTATAGCTAATTATTCAAAAGCCGATAATATCTTTACTTTGTACCCTTTGACTGAATTATCATTCTTAAAACAGAAGAAGTTATATTGTGCTTTTATAGATTTTAAATCCGCCTTCGATAAAATATAGAGAATGGGATTATGGAGAAAATTATTTAGTTACCAAATAAGTGGGAAATGCCTAAAGGTTTCTATGAATATGTACAATAATAGCGAGCGCAGATGTCCCTAGGTGGCGTTAGTTGTTCTATTTCGCGAAGCGCCATTAAAACTGTCCCCAGAGTATCAGATTTCAACCCGCTCTTACAATGCACGGCGTGTCTCAACTACTGCATCAGGAACAACCCTACCTTAACACGTGATAGAGAANGTGCTACTGACGGATGTCATTTTAATAAAGTGGATTCAAGGAGATACGAACAAACACGCCTTTTCACTTCAAAACAGCAAACCGGAAGAACAGGGAATGCTGGGATTTATTTCAGCATAATTAATTATGATAATTATGTTATCATATTCCAACACCCCCACTTGATAGCATAATTTCAGAACTTACACAACATCTACATTCTTGCAACAATTACAAATGCACCAAGTCTCTTTGCATTTCTCATTTACATTAAATGTCTCTGTTCAGTATTACAAGAATTTACAATTGTCATGCATTACAGGATCTAATATCCAAATATGAAATCTTTAAATCTTTCCAACTTAAACTTGTTTGCAGGCTTTGTGAATAAATCAGCCATCATATCTGTGGTTGGACAGTATTCCACAGAAACACTACACTTGTTGTATTCTGCACGAACAAAATGGTATTTCACATCAATATGCTTGGATCTTTGATGTTTCACAGGATTCTTAATCAAAGCTATAGCACCTTGGTTATCCTCATAAATTGTTACAGGACTAACTCCACAAAATGTGCTATTTCCAATCCCCTTAATCAACTGACTTAGATACAGACTCTCTTGTACTGCACTGGCTAGAGCCATGTACTCAGCTTCACAAGTTGAGAGTGCTACAGTAGGCTGTTTCCTAGCTTTCCACGAAATAAGTGGTCCATCTTGACTTAATGAAAAACAATACCCTGTATAACTACTTTTGCACTGGGTCTAACACCCGTCACTGCCTCAAAAGGCGTCATTTCAATGTGGTTGTTGTAACATCTATTCCTAATATGTGCAGCAGCCATCACCGCATACACCCACATTACCTTGGGTAATTCTGCCTCAATCAGTAAACACCTGGCCATTTCAAATAAAGTGCGCCACTCTCGTTCTACTGTACCATTTTGATGAGGCAAATATGGTGCTGACATTTCATGCTTTATTCGATTCTCAACTAACACAGCTTGAAAATCTTTTCCAGTAAACTCTGTACCTTCGTCTGATCTCAGATGTTTAATCTTGCCATATGGCGCTATGTCTGCAATAAATTTTCTCAAGGCTTCTGCAGAATCTGATTTTCTTCTAAGAAAATACACTGAAGTACATCCAGAAAAATCATCTACAAATGCAATACAATATCTGTAGCCCTCCTTGCTTACAGGAGTAACAGTACCAGTAAGATCAGTGTGAACTAACTCAAATGTCACTTAGCACGACTATCAGCCACTCTGCTAAAGTGCTGTGTCATCTTACCCATCGTACACACTTCACAATCACTAAACTTCCTATCAGTAATTTTCATGTCCTTAACTACTGATTCAAGCTTCTCAATATCTCTAACATTACAGTGGCCCAAAACCTTATGCCACTCTTCTAAGCTATGCTTGACTTCTGAATTAACATTGATACTATACAAGTAATATAGTCGACCATGTTTCTCAATGTCAAAGATAGTTCCATTTGTCGCGATCATTTCCGCATGATCTGAATTGAAGGTGATCTGGCATCCTTTCTCAGTAGCTGCTTGCACTGAAAAAATGTTCTGTTTGTAACTTGGGACATATAATGCATTGTCTAAAGTCACGTTTGCTACATTCCCATCAGCAGTGGTCAGTGACACATTAACTTTCCCTCTTCCTTGGGCTATGCCATTGGTCCTAGTTCCATCAGCCAATTCAATAAAGTGTTTGTCTGGGTCAAAGTTTTTGTCAAATTCTATGAATTTTGATTTGTCTGTCACTATGTGTGACGTGGCTCCACAGTCCACAAGAAAACTAACATGCCCTGGTGTTTGACACATGTTTTCTGTCATTTTGAATACAAAGTTACAGTTTTCTTCAGAATTTGATACATTGTTTATTACCTAGGCATGATGTGTTCCACGCACTTGGTTCCTCTGCTTTGACTCGTCTGCCCAGCATTCATACGATTTATGTCCTCTTTTATTGCATGTCCAACAAATCACACCTTTTCTGTCCTTTCGTTTCACATGACGCGACGAACTTGATACTTTCATTACAGTCTCTTTCTCTTTACTGCTTGTATCAGTTTGTGATTTTTCTGTGTCATCGTAGTTTTTCAGAGCTACTTTAAATTGGGTAAAGTCTAGTTCTTTCTCTCCCTGTGCTAACACTACAGAAAATGCTTTATATTCAACTGGAAGTCCTTTCAAAATCATTGCAATTAGTAAGGCATCATTTACAGTTTCTCCGGCATTATCCAGTGCAGCCGCAGCGTTTTCAGCACGAATAATGTAGTCGGTTATCGACTCCTCAGTCTCCTTTTGCAACGACGACAACTCGGAATACATCGCTATCACTCTAGGCTTTCCTTTACCTAAGTGATAGTCTCTTAACAACATAAGAGCCTTCCTTCCGTCGTTCTCAGCGTCACGCATGACTAAGCTGAGACTTCTGTCGTCCAGACACTGTATGAGCTCTGCATACGCTGTCTCGTTTTTGGAGTGAAAATCCTCTGGCGTCTCCGCTCCCGGCAGAATCGTCTGCTTTAATCCTTGAAGATGCAGATATCCTAAAAATTTGGTTTCCCATAGTTCGTACTTCTTTTCGTCTCCATTGAATAAAAGGCGTCCTCGGGGCCCATAACCTGTTGCGCTACTGACGGATGTCATTTTAATAAAGTGGATTCAAGGAGATACGAACAAACACGCCTTCTCACTTCAAAACAGCAAACCGGAAGAACAGGGAATGCTGGGATTTATTTCAGCATAATTAATTATGATAATTATGTTATCATATTCCAACAGTAGCTCATTGTTAAATCTTCCCCAGCACATTGCATCTAGCACGAAAATTCATGCGTTAGTACTCCTATTGACGATTCTGATATGTACTGGCTGTACTAACACAGTGTGCTAACACAAGGTCAATAGGAGTGCTAATGCGTTTCGTACTACATTGCATCGTGATGTGAACAGTGCACAACTAACACAGTCGATACCATGTGTGTTCTTCACTTCATATGTCTTATCCTGAACTCACCGATAAAGTTTGCCAACAGAATATATAACAAAACCATCTAAGAAAAGTGCCCTGATGGAAGATGACACTCAGTGTACAGAACGTTTGATGAAAAGTCCGGCTTTTCAGCGTCACCATTTGCACGCGCCATATGTAAACATTGTTGAGTGTAGATGGCGCTGTGCAAGAGGTGACACTTTGGATTTGTAATGGACTGCGACCAAGATACTTGTGCAAGGCGGGAGGGGGGTTTGGCATCGCAACAGATATGACCAAGGTCCAGCCACTGTGATATATAAAAAATTATTGTGATACTCCGGAGAAATTATAAAAAAAGATTATCACATCAGCGCCCTCTATGCTTTATCGCTGTCTTCACTAGCACAATATGATGAAATTCATGGGCACCGTCACAATCATGTTGAGACAGACTCTGAGAATAAATACTGTAGCATTAACCCTGTTGTAACTCAACTTCCTCAATATTCTCCCGTACCATTACGTACCCTGTCAACATTGACAATTGTCAGAGAGGAAGATTCCCGTGCAAGACCCATGCCCTCCACCCCGACGCGCGCGCGCACACACACACGCACGCACACACATACACACACACACACACACACACACACACACCTATTTTTATGCTTTGGAAAGTAACGCGTCGGTTAGAATTGTGTTGTTAGCCGTTTACTATTATAAAATACTCTGACTTTACAAAATGATATAGAAAAATCAAATAAGCAATTAAGAAATTTATTAAATTCCATTTAGAGTCATTCAATATTTTAAGAATTTCTACTAACAGCCTATTTTTAATCAATAATTAAAACAAGTCATATTTTGCGCTCCGATATTTCAGTCTCCGTTGTGTGGCTTGTTCAAAAATAGCAAACTTTGACTCCACGTAGATTCTGTCGGCACTTTATGTTCCATTTGTAACGTAGCGTTGATGCTTTGCCAGTTAATTTTCCAGTGCTGCGTTTTTAGTAATGGCGCTCTTTCTAAATAGACGTCATCTTTAAAGTTCATCTTTGTGAAATACTATAGTAGAAACANCATATACATTTCTCAAAAACATACGCATACATACATATCCATATACCCTACCATGCCACTTTACTGCGTGCTACGAGTAACTACTGTATAAAATAAATACATATAAAGACAATCAAATAAATATTTTTCAGAAAACATTCGATGTCCCTGAATTACGGATGCCCTCCATTTTTTTGATTTTCTGTAAATGTATTATTTTACCTGAGAAATTAGTAGATTTATTTTCTAATCATCATTTCCAAGAATAATATCCGAACATTGGCTCCCTCTCGTTCACTAGATCCAGTTTTCGAGTTGTTTCCGCGAGTTTTTCACAGCATCAAAGTTAACGATATTATCTTTTATTTTCAAGAATTTAAAGTATCGGACTTCACTTGATTTGACTGACGTAAAGGTCACTACATTGTAAATAAAATTTAGTTTTGGGGTAATTTAAAAAGTTAAGTGGAATCATGTGAAAATTACCCAGAGGAAAGGCGTGGTCTCGTGTAAAATCATGAATAAATAGAGCAGCGAGTTTCCAGGCGGGAGTTTCAAGATTATTATAATTTATTCACATTGCTTGAGACGTTACAACGTTTAACGAGCGTGATTGATATCAATTTGAAACTATCGTGATGGGCGTCAACTTATCAATATTTTAAGCCAACGATACGCGCACAATCGTTGTTTAAGGTTTCTCTCTGACCATAGGTGCGCTAGAAGTCTGTTACAAAATTGTTGAAAGGGACTGTATACTATTGTATATTATTTTAGAGGTCCTGATATCACAGGGCGGGTTAACGTTAATATACAATGTAGTGAAACGTAGAATTCTGACGTAAGGGGATATCTAAAATGGGAGTATGATAAAAGCTAAGCAATAAATTCAACTTTTTCCATCATTATTCAAGGACTTGCATTTCGTCTGAAATCAGTTCAATCTTTCTCCACACCAGAGGTGTATCGTGGTCCCGGTCCGTCACGTGAAGATACTAGGCCACTGCTTTCATAAACTACGCTACTTATAAAAGGATAATAACTCTTCGTTTTTGCCAAAAAAATGAATTTTCCTGGAGTTAACAATTTTCCCGTACTTACCAGAGGTTAATGAATCCATTTTTACATTCACAGTTAGTCCCTGTTTTTTTTTCTAAAAAGTTTTTTGTTAAAATCTCTTAAGAGATAATAACAGAGTATAGCCATCAGTGGAGGTCACGTGATCTGAAGACAATCTCAGATATCAGAATAATAGCTATAACTGCTGTTTTTGTCGTAAAACAGAATATATTATATTTCTATGAGTTGTTCACAATGTTTTTATTGTGAAATATAGATCTCATATGAAGAGTTTTTATCCCTTTAACCCAGAAAACGAACGGAATGTGTTAGGTGTGATTTAGGTAGAGCAACCAAATATGTTAGAATTTGTTTTCACCAATTTATTCAGATGTTATGCGGAACAAATGCTTTATAAAAAGTAATATCTGAAAACAGTTTTAATTCAACTAGAACATATATGAAAGCCGTTCAGAACGCCCCTCCGTGAATAGATAAATATAATTCTTTTAAACCTACACAACAGCTTAAAATGTAATTTATATATTATTATTATACTGCCATACAATGTACACATTCTAGGTAAACCAATAATCCATATTTCAAACAACATTACGTCTTCAGCTTCACAAAAATAAAGGAAATTTATGTTCTTAATTATTAACATCAACACAGATTTAAAACAATGTAATTGATAGAAAATTAGACATTCATACAAAGTTTAATCAAATCAAACCAATTCAATGTGGTGTTCACAACTTAAGCCTCACAAAAACAATTTCATCAAATCATTATAATATTGCTCATAAGCAAACAGAATGGAAATTTTATCACTTGGTTGTCTCAGTTTGTGGGTCAAAGTTTAAACAGACAAAACAGCCCCACACATTTTGATATTTAGTTTTGGAAGAAAAGGCAGAAAACAAAAGCAAGATTTACATCAGTCTCTTGTGATAACACATGAATCATCCAATGGGACTATCATAAAAGTTGAAAAAAGAATGAAAATATATTAATACTAAATATCAGTGTTGCCTGATATAAAACTGATCTAACACCAGAAAGATTTGGAACTTGATGTGCTACACTCTAATTATTTCTCTGATCCAAATTACTGCCCAGTTTTAAGTCACTTGAGAAGAAAAACATGTCTCAGGCCCTATTCCCGTACCTAGATCGATCTAGCAGGATCGACCCATCTCCAAAAGGTTTCTCACTAAAGTACATTCAGCTTAAGTGGCTCTGATGTCTGGCACGCCTACTGTAGCTGTAAGAGGGTAATTAACTATCATTTAACAGCTTCAGTAGGTGTGCCAGACATCTAAGCTGCTTAATCAGAATGTAATTTAATGAGAATCCGGAGAATACGGGGAGGGGTCGATCCTGCTAGATTGATCTAGGTATGGGAAAGGGTCTAAGTTAATCGACGGGTCAAGATTTGTATTTGATGAACTGAACCAGATTTGTCCTTGCTGTCACACTGATAGGAATGTGGGCCCCCAAGCTGCTTTTCTGTTGATGAATCTGGAAAATTTTCACAATATTCCTTCAAAAGATATCCATTGCTTTAATTGATCAATATGCCTTTAAATAAAGATATTATTACAATGTAAAAAAATATTAAATACCCAACTGCAGGAATCATTTTAGTAAGCAAATGTGACATTTTTTATGTTGTCCACTATGCAGATGATAGAACTGCTGCTGATATAGGTCTATATTTGTTTTGATAAATAAATAAATAAATAAATAAATAAATAAATAAATAAATAAATAAATAAATAAAACCACAGGGAGCAGTTTTACCTCAGCTGTCAGCTGTGGCACCATATGGTCTGGAGTTTGTCTGTCACCCTGATCTCCATGACAACAGGTCCAGATGATCAACGATGGCGTCCAGAGGCTTAGTAACCACCCATAATTACAAGAAATGTGCCAAAAATCTGAAGTGAAAAATCAACTAAATAACAAATCTGACATTGATCATAGATTTGCAAGAACTCTTACTGAGTGCAAACAGCTGAAGTGAATGACATGCCTCAACATACTTGCATAATCAGAAGCTATTTTGTATTCTATTCAATGCCTGCAGAGGCATGTCATTCAATTAAGCTGATTGCACTTTGCGAGAGTCCAGTCACAGAGTTGGATCACTCTAAGTAGACCTATGGTGTCTGTGAGAATAAGCCCAGAGAGAGAATATAAAGACACAAATATAGTGCCTGTATATAAACACACATTAAACACATATCTTCTATGCTGTTAGTATGGAGCAGATTCAGTGGCATCTATAGGCCACAGAGGTGACACAAGAATTGTAAAATTCTTTTAAAAAATCAGATATTTTCACCTCAACAGGTATGGTCAGTCTATAATAGTAGTAAAATGTGTTTTTCATTTTTTCAATTATTTTTGTTTGGTTTGGTTTTTCTGGCCAGCCATCAATACTACTGTGTCTGTACTCTTTCAATATTTTAATCTATCAACTGAACACAACCATTCATTAACACTGGCAGTATGAGTAAACCATCATCATATTTATATAAAACCCAAATAGGTTATATAATACTGATTCATATAATATTAATTCACGTTATATAATAAAATGATATCTATTAGTACATCAACCTTTAGACATAGCAAATATTAAGACTTTTTTGAAAATTTTGAAAATACTGTTTATTTCAGAGCCTGAAATATTTTGTCTATTTTCCCTAAAGAAAATTGTACCTGTTAAAAAAATATTTTTCAGGGTGATGTGACTTTCATTTCTACAATTGGAACTCCTGGCATGTTTATCTTGGAGATGGTCAGCGCTACACTATATTAGTTTTGGCTCATATAATAATCAAACGTAAAGTGCACATGATGTAATCAGAAACTCTGCAAAAACTCATCCCATTGAGTTCCTGTTTACTCTGTGCCTCAGCAACCAGGAGGTTGCACTCTTTCATCCAAAAGAAGGCTATAGATGAACATTATCAGTATCAGAGGTTTTTTTAGGTAATTTTCTTGATATTGACTAAGACCCCATTCCCAGAGATTAGATCCATCCAAACTAGATCAACTTAACTCCCTGGGGGTTCATGCTACATGGCTGTCAGCCGAGCGGTCACCATAGTTAATCACCCCCTTACAGTTTGTAGTAGGCGGGACAGACATTTAAGCCGGATTATCTGACAGTAATCTAGTGAGACTCCCCACGGGGATAGATCGATCTAAAATCTCTGGGAATACACTCTTATACAGTACAAATGGCAATGACGCTAGACAGCTGTTAATAGTAAATGTAAACCGGCAATGTGTGCATGTATACATAAAAAAATCATAAAATTCTTGAAAGAAAAATCAGAACCAAATAAGNGTTAAATCAAACCAATAATCCACATTTCAAACAACATTACATCTTTAGCTTCACAAAAAATAAAGGAAATTTATGTTATTAATTATTAACATCAACACAGATTTAAAACAATGTAATTGATAGAAAATTAGACATTCATACAAAGTTTAATCAAATCAAACCAATTCAATGTGGTGTTCACAACTTAAGCCTCACAAAAACAATTTCATCAAATCATTATAATATTGCTCATAAGCAAACAGAATGGAAATTTTATCACTTGGTTGTCTCAGTTTGTGGGTCAAAGTTTAAACAGACAAAACAGCCCCACACATTTTGATATTTAATTTTGAAAGAAAGGGCTAAAAACAAAAGCAAGATTTACATCAGTCTCTTGTGAAAACATGAATCATCCAATGGGACTATCATAAAAGTTGCAGAAAAAAGAATGAAAATATATTAATGCTAATATCAGTGTTGCCTGATATAAAACTGATCTAACACCAAAAAGCTTTGGAACTTGATGTGCTACACTCTAATTATTTCTCTGATCCAAATTACTGCCCAGTTTTAAGTCACTTGAGAAGAAAAACATGTCTCAGGCCCTATTCCCGTACCTAGATCGATCTAGCAGGATCGACCCATCTCCAAAGGGTTTCTCACTAAAGTACATTCAGCTTAAGTGGCTCTGATGTCTGGCATGCCTACTGTAGCTGTAAGAGGGTAATTAACTATCATTTAACAGCTTCAGTAGGTGTGCCAGACATCTAAGCTGCTTAATCAGAATGTAATTTAATGAGAATCCGGAGAATACGGGGAGGGGTCGATCCTGCTAGATTGATCTAGGTATGGGAAAGGGTCTAAGTTAATCTACGGGTCAAGATTTGCATTTTATGAACTGAACCAGATTTGTCCTTGCTGTCACACTGATAGGAATGTGGGCCCCCAAGCTGCTTTTCTGTTGATGAATCTGGAAAATTATCACAATATTCCTTCAAAAGATATCCATTGCTTTAATTGATCAATATGCCTTTAAATAAAGATATTATTACAATGTAAAAAAATACATTAAATACCCAACTGCAGGAATCATTTTAGTAAGCAAATGTGACATTTTTTATGTTGTCCACTATGCAGATGATAGAACTGCTGCTGATATAGGTCTATATTTGTTTTGATAAATAAATAAATAAATAAATAAAACCACAGGGAGCAGTTTTACCTCAGCTGTCAGCTGTGGCACCATATGGTCTGGAGTTTGTCTGTCACCCTGATCTCCATGACAACAGGTCCATATGATCAAGGATGGCGTCCAGAGGCTCAGTAACCACCCATAATTACAAGAAATGTGCCAAAAATCTGAAGTGAAAAATCAACTAAACAACAAATCTGACATTGATTATAGATTTGCAAGAACTCTTACTGAGTGCAAACAGCTGAAGTGAATGACATGCCTCAACATACTTGCATAATCAGAAGCTATTTTGTATTCTATTCAATGCCTGCGGAGGCATGTCATTCAATTAAGCTGATTGCACTTTGCGAGAGTCCAGTCACAGAGTTGGATCACTCTAAGTAGACCTATGGTGTCTGTGAGAATAAGCTCAGAGAGAGAATATAAAGACACAAATATACATGTAGCGTCTGTATATAAACACACATTAAACACATATCTTCTATGCTCTTAGTATGGAGCAGATTCATCGATCCACAGTTAGTACGATAGGGTCTGGGAAAGGTCCCTAGGACCACAACACTTTTCTAAATGACATACCTGTATCGGTACATGTACCTATCTGGGGGACCTTGACAATATGACCATGACAATAAAAAAGTTTGGGGTGTTCTATGGAGAGAGGTTTAAGTGAATAAATATTAAAAATGAAGTTATTAGACTAAGTGTTAGTTTTATCTGATGATGTATGTTTGCAATTTAAAAAAAAGGCATAGACTTCTACCAGATATATTATGTACTAAAAATAATTGTATATCATTTAGAAATAGTGGAATTTATTATGGTAATAACCCTGAAGTTAAGCTGTTCTTTGGATCTTTTTCTATAACTATAAAAACAATTTAGGATGTGCAATGGAGTTGCCATTTTAAAGCAGGAATTCATCTAAAGAGGGCAATGTTTATTGATTTTACAAACCCATGACTCACCTGCATAAACACCCAGAAAATTGTATTCCCTTTTAAATGTAATTAATACTACATGTGCTCATCTCTCCCTAAAGTGTACTCTAGTGAAACTCAAATCAGGTTATTGTCAGGTTATTGTCTTTTTCGGTAAACATAGTGTGCTATATCATCACAGTGTGCTACATCATCATATTTTTCCATAATTTTCTACAGGGAATAAAGTAATTTGGGTGAATGAAGAAGGCGTACGTTGGAGACTATTGTTGCGTACCATGAGAAATGTAATTGTGAGGGGAAAGCAGTCAGTTTTTACAATTCCCAAATGATGTCAGATGGAGACACAACTGGCTGTGTCACATAGAGAAGGATTTTTTACCAACATCATCCACAAGGATATGTTCTGTGCATTTTGAAGGAGGTATATGCACATGTTACCTTTATTAGAGACACCCTATTGCTATGATTTAAGTATCAATTATAATGTTAGTGTAGAAAAGAAATTTTTGAAAATACTGTTTATTTCAGAGCCTGAAATATTTTGTCTATTTTCCCTAAAGAAAATTGTACCTGTTAAAAAAATATTTTTCAGGGTGATGTGACTTTCATTTCTACAATTGGAACTCCTGGCATGTTTATCTTGGAGATGGTCAGCGCTACACTATATTAGTTTTGGCTCATAAAATAATCAAACGTAAAGTGCACATGATGTAATCAGAAACTCTGCAAAAACTCATCCCATTGAGTTCCTGTTTACTCTGTGCCTCAGCAACCAGGAGGTTGCACTCTTTCATCCAAAAGAAGGCTATAGATGAACATTATCAGTATCAGAGGTTTTTTTAGGTAATTTTCTTGATATTGACTAAGACCCCATTCCCAGAGATTAGATCCATCCAAACTAGATCAACCTAACTCCCTGGGGGTTCATGCTACATTGCTGTCAGCCGAGCGGGCACCATAGTTAATTACCCCCTTACAGTTTGTAGTAGGCGGGACAGACATTTAAGCCGGATTATCTGACAGTAATCTAGTGAGACTCCCCATGGGGATAGATCGATCTAAAATCTCTGGGAATACACTCTTATACAGTACAAATGGCAATGACGCTAGACAGCTGTTAATAGTAAATGTAAATCGGCAGTGTGTGCATGTATACATAAAAAAATCATAAAATTCTTGAAAGAAAAATCAGAACCAAATCAGTAAAATGTACGTGACTGATTTATGGCTTCAGTCAGTTTGAGATACATGTATGTTTACAGTTATCCAAACTCAACTTTGATTTTAAAAAAAAAGTGTCCTACCCTACCCTTTAAAAAAAAGACATGCATGTAATTTTTATACCCCCCAAAAAAAGTTGTTAAGTATTATAATATTATAATATAATAATGAACAACTGAGGATTAGTTATGCCTGACCACATATAATGTTTTATCTTTTATGTACTCTGTGTGACGTAAAACATTGTGAACTTTTTGTTGTGATTTTTAGGAGTGAAAATTCAGAACGTCTCTCTGGTGGCTGGTTTGAAACTTTGTGAGGTCTGTCTCAATAAATGCTCTGCGGCAGTAGTTTTCCGAAAAGATGCCTTAATAACTTATAAACAACAGATTGAGTGAATGCAACGTACCAAAAGACTTCAAAAACACCACCATCTGCACTGAAGAAAAAAACTGTGGTAGAAAATTTACTAAGTTCTGTTGAAAAGTTGAAAAGGTTAAAGTTAAGCAAAAATACTGTTGAAATCATCTTCCACCAAAGAATCTAAAGCTCGTAGATGTTTGATGTCAGTCATCAATGAACCTGAAGATAAAACTTTACCTTCTACATGCTTATATATATATATATATATATAATTACCAGACCATGGTTACACTAGATCCCAAGGAGGGGTTGAAAGTGCATGTAATTATGGTGATTTTAAGGTTCAACCGGATCACGACTACAGTTCGACCACTGAGGAATCAGAGACGAAAAACAGTGATGAGCTTTTGAGATCCATATCTGCTTTTCATTCTTATGCATTATCTGATGAACTACTGAAGCTGGACACACAATTGAAAAAACTGTCACACAGGGGCTAGTGTATTATGGCAATGAAACCCAGAAGTTTTCATGAACAATAATTGCTTTGCTAAAGCTGTGAATGAGTTGGAGTGTAACTGTCCTTTTCTGTTGCATGTGTTGGCTACCTGTCTGTCTTAAAAAAAGTGAATTTTAAATTATTTTTACATCAATCTGACTTGATAAAATATCCATTTAATAAATATCTATGTAAAATAAATGCCTTTTATTTTTTCTAATAAAGTCTTGCACCCAATTTTTTAGACTACATATGAACATTCACATTCTCTGTAAAAGCTGTTGTAGTAAATTTTAGATTGCTATTATAAACACTATAAACATTAGTCAAGGCGGGGCCACTAAGCAATTTGCCCACTTGCCAACCAACAACATGTGTTTTGAAGCTTAGGGAAGGAATCGAACCTTCTACCTTGACAAATGCTTCACTACGTATATATGATTGAATTGAAATTTAGATTATTCTTTCAAATAAAAAATATTGTTTCTGGAAACATGCCAAATTTTCTTTTGTTATATATATATATATATATATNAAATTATTTTTACATCAATCTGACTTGAAAAAAATGCATTTAATTAAAGGGATAATAAATCTTCGTTTTGGCCAAAAAATGAATTTTCCTGGAGTACACAACAATTTTCCCATACTTACCAATGGTTAATGAATCCATTTTTACATTCAAAGTTAGTCCTTGTTTTTTTATCTAAAAAGTTTGGTTTTTTGTTCAAATCTCTTAAGAGATTATAACAGAGTATAGCTGTCAATGGAAGTCACATGGTCTGAAGACCAACTCAGATATCAGAATAATAGCTATAACTGCCGTTTTTGTGGTAAAACAATATATTATATTTCTGTGAGTTATTCACAATGTTTATATTGTGAAATATAAATCTCATACGAAGAGTTATTATCCCTTTAATATCTATGTAAATTAGATGCCTTTTATTTTTTCTAACAAAGTCTTGCACCCAATTTTTTAGACTACATATGTACATTCACATTCTCTGTAAAAGCTGTTGTAGTAAATTTTAGATTGCTGTTATAAACACTATAAAAATTAGTCAAGGCAGGGCCACTAAGCAATTTGCCCACTTGCCAACCAACAACTTGTGTTTTGAAGCTTAGGGAAGGAATCGAACCTTCTACCTTGACAAATGTTTTAGTATATATGATTGAATCTAAATTTTGATTATTCAGTCAAATAAAAAATATTGTTTCTGGAAACATGCCAAAAATTTTTTGGTCATATATATATATATATATATATATATATATATATATATATATATATATATATATATATGAATAAACAAACAAAACATGTGTACTATAAAACACTTGGATAGGCACTTTTTTTTTACAGCATCTGACACATGCATTTTAATGGCTGTGCTATTAAAAAAATTACTAGTTTTAAAATACGACTTTCAAAGTTTGGAATAAAAAGAAGGGTCAATGGGTAAAATTAGAGTTCGTCGGACTACCGGAAATGCATATTTTTTGTAACTTTACTTATATTTGCTTACCATTCTGAAATGATGTGAACCTCATCTACAGCAACGGTACAGACTCTTTCTTGGTATAATTTTCTTTTGAGTCCTTCTTTCCACAATAGTCTCAGGATGTGCATATATCAAACAAAATTTACCATTCTTTACATCTTGTAATAGGGCACATGAAATTAAGAGATTGTCAACTCTTTCGGAGTCACCATCTTTAAAACTGTAATTGGATTGCTTTTAGGTGAACTTCTAGTAAATATGAGAGGCTTACAAGTTTTTTTCTTCAATTCTTTTAATGTGCTTTACAACTATTCCTTAGTCAAGTTTATGATTATTGACCAATATTGCGACATAATTTTAAGGTAAAAATGAGGAAAATGTGTTTTAAATACCCAATGAAATATGAAGACAGCCAGATATACATTTCCAGCCTTGTACTAACATGAACCTTTAATATATATATAGTACGTTAGTAGATACGTCCCTGTTAGTACAAGGCTTTTTTTTATCCTATATATACTGTATTTTCATGTTAACCATAAATAAATAAATANTTTACTTATATTCGCTTACCATTCTGAAATGATGTGAACCTCATCTACAACAACGGTACAGGCTCTTTCTTAGTATAATTTACTTTGGAGTCCTTCTTTCCACAAAAGTCTCAGGATGTGCATATATCAAACAAAATTTACCATTCTTTACATCTTGTAATAGGACACATGAAATTAAGAGATTGTCAACTCTTTTGGAGTCACCATCTTTAAAACTGTAATTGGATTGCTTTTAGGTGAACTTCTAGTAAATATGAGAGGCTTACAAGTTTTTTTCTTCAATTCTTTTAATGTGCTTTACAACTATTCCTTAGTCAAGTTTATGATTATTGACCAATATTGCGACATAATTTTAAGGTAAGAATGAGGAAAATGTGTGTTAAATACCCAATGAAATATGAAGACAGCCAGATATACATTTCCAGCCTTGTACTAACATCAGGGGCGGATTTAGGCCGTCTTCTGGGTCTTCCGGAAGACGGTCAGATTTTCAAGTTTACATTGACGGGTATCTAATTTTTCTGTCGGAAGACGGTCAAAAGTGGAGGATGGATCAATAAAGATAATTCGGAAGCCTGTCAGAAAATATCTCTGGATCTGCCCCTGAACATGAACCTATAATATATATATAGTACGTTAGTAGATACGTCCCTGTTAGTACAAGGCTTTTTTTTTATCCTATATATACTGTATTTTCATGTTAACTATAAATAAATAAATATTATAATCTATAAAAGTCTTCTTGCAAATTGTTTAGATGTTTTATAACTAAGAAATATATATATATAAATTTGAACTCTTGTTGATTTTTATTCAGAAGACCTCAAAACGCACATACCTTTGACACCCATTCCTNTTTGCTTACCATTCTGAAATGATGTGAACCTCATCTACAACAACGGTACAGACTCTTTCTTGGTATAATTTACTTTTGAGTCCTTCTTTCCACAAAAGTCTCAGGATGTGCATATATCAAACAAAATTTACCATTCTTTACATCTTGTAATAGGGCACATGAAATTAAGAGATTGTCAACTCTTTCGGAGTCACCACCTTTAAAACTGTAATTGGATTGCTTTTAGGTGAACTTCTAGTAAATATGAGAGGCTTACAAGTTTTTTTCTTCAATTCTTTTAATGTGCTTTACAACTATTCCTTAGTCAAGTTTATGATTATTGACCAATATTGCGACATAATTTTAAGGTAAAAATGAGGAAAATGTGTTTTAAATACCCAATGAAATATGAAGACAGCCAGATATACATTTCCAGCCTTGTACTAACATGAACCTATAATATATATATAGTACGTTAGTAGATACGTCCCTGTTAGTACAAGGCTTTTTTTATCCTATATATACTGTATTTTCATGTTAACTATAAATAAATAAATATTTTAATCTATAAAAGTCTTCTTGCAAATTGTTTAGACGTTTTATAACTAAGAAATATATATATATAAATTTGAACTCTTGTTGATTTTTATTC